>JAQJVL010000064.1:1327042-1854542 GCA_035578905.1 Stictocephala bisonia | reverse complement strand
CGTGTGTTATCAGTACAGTATTAAATTTTAGTCATGTAACTTTGTACTCACTATCGTGTTATCAGTACAGTGTTACATATTAGTCCAATAACTTTGTACTCACTATCGTGTGTTATTAGTACAGTATTAAATTTTAGTCCAGTAACTTTGTACTAACTATCGTGTGTTATCAGTTCAGTGTTACATATTAGTCCAGTAACTTTGTACACACTATCGTGTGTTATCAGTACAGTGTTACATATTCGTCTAGTAACTTTGTACTCACTATCGTGTTATCAGTACAGTGTTACATATTAGTCCAATAACTTTGTACTCACTATCATGTGTTTTCAGTACAGTATTAAATTTTAATCCAGTAACTTTGTACTCACTATCGTGTGTTATCAGTAAAGTATTAAATTTTAGTCTAGTAACTTTGTACTCACTATCGTGTGTTATAGGTACAGTATTAAATTTTAGTCAAGTAACTTTGTACTCACAATCGTGTGTTATCAGTACAGTATTAAATTTTAGTCCGGTAACTTTGTACTCACTATCGTGTGTTATCAGTACAGTGTTACATATTAGTCCAGTAACTTTGTACTCACTATCGTGTTATCAGTACAGTGATACATATTAGTCCAGTAACTTTGTACTCACTATCGTGTAATCAGTACAGTATTACATTTTAGTCCAATAACTTTGTACTCACTATCGTGTGTTATCAGTACAGTATTAAATTTTAGTCCATTAACTTTGTACTCACTATCGTGTGTTATCAGTACAGTATCACATTTTAGTCCAGTAACTTTGTACTCACTATCGTGTGTTATCAGCACAGTATTACATTTTCGTCCAGTATCTTTGTACTCACTATCGTGTGTTATCAGCAGAGTGTTACATTTTAGTCCATTAACTTTGTACTCACTATCGTGTGTTATCAGTACAGTATTAAATTTTAGTCCAGTAACTTTGTACTCACTATCGTGTGTTATCAGTACAGTGTTACATATTCGTCTAGTAACTTCGTACTCACTATCGTGTGTTATCAGTACAGTGTTACATATTCGTCTAGTAACTTTGTACTCACTATCGTGTGTTATCAGTACAGTGTTACATTTTAGTCCAGTAACTTTGTACTCACTATCGTGTGTTATCTGTTCAGTGTTAAATGTTGGTCCATTAACTTTGTACTTACTATTGTGTGTTATCAGTACAGTGTTACATATTAGTCCAGTAACTTTGTACTCACTATCGTGTGTTATAAGTACAGTATTAAATTTTAGTCCAGTAACTTTGTACTCACTATCGTGTGTTATCAGTACAGTATTAAATTTTAGTCCAGTAACTTTGTACACACTATCGTGTATTATCAGTACAGTGTTACATATTCGTCCAGTAACTTTGTACTCACTATCGTGTTATCAGTACAGTGTTACATATTAGTCCTAAAACTTTGTACTCACTATCGTGTGCTATCAGTACAGTATTAAATTTTAGTCCAGTAACTTTGTACTCACTATCGTGTGTTATCAGTACGGTATTAAATTTTAGTCCAGTAACTTTGTACTCACTATCGTGTGTTATCAGCACAGTGTTATATTTTAGTCCAGTAACTTTGTACTCACTATCGTGTGTTATCAGCACAGTGTTACATTTTAGTCCAATAACTTTGTACTCACTATCGTGTGTTATCAGCACAGTGTTACATTTTAGTCGGGTAACTTTGTACTCACTATCGTGTGTTATCAGCACAGTATTACATTTTAGTCCAGTAACTTTGTACTCACTATCGTGTGTTATCAGCACAGTGTTACATTTTAGACCAGTAACTTTGTACTCACTATCGTGTGTTATCAGCACAGTATTACATTTTCGTCCAGTATCTTTGTACTCACTATAGTGTGTTATCAGCACAGTGTTACATTTTAGTCCATTAACTTTGTACTCACTATCGTGTGTTATCAGTACAGTATTAAATTTTAGTCTAGTAACTTTGTACACACTATCGTGTGTTATCAGTACAGTGTTACATTTTAGTCCAGTAACTTTGTACTCACTATCGTGTGTTATCAGTACAGTATTAAATTTTAGTCCAGTAAATTTGTACTCACTATCGTGTGTTATCAGCACAGTATTACATTTTAGTCCAGTAACTTTGTACTCACTATCGTGTGTTATCAGCACAATGTTACATTTTAGTCCATTAACTTTGTACTCACTATCGTGTGTTATCAGTATAGTATTAAATTTTAGTCCAGTAACTTTGTATTCACTATCGTGTGTTATCAGTACTGTATTAAATTTTAGTCCAGTAACTTTGTACACACTATCGTGTGTTATCAGTACAGTGTTACATTTTAGTCCAGTAACTTTGTACTCACTATCGTGTTATAAGTACAGTGTTACATTTTAGTCCAGTAACTTTGTACTCACTATCGTGTCTTATAAGTACAGTGTTACATATTAGTCCAGTAACTTTGTACTTACTATCGTGTGTTATCAGTACAGTGTTACATTTTAGTCCACATACTTTGTACTAACAATCGTGTGTTATCAGCACAGTGTTACATGTTAGTCCAGTAACTTTGTATTCACTATCGTGTGGTATCAGTACTGTATTAAATTTTAGTCCAGTAACTTTGTACTCACTATCGTGTCTTATAAGTACAGTGTTACATATTAGTCCAGTAACTTTGTACTTACTATCGTGTGTTATCAGTACAGTGTTACATTTTAGTCCACATACTTTGTACTAACAATCGTGTGTTATCAGCACAGTGTTACATGTGATTCCATTAACTTTGTACTTACTATCGTGTGTTACCAGCACAGTGTTACATGTTATTCCATTAACTTTGTACTTACTATCGTGTGTTATCAGCACAGTGTTACATGTTATTCCATTAACTTTGTACTCACTATCGTGTGTTATCAGTACAGTGTTACATTTTAGTCCACATACTTTGTACTAACAATCGTGTGTTATCAGCACAGTGTTACATGTTAGTCCAGTAACTTTGTACTTACTATCGTGTGTTACCAGCACAGTGTTACATGTTATTCCATTAACTATGTACTTACTATCGTGTGTTATCAGCACAGTGTTACATGTTATTCCATTAACTTTGTACTCACAATCGTGTGTTATCAGCACAGTGTTACATGTTAGTCCAGTAACTTAGTACTCACTATCGTGTGTTACCAGCACAGTGTTACATGTTATTCCATTAACTTTGTACTTACTGTCCATGTGTAATCAGTACAGGGTTACATGTTAGTCCAGTAACTTTGTACTCATTATCGTGTGTTATCAGCACAGTGTTACATGTTAGTCCAGTAACTTTGTACTCACTATCGTGTGTTATCAGCACAGTGTTACATGTTAGTCCAGTAGCTTTGTACTCACTATTGTGTGTTATCAGTACAGTGTTACATTTTAGTCCAGTAACTTTGTACTCACTATTGTGTGTTATCAGTACAGTGTTACATGTTAGTCCATTAACTTTGTACTCACTATCGTGTGTTACCAGCACAGTGTTACATGTTAGTCCAGTAGCTTTGTACTCACTATTGTGTGTTATCAGTACAGTGTTACATTTTAGTCCAGTAACTTTGTACTCACTATTGTGTGTTATCAGTACAGTGTTACATTTTAGTCGGGTAACTTTGTACTAACAATCGTGTGTTATCAGCACAGTGTTACATGTTAGTCCAGTAACTTTGTACTCACTATCGTGTGTTACCAGCACAGTGTTACATGTTATTACATTAACTTTGTACTTACTATCATGTGTAATCAGTACAGTGTTACATTTTAGTCCAGTAACTTTGTACTCACTATCGTGTGTTATCAGCACAGTGTTACATGTTAGTCCAGTAGCTTTGTACTCACTATCATGTGTTATCAGTACAGTGTTACATTTTAGTCCAGTAACTTTGTACTCACTATCGTGTGTTATCAGCACAGTGTTACATGTTAGTCCAGTAACTTTGTACTCACTATCTTGTGTTATCAGCACTTTGTTACATTTTAGTCCAGTAACTTTGTATTCACTATCGTGTGTTATCAGCACAGTGTTACATGTTAGTTTATTAACTTTGTACTCACTATCCTGTGTAATCAGTACAATATTACATTTTAGTCCAGTAACTTTGTACTCACTATCGTGTGTTTTCAGCACAGTGTTACATTTTAGTCCAGTAACTTTGTACTCACTATCGTGTGTTATCAGCACAGTATTACATTTTAGTCCAGTAACTTTGTACTCATTATCGTGTGTTATCAGCACAGTGTTACATTTTAGTCCAGTAACTTTGTAATCACTATCGTGTGTTATCAGCACAGTATTACATTTTAGTCCAGTAACTTTGTACTCACTATCGTGTGTTATCAGCACAGTATTACATTTTAGTCCAGTAACTTTGTACTCACTATCGTGTGTTATCAGCACAGTATTACATTTTAGTCCAGTAACTTTGTACTCACTATCGTGTGTTATCAGCACAGTGTTATATTTTAGTCCATTAACTTTGTACTCACTATCCTCTATAATCAGTACAATATTACATTTTAGTCCAGTAACTTTGTACTCACTATCATGTGTTATCAGTACAGTGTTACATTTTAGTCCAGTAACTTTGTACTCACTATCGTGTGTTATCAGCACAGTGTTACATGTTAGTCCAGTAACTTTGTACACACTATCGTGTGTTATCAGCACATTGTTACATTTTAGTCCAGTAACTTTGTACTCACTATCGTGTGTTATCAACACAGTGTTACATGTTAGTTTATTAACTTTGTACTCACTATCCTGTGTAATCAGTACAATATTACATTTTAGTCCAGTAACTTTGTACTCACTATCGTGTGTTGTCAGCACAGTGTTACATTTTAGTCCAGTAACTTTGTACTCACTATCGTGTGTTATCAGCACAGTATTACATTTTAGTCCAGTAACTTTGTACTCATTATCGTGTGTTATCAGCACAGTATTACATTTTAGTCCAGTAACTTTGTACTCACTATCTAGTGTTATCAGCACAGTGTTACATTTTAATCCATTAACTTTGTACTCACAATCCTCTGTAATCAGTACAATATTACATTTTAGTCCAATAACTTTGTACTCACTATCGTGTGTTATCAGTACAGTGTTACATGTTAGTCCATTAGCTTTGTACTCACTATCGTGTGTTATCAGTACAGTGTTACATTTTAGTCTAGTAACTTTGTACTCACTATCGTGTGTTATCAGTACAGTGTTACATTTTAGTGCAGTAACTTTGTACTCACTATCTTGTGTTATGAGTACAGTGTTAAATGTTAGTCCGGTAACTTTGTACTCACTCTCAGTTATCAGTACAGTGTTACATGTTAGTCCAGTAACTTTGTACTCACTATCGTGTGTTATCAGCACAGTGTTACATTTTAGTCCATTAACTTTGTACTCACTATCGTGTGATATCAGTACAGTGTTACATATTAGTCGGGTAACTTTGTACTCACTATCGTGTTATCAGTACAGTGTTTCATGTTAGTCCAGTAACTTTGTACTCACTATCGTGTGTTATCAGTACAGTGTTACATTTTAGTCCAGTAACTTTGTACTCACTATCGTGTGCTATGAGTACAGTGTTAAATGTTAGTCCGGTAACTTTGTACTCACTCTCAGTTATCAGTACAGTGTTACATGTTAGTCCAGTAACTTTGTACTCACTATCGTGTGTTATCAGCACAGTGTTACATTTTAGTCCATTAACTTTGTACTCACTATCGTGTGATATCAGTACAGTGTTACATATTAGTCGGGTAACTTTGTACTCACTATCGTGTTATCAGTACAGTGTTTCATGTTAGTCCAGTAACTTTGTACTCACTATCGTGTGTTATCAGCACAGTGTTACATTTTAGTCCAGTAACTTTGTACTCACTATCGTGTGTTATCAGCACAGTGTTACATGTTAGTCCAGTAGCTTTGTACTCACTATCATGTGTTATCAGTACAGTGTTACATTTTAGTCCAGTAACTTTGTACTCACTATCGTGTGTTATCAGCACAGTGTTACATGTTAGTCCAGTAACTTTGTACTCACTATCTTGTGTTATCAGCACTTTGTTACATGTTAGTCTATTAACTTTGTATTCACTATCGTGTGTTATCAGTACAGTGTTACATGTTAGTCCATTAACTTTGTACTCACTATCGTGTGTTATCAGCACAGTATTACATTTTAGTCCAGTAACTTTGTACTCACTATCGTGTGTTATCAGCACAGTGTTACATTTTAGTCCAGTAACTTTGTATTCACTATCGTGTGTTATCAGCACAGTATTACATTTTAGTCCAGTAACTTTGTACTCACTATCGTGTGTTATCAGTACAGTGTTACATGTTAGTCCATTAACTTTGTATTCACTATCGTGTGTTATCAGCACAGTATTACATTTTAGTCCAGTAACTTTGTACTCACTATCGTGTGTTATCAGCACAGTGTTACATTTTAGTCCATTAACTTTGTACTCACTATCGTGTGTTATCAGCACAGTATTACATTTTAGTCCAGTAACTTTGTACTCACTATCGTGTGTTATCAGTACAGTGTTACATGTTAGTCCATTAACTTTGTACTCACTATCGTGTGTTATCAGTACAGTGTTACATTTTAGTCCAGTAACTTTGTACTAACTATCGTGTGTTATCAGTACAGTGTTACATTTTAGTCCAGTAACTTTGTACTCACTATCGTGTGTTATCAGTACAGTGTTACATGTTAGTCCATTAACTTTGTACTCACTATCGTGTGTTATCAGCACAGTGTTACATTTTAGTCCAGTAACTTTGTACTCACTATCGTGTGTTATCAGTACAGTGTTACATGTTAGTCTATTAACTTTGTACTCATTATCGTGTGTTATCAGCACAGTATTACATTTTAGTCCAGTAACTTTGTACTCACTATTGTGTGTTATCAGCACAGTGTTACATTTTAGTCCAGTAACTTTGTAATCACTATCGTGTGTTATCAGCACAGTATTACATTTTAGTCCAGTAACTTTGTACTCACTATCGTGTGTTATCAGCACAGTATTACATTTTAGTCCAGTAACTTTGTACTCACTATCGTGTGTTATCAGCACAGTGTTACATTTTAGTCCATTAACTTTGTACTCACTATCGTGTGTTATCAGTACAGTGTTACATTTTAGTCCATTAACTTTGTACTCACTATCGTGTGTTATCAGTACAGTGTTACATGTTAGTCCATTAACTTTGTACTCACTATCGTGTGTTATCAGTACAGTGTTACATGTTAGTCCATTAACTTTGTACTCACTATCGTGTGTTATCAGTACAGTGTTACATGTTAGTCCATTAACTTTGTACTCACTATCGTGTGTTATCAGTACAGTGTTACATGTTAGTCCATTAACTTTGTACTCACTATCGTGTGTTATCAGTACAGTGTTACATGTTAGTCCAGTAACTTTGTACTCACTATCGTGTGTTATCAGTACAGTGTTACATGTTAGTCCATTAACTTTGTACTCACTATCGTGTGTTATCAGTACAGTGTTACATGTTAGTCCAGTAACTTTGTACTCACTATCGTGTGTTATCAGTACAGTGTTACATGTTAGTCCAGTAACTTTGTACTCACTATCGTGTGTTATCAGTACAGTGTTACATTTTAGTCCAGTAACTTTGTACTCACTATCGTGTGCTATGAGTACAGTGTTAAATGTTAGTCCGGTAACTTTGTACTCACTCACAGTTATCAGTACAGTGTTACATGTTAGTCCAGTAACTTTGTACTCACTATCGTGTTATCAGTACAGTGTTATATGTTAGTCCAGTAACTTTGTACTCACTATCGTGTTATCAGTACAGTGTTATATGTTAGTCCAGTAACTTTTTACTCACTATCGTGTTATCAGTACAGTGTTACATGTTAGTCCAGTAACTTTGTACTCACTATCGTGTGTTATCAGTACAGTGTTACATATTAGTCGGGTAACTTTGTACTCACTATCGTGTTATCAGTACAGTGTTTCATGTTAGTCCAGTAACTTTGTACTCACTATCGTGTGTTATCAGTACAGTGTTACATTTTAGTCCAGTAACTTTGTACTCACTATCGTGTGTTATCAGTACAGTGTTACATGTCAGTTCAGTAACTTTGTACTCACTATCGTGTGTTATCAGTACAGTATTACATGTTAGTCTATTAACTTTGTACTCACTATCGTGTGTTATCAGTACAGTGTTACATGTTAGTCCATTAACTTTGTACTCACTATCGTGTGTTATCAGTACAGTGTTACATGTTAGTCCATTAACTTTGTACTCACTATCGTGTGTTATCAGTACAGTGTTACATGTCAGTCCATGAACTTTGTACTCACTATCGTGTGTTATCAGTACAGTATTACATTTTAGTCCATTAACTTTGTACTCACTATCGTGTGTTATCAGTACAGTGTTACATGTTAGTCCATTAACTTTGTACTCACTATCGTGTGTTATCAGCACAGTGTTACATGTTAGTCCATTAACATTGTACTCACTATCGTGTTTTATCAGTACAGTGTTACATGTTAGTCCATTAACTTTGTACTCACTATCGTGTGTTATCAGTACAGTGTTACATGTTAGTCCATTAACATTGTACTCACTATCGTGTGTTATCAGTACAGTGGTACATGTTAGTCCAGTAACTTTGTACTCACTATCGTGTGTTATCAGTACAGTGTTACATGTCAGTCCAGTAACTTTGTACTCACTATCGTGTGTTATCAGTACAGTGTTACATGTCAGTCCAGTAACTTTGTACTCACTATCGTGTGTTATCAGTACAGTGTTACATGTCAGTCCAGTAACTTTGTACTCACTCTCAGTTATCAGTACAGTGTTACATGTTAGTCTGGTAACTTTGTACTCACTCTCAGTTATCAGTACAGTGTTACATGTTAGTCCAGTAACTTTGTACTCACTATCGTGTGTTATCAGTACAGTGTTACATGTTAGTCCAGTAACTTTGTACTCACTATCGTGTGTTATCAGTACAGTGTTACATGTTAGTCCATTAACTTTGTACTCACTATCGTTTGTTATCAGTACAGTGTTACATGTTAGTCCAGTAACTTTGTACTCACTATCGTTTGCTTAATAACTTGTCATACTAACTTTGTACAGTACAAAGTTACAGGTTCAAAATGTTTAAATTTGTCATCCTTTTTATTTTCTCCCATATGCTTTAGCAAAGAGAAATTATTGTAATCGTAAAAAAAGTCTTACAAGTTGTTATAAAAATCCATTTTAGGGTCCCCTGAACCCAAAAAAGCGAGGTTTTCGAAAACAAAATTTTTTGGTGTCTGTCCGTATGTCTGTGTGTATCGCAGTTCGCACTGTGTGCAGTTCGCTGGAGACCAAACGGTTGGATCAATTTTTATAAAACTTGGTATGTAGGATTATTTGGCCAAGATCTCTAGAAAATGTCTTCACTTTTTTGATATTTTATTTATTTTTTTAAAAGTTGGATGAGCAAAAAACATACAAAATGGAATTTTCTCAAAAATGGATTTTGAATAAATTTTCTGGAAATACGCAAATTACTATTTAAAATATTTTACTACAAACCGCACATCCCTAACGACTAGTTTTTGAGTTATGACAAAAAAATTTGAAAATCAAACTGGTAATTTTCAAAGTTTTGGTTTTTTTAGTGTTTAATATGGGGAAATGTTTGTGCTATTTCTTTGGAACCATTTATTTATACATCAAATTTCGAGGTTCAGAACCAACAATCCAATATAAGTGTTCAAACAGATTCCGAGTGCTGTGAAAATTAATCTGAGAGAAGGGCTCATAATCCCCTTCTCGCCCCTTGCCCAAAGGAGTACACACTTGCTTGGACTTATCGGTAAAAACAACCATTAACACAACATAATTACAATGTTTGAGTTTTGTTTTGTGCTGGAGTCTAAAGGCCCTCTAACATGCACGATCCCTTTTTAGCTTGTCGGGAAATGTTTTAGAACTGTTGTTAGCGAGTGATTTACTAAATATCTACGTCTAGAGATGATTAATTAATCAAAGTTTTACCAAATTCAAATAAAACTATTTAATTCAAATAAATCTTAACTATTTACAGAACTTCACATTTGAACTTAAGAGCATAATAGTCTTTAATAACTACTTGAATTAAAAATATTCAACGAATATTTTATTACAGTTTGCTTACAGCTGATCATCTGCGAACTTTCCGACTTCTGTAGCTTGTTGCTCATGCAAATTTACTGCAATATGGTCTAACTTAATAATTTGTGATTTTAAATAAATAATTAAATTTCAAGAAGCAACGTAATTTATTTGGGAATGAAAAGTTTATTTAAATATTACAATTTATTATGTTAATTTAGATATTTACGCGTATAAATTACATATAATATGGGAAAAAGTACATGATAAGTAAAAGGGAATAAAATATAGCTTTCATGTAGTTAATATAGACGTTAAATAGAGGTAGAAAAGAGTGTAAATGGTTTAGATAGATAGGGTTTCAAACTTTATGAATATGTTAAATAGATTATTGGTGCAGTCATAAAACTTGGAAAAATAAAGCTAAGAGCTCGTCAGATGTTTCCCTTAAATATCATTTATTATACCTTAATGCATTAAGGAAGATAGATGAGTGTTAAGGGTTCAAGACAGACCAGCAAGGACAAAGACTAATTGTCTTTAGAAGCGTCTTAATCAGTCTTACCTCACTTGAAGCGTCTTGGTTAAGAGTGCTGTGCAATTCCTTTAATGCTATTTTATTTTGTGTATTTTTCCACTTACTTATTCTATTAACAGTTTTGTGCTCTGTGATGTTACTATTCTATTTTCTACGCTAAATGCATAAACAAATCCTGTCGGAGAGACAAATAAGGGAAGTGACCCATATTAATTTATTTTGTCAACTACTCTACTTAAAACTATAAAATTTGCAATGATAAAACTGCTAAATTATAATTAACCAGGTAAAAATATAAAAATCGACGATTTTGTACAATGCTGGAAAATTTAATAATAATTAGGGTTTGGGTGCGTTTGCTGCATCCAAACGCTGAGGAAAGATATCTCTGTTTGTATAAAAATAAATGGCGGAAAGGTTAGCGCAGAAACATAATACCGAAGGGACTGGTTATTGGCAGATTTGTCAATAATGGTCCCCGGAGGCCGGACCTCCGCTGCCAATAACAGGGAAGAAGAGTGCCTCCACAAGTCATGAAGGTGCCAATAACATGGACTGCCACTTATCATCACTTCACGCCAGCTGTTTGTGTTTAAAACGTTTATCGTCTTTTACTTTCTCCGGTATGCATTATCATAGAGAAAGTATTGTAATCGCCTAAAAAAATTTGTTTACAAGTTGGTCTAAAAATCCATTTTAGGGTCCCCTGAACCTAAAAAAGTGGTTTTTTGAAAAGAAATTTTGATGTTTGTCCGTATGTGCGTCTGTCTGTGTGTATGTGCACTTCACTGGAGACCAAGTGGATGGATAAATTTTTATGACACTTTAGCCAATATAAGTGTAATTAGCCAATATCTCCAGGCCATTTTTCACTTTTTTGAAATTTTAGTTTTTTTATGGGCAAAAACACACAAAAATGGAATTTCCTCAAAAATCGCTTTAATGATGTTAATTCAATTTTCAGGAAAGATGTGAATTACAATTGAAAATATTTTAGTAAAAACCGCATGGCTCTAACTTGCATAGTTCTTGAGATACAGAGAAAACATATTTAGGAATCAAACTGGTAATTTTCAAAGTTTTGACTTTTTAGTGTTTAATATGGGGGAAAGTTTGGGCAAATTCTTTGGAACCATTCTATTGGAGATTAACTTTCTAACTAGTAAAATTTTCTAAATATAGGTTTAAATATGGATTTAAACAAATGATAGGTATGAAAATGATCACACATTAACATAACATGTGCGCCATTTTACTTATTTGTAAAATAGTTTGAGTTATTAATAAAGAGTGGATTATTGTTTTGGTTTTCAATCAATCAATCATTTGTTGGGCACAATTGAGAGTGCATGTTGCATTTTGCCAAGTTTTGTTCAGAACAATGAGAAGCAAGCCTATATAAATTATCCGTACGCTTGAATCTTTTAGCGGTAAACGAATAACCGTTGGGAACACTAACAGTAAACTGTTTCTGAACAATATGTTCAACTCTGTTGTGAGAACAATATTGAGTAACAGTCAAACTCAAACATCCATTTATACGTATAACCTTCTCTATACAGGGTGAACGAAAAAGACGTCCAGTCTGTATATTTTCGGATTCTAAACTTAATTTAAAACAGAAAATAAAGAATAATGTTCATCAAAGTCCGCTCCGTTTAGTGTCAATATGTCTGTATGTTTAGTGTCAATATGTCTGTATGTTTAGTGTCAATATGTCTGTATGTTTAGTGTCAATATGTCTGTATGTTTAGTGTCAATATGTCTGTATGTTTAGTGTCAATATGTCTGTATGTTTAGTGTCAATATGTCTGTATGTTTAGTGTCAATATGTCTGTATGTTTAGTGTCAATATGTCTGTACGTTTAGTGTCAATATGTCTGTACGTTTAGTGTCAATATGTCTGTACGTTTAGTGTCAATATGTCTGTACGTTTAGTGTCAATATGTCTGTACGTTTAGTGTCAATATGTCTGTACGTTTAGTGTCAATATGTCTGTACGTTTAGTGTCAATATGTCTGTACGTTTAGTGTCAATATGTCTGTACGTTTAGTGTCAATATGTCTGTACGTTTAGTGTCAATATGTCTGTACGTTTAGTGTCAATATGTCTGTACGTTTAGTGTCAATATGTCTGTACGTTTAGTGTCAATATGTCTGTACGTTTAGTGTCAATATGTCTGTACGTTTAGTGTCAATATGTCTGTATGTTTAGTGTCAATATGTCTGTATGTTTAGTGTCAATATGTCTGTATGTTTAGTGTCAATATGTCTGTATGTTTAGTGTCAATATGTCTGTATGTTTAGTGTCAATATGTCTGTATGTTAAGTGTCAACATGTCTGTATGTTTAGTGTCAATATGTCTGTATGTTTAGTGTCAACATGTCTGTATGTTTAGTGTCAACATGTCTGTATGTTTAGTGTCAACATGTCTGTATGTTTAGTGTCAACATGTCTGTATGTTTAGTGTCAATATGTCTGTATGTTTAGTGTCAATATGTCTGTATGTTTAGTGTCAACATGTCTGTATGTTTAGTGTCAATATGTCTGTATGTTTAGTGTCAACATGTCTGTATGTTTAGTGTCAACATGTCTGTATGTTTAGTGTCAACATGTCTGTATGTTTAGTGTCAATATGTCTGTATGTTTAGTGTCAACATGTCTGTATGTTTAGTGTCAATATGTCTGTATGTTTAGTGTCAATATGTCTGTATGTTTAGTGTCAATATGTCTGTATGTTCAGTGTCAATATGTCTGTATGTTTAGTGTCAATATGTCTGTATGTTTAGTGTCAATATGTCTGTATGTTTAGTGTCAATATGTCTGTATGTTTAGTGTCAATATGTCTGTATGTTTAGTGTCAATATGTCTGTATGTTTAGTGTCAATATGTCTGTATGTTTAGTGTCAATATGTCTGTATGTTTAGTGTCAATATGTCTGTATGTTTAGTGTCAATATGTCTGTATGTTTAGTGTGAATATGTCTGTATGTTTAGTGTCAATATGTCTGTATGTTGTTTTACAAAGAAATTAACAACTCAAGAATAATTGAACAGAATGACTTGAACTTTGCACAGTTTTCTTCACAATAACATTAAAAAACAGTATAACAATAGTCATTACGTTATCTTTAGCCATTTAAAAACGGCGGCGTTTTAAACGTGTCAAATAAAACTATCTTGAAAATTGTTGGGTTGATTAATTTCAAACTCAAACAATTATATTTAGTTAATTGTAATAAAAATCTATTAGTGCCTTTTAATTTTTGTTGTAAGTTATTAGTGGTGTTTTGGTTAAAGAAATGTTTTTACTGGCAATGCAATGCATCCAGAGAATGCAGTGAAATACTTGTTTTTTTACCACAAATCTACTAAGAATAGACGTATAAAAAAATTAGAGTAACAGTAAATTTGTATTAAAATTAGGAAAGATTTATTTATTTCGGATAAAACTGATGAATGTAACAGTTTACAAAATATTTTGGATTAAAAGTGTTATATGATCGCACATTTTAAATTGTTAAAGTAACTCAATGGATATTTTTACACTGTTTAATAATGTTAATATAAAGAGATGAACAAAATTTCTAGTCATTCGGTCAAATTATTTTTCAGTTATTAACTTTTTTGTAAAAAACATACACAGACAGATATTCACTGAACGGAGTGGAATTCGATAAAACTTATTCTTCATTTTCTGATCTAAATTAAATTTAAAATCCAAAACTAATACAGCCAGGACACCTTTTTAGTTACGCAAGAATGATATTGTTTCACCAGGAAAATGTACGATACTGAGCTTCCATTTCTACGCTAAAAGAACATTCCTGAGAGTAAGGATAACAACGATATATCGGAAATATCGATAAATATGTTTCGAGATATTGATATATTAGTATCGATTTTTTTCTTTCGATAATATCAGTGATATCGATATTTAGGTCCGATATATCATATCACTATATATTGAAATTATTCTCTGGCCTCAAAATCATTACGATTCGAAAAAACACATTTAAAATGCCTCTCGTGCGTATGCGGTGAAATAATAAAGGAACCTTTTTTTGTTTTTTACGTGATATTAACGCACTAAAATGTAGTTTATTGTAGACCAGTGGGTGAAACGGGTAAATGAAGTTGTATGTGAGTTGGCAACGCTGACTCTAAGCCAACCTTACAAACCACGTGTAATTACATAATAATTAAAGGTATAACTATTCTTATTTTGATTTGTTTTTCGTTCAAACCCACAGACTACAAATTATTTCGTGTAAAGAAATCAATCTAATTTTTACATGCAATAGACTATTCTAAATAGTGACAGCAAAACATGAGTGATTTTTGTTCATGACGTAAGAGTTAGTGCACAATTTTAAACAGATAAATCATTTACAATTCGATATATCCGTTACCCGATACATCAATATTTTTCTTTCGATATTATCGTTCGATAGATATTTGATTTGCGATATATCGATAATTCGATATATCGATATGTTGAAAATGTTTGCCATCCCTAACTAAGTAAGGTAAGTAATGCATAACTTTATGTTTGGGTCACGTGATTTTTGACCTACAATAAAATAATAAGCATCATCGCTTTTTTGTTTCGAGTGGTTCAAGGGTTGAGTAGAACAGAGGACTTCTTCGATTTTCAATAAAGATTCATTAGTTTATTATCAATCGGTGCCTTCAGGTATTTAGGTTTGGTTTTGTTAGGTTAGGATTAAATAAATATAAGTTGATATGTTACTTGCTTATATAATCACGTCTACATACATGGGTTATATACATGTGAACTTTCTACTTCATTTGAAGATAACTCATTGCTAAACAAAATGCGTTGGCATTCCGAAAAAGACCCAACTCGTGTACATAAATCTTAAATATTGCACAGTATATTTAAAAAAAGAAAAAAAATACTGATAATGTAGTGAAAAGCAATATAATTTATAATATAGAACCCAAGAAATTATATGAAATACTTATAATAAAAATTAAGAATGACACAGCAATATAAATTACATAATTCAGGTAAATAAATAACATTTGTTTTGTAAGAAAAATTGCTTTAAACTGAAAAAAAAACCAATATCTGTAAAAACCTACCTTGTCAGTGCCCGTACAACTCTGACGCTACACCGACCCTCGGGCGAGTTAGCGCTCTGAAAAAATAAATAAAAATTTATATTCTCAGAAATGTATGAAATGGACGAAAGTGTTAAGCGATTATTTTTATCAATTGATAAGTTGTAATAAAAGCTGGCATAATAACAAACATCTGTTATTAACTTGAGTTTATTAGAAATCCTTTTGAGTTATGATTAGTGTTGGGTATAATTAGACATATGGTATAAGACATGCATTTAATGACAAATTGTTATCGAATCTTACTCAAACGTGCACATGCACTTAAAAACAGAACTATAGTTAGTAACATATCTTTTTGAAGTACGAAATTTGTTTAGCAACACTTTTACTTGGCGAAATGTGTGAGTTCCGAGAACCGTCAGACGGCGAGTTTGAGTTCGGTTGAATGAGAGAAAATAGATAAGAAGTTACGTCACCAAAGGGTGTTTTTCCTAGTTATTAAATCGATTACCGCATTGATCATTTGTTCATAAGAGTAGGATTGTATTGGATGTCAGGGTTTCACTTCTGAGTGATCCAAAGGACACTTTTCAGAAATAAAAACGTACGAAGTATGAACCGCCCGAAGGATGTCGGGACTGGTGGCGCAGTGCTGTAGCCCAGATACTTGGGGACAAAGTGTTTGGGAGATTATAGGCGATAGGTTCCATGCTCGGTTCTCTTAATACCGACGCGGCGTCCGCTCAATGGTTGTCATCAACGTAGACACTACTAGAGAAGTCTGGAGTGTCCGGGTAGAATGGTAGTCAAGGTTCGGATCTTGTGTAGGGAAGAGAACTGTCAGACTTGTCAGTTAGCTGAAAATCGGACCAACACTACGTGGTTCGGATTCCACGTAAAGCTGTAGGTCCCATAGTTGCCCTGGCTATTAATAAATAGTACTTTATGAGTTAAGTCAAACTCAGATAGTAACAATGACTACACTCGTTCATCTACTGTCGTCACACTCATTCACTCCTCATATTCGCCCATATCTCTACGATAGGCGTCTTAAAGATGAATAATGAATAATGATGCAAATGTAATAAGGGTAACTTTTTAAAGGTACGTGTTGTTTGAGAATGTGTTTTCAACATAAATGCTATTACTTATTTTTATCTATTCATGTATCAATTTATTCTGCAACATGAACGATAAGAATATTTATTGCCAATTAATCTCTTAAATTAAACTTTAGGTACAATTACTGTTACAAAAATCATTAAAAATGTTGCGAATTACCTCATCAACGGTGGTAATGAGTCTGAATGTGATTATAAAAAACATTTGTTATGTACTTCAACTGTACGTTGTGATGCTTTTACATCGAACAATACAGCGATCTATACAGTCCGACGTACGACTGTATATAAATATTCAAATAAAAATGAAAATAAACGGACGAATATTGATGGATTTTCTCTCAGTTCATTTACATTTTCCATTTTGGACTTTTCTTTTATCACTTTTACACACAGGAGACTTGGTCCATTTGGACAATGTGTGGAATGGGACTTTTAATGGGAAAACTTCCCCTTTCATGTACAATAGTAAAAAAAATAGATGAAAGGATATCACAATTTAGTATTATATAAAGATTTATACCTTCTCTAAATTCCTTAATCCGCAGGATTAACATCAATAATGAAACATGTGGCATCGAAGGTTAAAAACATATCTTGCCTTACTCTGCCTGGGTGGATGGGTGAATCATTACCACAGTACGTGTTTGGGTGGGTCATCATCACAGTACCTATATGGGTGGGCGGGTACATCATAACCACAGTACGTGTTTGAATGGGTGGGTGGGTCATCATCACAGCACATGTATGGGTGGGCGGGTGGATCATAACCACAGTACGTGTTTGAATGGGTGGGTGGGTCATCATCACAGCACCTGTATGGGTGGGCGGGTGGATCATAACCACAGTATGTGTTTGAATGGGTGGGTGGGTCATCATCACAGCACCTGTATGGGTGGGCGTGTGGATCATAACCACAGTACGTTTTTGAGTGGGCCATCATCACAGCACCTATGTGGGTGGCGGGTGAATCATAACCACAGTACGTGTTTGAGTGGGTCATCATCACAGCACCTATGTGGGTGGGCGGGTGAATCATAACCACAGTACGTGTTTGGGTGGGTCATCATCACAGTCCCTATGTGGGTGGGCGGGTGAATCATAACCACAGTACGTGTTTGGGTGGGTCATCAACACAGTCCCTATGTGGGTGGGTGGGTGAATCATAACCACATTACGTGTTTGAATGGGTGGGTCATCCCACAGTATGTAATTCCTGTTCTCACATCAGAAGTTAAATCAGTGAAATAAGTGGAATGGATGATGATTCGCAGCAGGTAACAACATAGAATCTTAATGTATTTTTAATTAGGATTCTTAATTAGGTGTCGTATTGTTTTGTC
Source organism: Stictocephala bisonia (assembly GCA_035578905.1). Lineage (NCBI taxonomy): Eukaryota > Metazoa > Arthropoda > Insecta > Hemiptera > Membracidae > Stictocephala > Stictocephala bisonia. The sequence goes on along the minus strand of JAQJVL010000064.1, from coordinate 1,836,266 downwards.
ACCAAAATACAAGAAGTATGCCTATTTGCTTTTACTTTAAATGATATACTCTGAATGTAATCATTATTCCAATGTAACATTGGAAAGTGAAAGCATAGTAACTTTACCCGTCAGAGGAAATTTACAAAGGAATACAAAGGACCTCTATTCAGCCAGCCAGGGAATATTGATTACAACGATGTGATTCAGCGAGTTACTTGTTGCTTCAGGCCTATAGAGAGGACTGGATTATTGGTGATCCATTATGTAGGTATTAACGTGGACACATGACTTAGATTGTGTCGTAGCGGGTAGTTGATCGGTTCTCACATGATCAGGCATCTTGCTGGCCTAGTGGTTAGCACTTCTGGTTCAAGTGCAGGTGGTTACGGGTTCAAATCTCGGAAGGTGCACTAAAAATTTGCTTAGGGTTTGTGGTTCTTTTTCCTATAATAACGTTTGTAGACTAAGTTTAAAATGCCAACGGCGTGAATAGAGAAGAAAAAAGTAAGTAAAAAGTGAAAAAGAAGAAATCTCGCCCAGAGAAGGAATAACAACTCTTGTTTAAGTTTCACAAATAGCACTCTAGTTTATCAGTATCAATCAATAGTGAAATACGAGAAGATTAAACGGTTTACAATAGTGAAAAAAGAGACGGCTATTCTCGTTTTGATCCGTTATACAAGCCAATCTGCATATGCTTTCTATCGTATACGAATTTTTAAATATAGCATAAAATATCAAAATTAATTTTAATATCTCTATTCATTTAAATATATTTCTTAATTTTTTTTTAAATTTAGCTGTATGGTTAAACAAAAGCATTGATTTTCATTTCGAATATAATCCGTAAAAAATAAAATTAACATATTAACATTAAAATTAACATTCGTACATAAGTTTTATATTAATTTATAACAAGTCATGGAAAGGTATGTAAATAATTTAACGCATTCATGATTTTTCATATAAAAACACATTGCCAACAACAAAACATAACTGAAAATTGAAGGGGACATAAAGCGAAACATCTGTGTACAGAAGTAGCTAAGTTACATACACAAAATTGCTGAAATTAAGTTTTTTTCATTGGGAAACAATGAATGCATATGTTATTTTGTCTTCTGATAAAATAAAGGTTATTCTTTAGTTTTCCTCAAATATAATCCAGAGTTGGAAGAGAAATTGATAAATCATAACATGTGTCCACATTGCTACAGTTACAATCTGTGTACTGTGTTAGATCTGTCTGTTGCTGTGCTTGGTAACTCGTACCTGACGACATATTTAATGTTCTTCCCAAGAGGTGTTCGTAACACCGAGGAAACCCCACCCATTTTGGTATCAAATGGAACGACAGCAGGCATTTTTTCATGACATTTCATTTGAAATGCTTAACATTACTGAATGCGGTAATATTCCTTACAGATAATGCAAGTTCCATGTAAAACTACTATGAGCAAACCTACTTCCAAAGACTTAAGTAAGAAACTACGACTAAAGGCCGTCGAGTAACTGGACCATGTGGGAAGTGAGGAGAAAATAGAAGTTTTTAAAACTTAAAAAACATTGAACAAGATTTTTTTTTATGTTTATTTTCAGTGCACCATTAGGTGACAATGAAAATCAAAGTTATAATTTCAAATAATTGAGCTTCAGTGCAAGAATAAACAGTTATCTCTGAACGGCCCCAAAAAGAACTTCTAGAAATTTCTGTATGAATTACGTGTCCCAAATTTGAGTCCATATGATGACTGTGCCCTTGGCTGAGACCACACAGATCTCCTCAGTGTACCAATGGGTGTACTTTGTATTGGAGTATGTGTTGTATACCTAGAATTTTCCCAAAAGTATTACTAACAATCATCAAACACTCAGAATAAATGAATCCTGATTAAACTTTGAATGGAAAAACATTATAATTATTACATTTACATTCTTTTCATAGTCATTTTTGACAGTCTTATTATTCATAAAGTTTTAATATAGTACCAAACAATGGTTTGTAAAATATGTAACATTTTTTAGTGAACATTGTGTAATACAATTTTTTCATGTATGTAGGTTATAAAAACAAAATTTTTTAGTAGCTTAGTTTATTCTTCTTTTTGAAGTGAGTAGATAAACACTTTAGATCGAAATTATAATATGTAATCTTAATTTACTTTCAAAATTCTAAATACTGTAACATTATTATTGTGAAAAGTTGGGGGTAATTTACTATCGAAAAATATTAGTCTAATATTTAAATTAAAGGTTTGATCTCAAAGGGGTATCATAATTTCTAATCATAAACTAATCCAATCTATGAGAGTAGGTAATGTTAGGATAGATTATTTTAGGTCAGGTTATGTTGGGATAGGTTAGGTTTAAGCTAGGTATTGTCATGTTAGGTTAGGTTAGGTTAGTGAATAAATCGTTAATCTATTAATTCCTAATGAAGTGGGCTTTCTTAAAAATTATGGTTAAATCACGCAAAATCCTGTTGAATAGAATAGAATAATTTTTTATTTTGCCAACAATTACAACATTTCCATTATAATTTTTACAGAACAGTTAATACAAGTTATTATAAAATAATTAAATTTAAACTAAGGCAAAATAAAATAGGGATCCCCCAGGTATCCTGTGTTGGGATCGCCATCACTTGAATTAAATTATAATTCAATTGTGCACTAGCAGCAAGACCGTTGCTAACAGATACAGAAAAACAAAATAATATATTCATTTGATTATTTCATATTTTCTGTGCAAAAAATAAAAATAAATAAATAAATAAAATTAAAATAATCAAGTACATTAATAATTAACTGATCCATGAACACACACACATACACTCACACTTACATACATACACACACATATATATATGTATATATATATATATACATATATATATATATATACACATACACACATATACATATACGTGTATATATATACATAACTTCATATTCAAACACATATAAACCCATATATACTGATTATCTTTATATTTAAGCCCAATAATTATTTTCATAAAATTTTATTGAATAAGAACTAATACAAGATAATAAAATAAACTATAGGCAGCGAAACTGATAAAAACGTCCTCGCTTTAGGCATGAGGGATAGCGTTTAATACAAATAACTACAAGAAAATAATAATAATAATAATAATAATAAGACAACTTGTAAGACTCTACCTCATAATCTTTAAAATATTATCAAGATTTTCTTGTGAGAAAAGCCACTTTTTTAACTTAGACAGATATTGACAAACTGTCGTGAAATCTCCTATCATAGGGTTAATGATATTAAACAGTCGTGGTGCCGTACTACTATAAAATAACTGATTTGCTGTTAAAAATGATCTTGGTACAGAATTTAATTGATATCTTCTCATACCGTAAGTTCGTCTTTGAAATACATGAAACCCTGTGCTTCTAATGAAAAACATTTTCAAGACCTTATAAACATATAAGTGGCGTAGTGGAAGAATTCCAAGTTCAAGAAAAATTGGCCATGCATGTTCAAACCTTCCCTTGTTCGAAATTACCCTCATGAAACGTTTTTGAAGAATTACTAGAGGATAAAGAGTATAAGAATAGGAACCGCCCCAGCAAGATATTCCATAGGTAAGCCTTGAACCAACCATTGCATGATAGACATTAACTAACAATTTTTTTGGACACAAATGACGAAGTAAATAACATTTCCTAATGCTATTTAAAAAGTACTTTTTTAGTTTGGCAACATGTTCTTTCCAAGACAATTTAAAGTCAATAACTTACTAACCCTAAATACTTAATACAACTGACTTGTTCTATTTTTAAACAGTTGCAATTGTTATTTCCAGATTTGCTACACCTATATTCATGATATTTTAATAGGTTGTCAAAACTAAGCTCATTCCTTAAATTAAATATCATAAACTTAGTTTTTTCACTAAGTAACATATAATTTTTATCAAACCATAATCTTAAAAGAAACAAATCTCTAGACATGTCACTATACAATTTATTAATGTTGTTGCTTTTGTAAGTAAAAGCGGTATCATCTGCAAAGGCAACCAATTGGCCATTAAAGTGACCATTGCATAAATCATTCACATAAATCAAAAATAAAATAGGTCCTAAGACCGATCCCTGTGGAAAACCACATTTAATAGAACCAGGAACACTATAACAATACGAACCAAGGTGCGTGAATCTTTTCAACAACACAGACCAGACCAGAAACACCAGTAGTATTAATGAAAAGGTAAGAGTCACTGGAATATCTTAGTTGAAATGCGTTACCCAAACAGTTTTTATGGGTTTGATGACTAATGTTGTGAAATCAAACATATAATTTTTTAGATTGTAAGAATTTAGATAAGCAATACAAATATTCTAATAAAGAGAAGTTTTGAATTTTTTAAATGATGTTTCACTAATATAGTTTAGGAGTGTAGGCTTTAGCAATTAATTTACTTGATCACATTTACTTTATTCCAATAAACCTTCTTGGAATTTGTTTCACAAGTTCGAGGCCGAGTAGTCGTGAAAGATGGTTAGAAATATGAGGTATATGAAGAATATTAGACTTTGTATCAATAACATACTTTACACGTGTGGACTATAATATACAATAAGTGTATCACAATCAACATTCGTTATAACTTTTTAAAATAACTGATTAAGTTCGTATGTTGAAGTATCCTTTTCCAAAATTCAGTGTTATCTGAATTAAGCGTTTAGAAAAGTAAAAAGTAATTATACGTTTTATTTACAGAAATACTAGACCTATATTACACAGACCCAATAATTAATCAAGAAACAACATTTTGTTAAAACATATACTTGGATGTAAGTTTTCTTTACAGTAACAATTTTCTGGGTATAATTATATTTGAATTAAACATCATTCGTTTATTACTTATAAAACGACAATTTTGACACACAAATAATAATTATTCTGAGTTCAGTTCAACCATAAAACGAAATTCGTAGTGGAGAAAACAAAGGATTCCTTTATGGTGGACAATGTAATGTTTGTTTTAACCTTTCGAAACTGTTGAATTCAAGCGTGACCAGTTTACTATGTTGTTAACATTTGTAGTAAAACGTACTCGCGTAAAAGAGTAATTTTTATTTGATGTATTAGAGCGAGATAAGCAAATATGCTGATCCAAACAGGATTACACTATCATAACTAATCACATGTAATTTTTGAAGTAACTTTTCTAAATAAAATATACAAGTTTGTATAAATGAATCTACATTCTCAAACCTAAATTTAAACGAACACTAAAAATTATAAATCAAGAAATTATGAATTAAAAAAAAATATAAGTAATAGAGGATTATTTTAAAACCTAATAAAGTCATTTGTATAGATGTTTATTTTTGTAATGGTATGCTTCATTGTAATAATGTGACGAATTGAAAATTGGATGATCTTTATTATGACAATTAACGAAAATCATATTTGAAGAGCCAATAAACGACTTTATTATTTATTTTAAAATCCCACTACAAGAATTATTTAATTTAGTGTGTTCTTAAATAAAATATATAAATAAAAGATGACTTATTTAGGGCTACTTGTTAATTAATAGAAAGTAACACATATAGGGTGTTTGTATAAATTTAAATACCGTAATTTTTCAAATTTTTACTTAAAAGATATTCTGATTTAGTCAAACCTTCAAGGTATTAGCTGACGTTATGCTTGACACATTCACAAGACCTAATCCTTCCAGTAGACCACTCTCACGAGACCTGATCCTTATAGTCGACCACACTCACGGGACCTGATCCTTATAGTAGACCACACTCACGGGACCTGATCCTTACAGTAGACCACACTCACGAGACCTGATCCTTATAGTAGACCACACTCACGGGACCTGATCCTTATAGTAGACCACACTCACGGGACCTGATCCTTATAGTCGACCACACTCACGAGACCTGATCCTTACAGAAGACCACACTCACGAGACCTGATCCTTACAGTAGACCACACTCACGAGACCTAATCCTTATAGTCAACCACACTCACGAGACCTGATCTTTACAGTAGACCACACTCTCGGGACCTGATCCTTATAGTAGACCACACTCACGGGACCTGATCCTTACAGTAGACCACACTCACGAGACCTGATCCTTATAGTCGACCACACTCACGGGACCTGATCCTTACAGTAGACCACACTCACGAGACCTGATCCTTACAGTAGATTACACTCACGAGACCTGATCCTTATAGTCGACCACACTCACGGGACCTGATCCTTATAGTAGACCACACTCACGGGACCTGATCCTTACAGTAGACCACACTCACGAGACCTGATCCTTACAGTAGACCACACTTACGAGACCTGATCCTTATAGTCGACCACACTCACGGGACCTGATCCTTACAGTAGACCACACTCACGAGACCTGATCCTTATAGTCGACCACACTCACGGGACCTGATCCTTACAGTGGACCACACTCACGGGACTTGATCCTTACAGTGTTATAAGAAGGGTGAAAATTACCATTCTATAGCTTGACTAGAAACACCTACTAAATAAAACATACACACAAAAATGTACAAATTTAATAGGGTACTGAGCACGAAGATTGAAACTTAGGCTATATATTAAATTTGATGCACTTCAATCTCTAAAATAAAATAAAATAGCTCAAAGAAAAAAAAATTTTCTAAAAAATAGAAAATCAATGCACTAGCACAAATACACATGTATCCTAGAAATGTTAACAAGTTAACAATCTCTACTTTTAGTTAAACATTTTACAGTTTTACAGTAATAATAGAATAAAATATTACCATTCATATGAGATAAGTGTAAGCACAGTATAATATAAACACACAGTAGCGAAGTCAACCGTTTTACTTGCAACCAAGCGATGCTAGCGATCCTAGAGGTGGTACAGCCAACAACTGGCGTGGTTAGCGGAGAGATGGCGTAGTTATGTGATACAATCACTAGGATCGCTAACGTCGAGCACTTGGCGTTTTTCTCAAGAGTAAGCTTTAATACTGTGTTGTGTTTATATTATACTGTGGAGTAAGTGTATTACTCACTTGCAAGATGAATACTGTTTGATCTAAACAAACAACATAACATTCCTTGAAAATCGTAGAGTAGATTTTTGTGATAAAATAACCAAACTAATAGTAAATTTAAAAAAACCATGTCTAATATTTGTTTAAATTTAAGATCAATAGTAAATTGATAAATAAGTAAATAATATTGACAACTTGATTTTTATCTGTCGTCAGTACTACACAAGCTTTGGCCGTATTTAATCAAGTTTACTTAGATCAGGCTTAAGTATATTTAGAGAGGAGACTCCTATAAAATGCCGAATTCCCATAAGGACGCTCTCTATTACGGATATTGGTTGTCAAAGATATCGAGCGGAAAGCAGTTTGTCCGGCGTGAGAAGCGTTATCTCTGGCGAACACCCCCTCCCCCCAGGTACTTATAAATAATAGATGACATTATGTGGTTAACACTGGAGATGAGCTGACATAGTTGTATTTATCTATTTACACAAAGTTTCACTGGAGATTATTTTTATGATTAACAGGACTGTGTCATTATTATTTGTTCTATGTTATTACAATGTTATTAGAAAGTGTCCTAAATGAAAATAACTTACTATCTATATATATATATTTGGTTTGGCTAAAAATATATATTTGCCAGTGGCCTTGAAAGAAAGGTTTCGACGTTATCACAGCACCGGAAGCAAGGTAGCTGAGCGGTTGAAACATTCTCCTCCGCCGCTGGAACCCCTACATGCGCTAAATATAACACGCAGGTCGCTTTCTACCTTGCCCAAGTACATAATATTTTTAATTAATGGTACATTTTGATAAACTTCTAACTAAAAGGCAACTACATAGTCATAATACATTAGATAAGATTATAAATATATCTGCGGTCCCATAAAAACATTGAAATTCATCTTAAAAACATAATTGACGTAAATAAGACATAAATAAAAACATAAGACCGAAAAAATACCGAAAATAGCTTATATTATTGAACGTGCGTCAGTTTATGAACTAAGTATTTTCGTATTGACCCACTTGTTGTGTGAAATATAATTTCTATTTATCGATTTATTTTATTCATTAGAAGTATTTCAACTAACGAAAAACAAGGTGTTAAACGATAAATTTACGAAATACAAATTGTATACAGTATATTTCAGTGAGTTAATGTACGAAGAGTTCATGTCCAACTGCAAAATTTAGTTATTTCAGGCTAACTGCGTTCTATCAGATTAACTGATGTGATTGGATTTAACTAATTATTTGTCATCAGGTTCCCTGGGATGACTACAATTGAATAATATTGAGCCACTTTCACCTTGTCTTTAAATATATTCCAAATATTTGACCTAAGGCAAACAAACCACTTTTGTTCACACGATGCAATGAACAGCTCAGCTTCTGGTTTTCAATGTGCTTTAAGATATAACACAATTTATTGATAACAAAGTCCTGAAGAAAGATCGGCATTTTACAAGTGCTAAGGCATACTAGTCACATCGACCAGTGGCCGTTGGAAAATGTGAATCACCGCTACATGTGTGTGGGTGGGTAGGAGGTTCATGACCTATGTACGTGTATGGTTGGGTGGGAGGGTTATCACTATTGTATGTGATGGGTGGGTAGGAGGGTCATCATCACTGTTCGTTTATTGGTAGGTGGGAGGGTCATCATCACTGTACGTTTATTGGTGGGTAGGAGGGTCATCACTACTGTACGTGTATAAGTGGGTGGGAAGGTCATCACCACAGTACGTTTATTGGTGGGTGAGAGGGTCATCACTACTGTACATGTATGGGTGGGTGGGAAGTCATCACCACAGTACGTTTATTGGTGGGTAAGAGGTTTATCACTACTGTACGTGTATGGGTGGGTGGGAAGGTCATCACCACTGTACGTTTATTGGTGGGTGGGAGGGTCATCATTACTGTTCGTGTATGTGTGGGTGGGAGGGTCATGATCACTGTATGCGTTTATTGGTAGGCGGGAGAGTCATCACTACTGTACGTGTCTTCCCTAAAGCTGTAAACGTAACATACAATTTTGAGTGACTTTGGCAAAGAAAATTGCACTTATCATAACTAATCTAATCGCAATAAAATATCATTTTACATTTTTATAATATATTAGTTTATATTTTATTCAACTTAACTACTCAGAAATATCTCCACTAAAGAAATAATAAGTAAAAATCAGATTTTCTTTAGTAAGGGCTGAATTTTTTATTTAAAATACACACTAACTCTACGTGTTTTGAATGCGTAGATCGATAAAAACAGGAATATGTTAAGGAATATGAAGCCTCCACTTCCTTATTGGCAATAACAGCAGTATTCATTACCTTGACAAGGATGGTCAACCATGTACTGTCGTGAACGCTCGTATATTTGAATTATAGTCATCAGCAAACATTGTACTAATTTGTACATTTAAATTCTCTGTTTGTTTTTAGAATTTTATATTTGCCTGTTTCATTCCTTTAGTGTGCATTGAACTTGTTTAGATTTATGTTTACAGCAATCATTGTGCATGAAAAATGATTTTAAAATAATTATCTCATTATTATAAACAACAATAATATTAAACATCTGTGGAAACTAAAGTTATGAGTTTAGTAGGGGCTTGCACGAATTCGGCATTTTACCTGCTCAGGTGAAAAGAGGAGCATGCTATCGGCAACTATTATAAAACCGAACCCAACAGAAAGATATGAATTCGGCAACTGTGGAGAAGAAGAGGGCGAGGAAGAGAGAAGTGGCAGTGATTTACACTCGCGTCCAACACGGTGTAATTCTATCAATCACTAACAAACATAAAATAAACCAGTATTATAGTATATGTTTTGTATCTTATTTAAAATATAGTACACATAGTCCTACTGTATGTATAATAACCATATAAGAAAAGTACTATTAATAATATAATCATATATTGTATTAAATAAAGAATGATAGTGTTGTTTATATTGAGCTTGCCGTCTGACCATTATATTTTATGCATCTTTGTAAAAGTAATGTCATAACTTAGGCCTACTAATCAATGCACAAACAACTTTTATTACAATATCAATAACAAATTATACTGACTGATCGATATAATAATATTATATTTAATATTTTGTGACTTTTGGGAGAGGATTTTATCAAAGGGGATTTAGAAAATTAGATATCCTCTTGTGATTGTTATTTAAATGAAATAATCTCAACAGTTTAAATTATAACTCGAAACTGGTTTATTTCAATTTTCTTTACTTACAAAAAATGTTTGGTGTAAACATTGATTTTAAATATGTTAAATTAACAAACACAAAATGTTCTTAGCATCGTTGCTTGGTAATAAATAACTTAGGCACAATCTCTGGCAAAAGAAAATATTTAAATTTTTACGAACATTAATTTATTATAACAGTTTCATAAGAAAAACGGTTAAAACCATTGTTTTTGATAAAAACTGTTTTATTTATATTCATTTTGTTACAATACTGAGATTAAAACTTTGTTTTTAAAAATACTAATAAATCTGTATTATTTATATTATTTCATAAATATAATTGGTTATTCAATGAAAAACGATTGTTTATTACTGTAGTTGTGTAAGGTGACAACAACAGAGTTATGCTTAAATAAGGATCCATTAGCAGTTACGCCTACAGAAATAAAAAAGAAAACCAACATTCATTGTGTAAATCACATGTTTTTAAAAACTATTTCTACGTACTGCTTTCCAGTTAAACAGATCAAATTTCTCGCCCAATACTAGCTGGGCCGTAGCGTGGAACAGTTTTGATAGACGTAATAAGTTTGTTATTAACGATCCGTCAATACCAGTAGGTGGGATGAACATCCCTCGTAGAGAATGGACGTTGGTTAATAAGACGTTTTTTGCCCATAAATGACTGATTTAATAAAGTATATTATCCCTCCTGTATTTTTTTTCAATAATTCGTAATGAGATAAATAAAGTTTCATCCCCATTTCACTGCAGACATAATTATAGTTCAGTTACTAACATAAATTTGTATCATTAAAATATTATGAATAATATAAGTAAATGATCAGTTCAGTAGGCGTGGACAGAAAAGAAAAAGGTGGAGAAGGTTATAATGATACAACTACATTAAAAAAATCGTTAAAGAGCTAATAATCTTAGTTTTAACGATTAAAGTATTAACAAGAGAAGTTGAAGAGTTTTAGTAACACGTGTAGTAGCGCTAGTACTGGGAACTACCGACTGTGCCTGGTACCACCTCAGGGGGGGGGGGAGTGACAAAAAGTAACACGTGTAGTAGCGCTAGTACTGGGAACAACCAACTGTGTCTGGTACTACCTCAGGGGGGGGGGAGAAGAGACAGAAAGTAACACGTGTAGTAGCGCTAGTCATGGAAACTACCGACTGTGCCTGGTACCACCTCAGGGGGGGGGAGTGACAAAAAGTAACACGTGTAGTAGCGCTAGTACTGGGAACAACCAACTGTGTCTGGTACTACCTCAGGGGGGGGGGGAGAAGAGACAGTAAGTAGCACGTGTAGTAGCGCTAGTTCTGGGAACTACCGACTGTGCCTGGTACTACCTCAGGGGGGGGGGGAGTGACAAAAAGTAACACGTGTAGTAGCGCTAGTACTGGGAACAACCAACTGTGTCTGGTACTACCTCAGGGGGGGGGGAGAAGAGACAGTAAGTAGCACGTGTAGTATCACTAGTACTGGGAACTATGGACTGTGCATGGTACCACCTCAGGCGGGGGGGGGAGAAGTGACAATAAGTAACACGTGTAGTAGCGCTAGTACTGGGAACTACCGACTGTGCCTGGTACTACCTCAGGCGGGGGGGGGAGAGGTGACAATAAGTAACACGTGTAGTAGCGCTAGTACTGGGAACTACCGACTGTGCCTGGTACTACCTCAGGGGGGGGGGGGAGTGACAAAAAGTAACACGTGTAGTAGCGCTAGTACTGGGAACTACCGACTGTGTCTGGTACATACTACCTCAGGGGGGGGGAGAAGAGACAGTAAGTAACGCGTGTAGTAGCGCTAGTTCTGGGAACTACCGACTGTGCCTGGTACTACCTCAGGGGGGGGAGAAGAGACAGTAAGTAACACGTGTAGTAGCGCTAGTACTGGGAACTACCGACTGTGCCTGGTACCACCTCAGGGGGGGGGGAGAAGTGACAGTAAGTAAGATGTGTAGTAGTGCTAGTACTGGGAACTACCGACTGTGCCTGGTACCACTTCAGGTTGGGGGGATGTGAAAATAAGTAACACGTGTAGTAGCGTTAGTACTGGGAACCACCGACTGTGCCTTGTAACACCTCCGGGGGGGGGGGAGAAGTGACAATAAGTAACATGTGTAGTAGCCCTAGTACTGGGAACTACTGACTGTGCCTGTTACTACCTTAGGGGGGGAGAAGAGACAATAAGTAACATGTGTAGTAGCGCTAGTACTGGGAACTACCAACTGTGCCTGGTACCACCTCGGGGGGGGGGGGGGGAGAGAAGTGACAATAAGTAACATGTGTAGTAGCGCTAGTACTGGGAACTACTAACTGTGCCTGGTACCACCTCAGGGGGGGGGGAGAGAAGTGACAATAAGTAACATGTGTAGTAGCGCTAGTACTGGGAACTACCGACTGTGCCTGGTACCACCTCAGGGGGGGGGGGAGAGAAGTGACAATAAGTAACATGTGTAGTAGCGCTAGTACTGGGAACTACCGACTGTGCCTGTTACTAGCTTAGGGGGGGGGGGGAGAAGAGACAGTAAGTAACACGTGTAGTATCACTAGTACTGGGAACTACCGACTGTGCCTGTTACTACCTTAGGGGGGGGGGGGGAGAAGAGACAGTAAGTAACAAGTGTAGTAGCCCTAGTACTGGGAACTACTGACTGTGCCTGTTACTACCTTAGGGGGGGGGAGAAGAGACAGTTAGTAACAAGTGTAGTAGCACTAGTACTGGGAACTACCGACTGTGCCTGTTACTACCTTAGGGGGGGGGAGAAGAGACAGTAAGTAACAAGTGTAGTAGCGCTAGTACTGGGAACTACCGACTGTGCCTGTTACTACCTTAGGGGGGGGGGGGAGAAGAGACAGTAAGTAACACGTGTAGTAGCGCTAGTACTGGGAACTACCGACTGTGCCTGTTACTACCTTAGGGGGGGGGGGAGAAGAGACAGTAAGTAACAAGTGTAGTAGCGCTATTACTGGGAACTACCGACTGTGCCTGGTACCGCCTCAGGTTGGGGGATGTGAAAATAAGTAACACGTGTAGTAGCGCTAGTACTGGGAACCACAGACTGTGCCTTGTAACACCTCTGGGGGGGGGAGAAGTGACAATAAGTAACACGAGTAGTAGCGCTAGTACTGAGAACTACCGATTGTGCCTGGTACTACATTGGGGGTGGGGTGGGGGGGTTGAGAAGTGACAATAAGTAACACGTTTAGTAGTGCTAGTACTGGGAACTACCGACTGTGTCTGGTACCATCTCAGGGGGGGGGGAAGAGACAATAATTAACACGTGTAGTGGCACTAGTACTAGGAACTACCGACTGTGCCTAGTACCACCTCAGGGGGGGTGGAAGTGAAAATAAGTAACCCGTGTGGTAGCGCTAGTACTTGGAACTACCGACATTGCCTGGTACCAACTCAGGGGCGGGGGAAGTGACAATATGTAAGACTGTAGTTTATTACGTAACAAACATGGTGAGAGACCGATACGGCCAATCAATTGATTTAAATGTCAACAGCTTGTCTTTGGAAAGAAACGAGTAAAACACATACCATTTGGACAGTTATAGAATTTTACAAGAAAAAAATTAATCCACCTCCAACTTAGAAACACAACCAGAAACCCTTAAATAAAGTTATTAAAAATTACGGGATGTTATATATTAAAATAGGGGTATTTTCTTTATCATGATTATAATTAACAGCGTGAAATAAAATTGGATCACAACAATGAATTCATTTAGTTTGTCATTTAGCAATAATTCTCAACGCCGTGGATGACGATTTTGCTTGAGGATATGCTGGTCCCTTACTAGGATTTATACTGAATTAGAAGGTCTTCTAATGCCTCACGATGCTGCCAACAACATTGGAGGGTCGAGTTCCCCGTTCCTTATTTCTAACCGAACCAAAGTCGGGATAAGGTGCTCAGGTGGGGGGTGGCGTACCGACTGGCCTCAGACCTCAGGTGGGGGGCGACGTACCGACTGGCCTCAGACCTCAGGTGGGAGGCGGCGTACCGACTGGCCTCAGACCTCAGGTGGGAGCGGCGTACCAACTGGCCTCAGACCTCAGGTGCGGGGCGGCGTAACAACTGGCCTCAGACCTCAGGTGGGGAGTGGCGTACCGACTGGCCTCAGACCTCAGGTGGGGGGCGGCGTACCGACTGGCCTCAGACCTAAGGTGGGGAGTGGCGTACCGACTGGCCTCAGACCTCAGGTGGGGGGCGGCGTACCGACTGGCCTCAGACCGCAGGTGGGGGGCGGCGTACCGACTGGCCTCAGACCTCAGGTGGGGGGCGGAGTACCGACTGGCCTCAGACTTCAGGTGGGTGGCGGCGTACCGACTGGCCTCAGACCTCAGGTGGGGGGCGGCGTACCGACTGATCTCAGACCTCAGGTGGGGGGCGGCGTACCGACTGGCCTCAGACCTCAGGTGGGGGGTGGAGTACCGACTAGCCTCAGACCTCAGGTGGGCGGCGGCGTACCGACTGGCCTCAAACCTCAGGTGGGGGGCGGCGTACCGACTGGCCTCAGACCTCAGGTGGGGGGCGGCGTACCGACTGGCCTCAGACCTCAGGTGGGGGTCGGCGTACCGACTGGCCTCAGACCTCAGTTGGGGGGCGGCGTACCAACTGGCCTCAGACCTCAGGTGGGGGGCGACGTACCGACTGGCCTCAGACCCTTGTTATGCTCTTAATTATACACGTGGAACTCTTGGACTAAATGTTTTATGTTCATTGGTAAACCTATTCCACTAGGGTAATAAACAAAGCTGTCATTTTATAAAGTTTCCATGGAAAAGAAGTACAGTTTTAAGCATATTTTGATTTTAATCAATTTTATTATTCTCAATACCACCAATGGATTATGATTAAAAAACAAAAGTTTAAAATTCTTTCTGATGATATCTGAAAACGCCTGCCTCGTACACCAATCAACAATTTTATTTGAACAATTGAAAATTTTAAATCGTTTTATTTAAAGTATTTCTCCAATAAAGAACTTGGACCTTAACATGAAAGTAACTCACTTAAAATCAACAGAATGAGAAAATTATCTGTTATAACTTAAAATCAAACTACAACTGGTAATGAATATGATGCTATCATGGTGATGGTATGCATGATTGAGGCAGCAGCTCTTCTCTCTTTATAGGAGAAGCACAGCAATTTAACAAGTAGTATTAATTATGATGAACTGGCTCATATCAAAGTGCTTGCAAAAAATGTGTATGTAAATTAATTTAAGATCCTCTTAGTGTCGCTATAGATAGAGAATAGACTGTAGTTGTTTGTATTCTTGTGTGATTGCTTGTCTAGGACTCTAGTTTTTGTGGTTGGTACCATCTCGGGGGGGGGGGGGGGGGTTGGAAGAGACAATAATTAACACGTCTAGTGGCCCTAGTACTGGGAACTACCGACTGTGCCTAGTACCACCTCAGGGGGGGGGAGTGAAAATAAGTAACCCGTGTGGTAGCGCTAGTACTCCTAACATAAATAAAATGAGATGAAAAATTATATTTATTTCGAGCATAGAATAAAAAAAAAAAAAAAAAAAAAATGAAGCACAGTGTAATAAAATACCACAGTCATATACAATACCATTATAGACTGAATTACAGTTTGAGAAAAAATTAAATAAAAACATAACAAAAATAGTACTAGTAATTAAGGTTTGCAGCTAAGAAGATGTATATAAATTAGTGCTATAAATAAGTATGTAAGCCTACATTGGCATGATGCCTGGCGTAGGCATGAGTTGTTCAAGTCAACTATTAATGATGTGAAATTAAAAATCAGCCGTAAAAACTATCATACAAAAATGTGTTTTTCATGTGTAAAATCAACATAAATAGTAATTACAGATAAAACTAAAAAATTAAAATAGAAATAAAACAGGAAAAGTTTAAAAACAATTAACAAGAGAAGTAAATAAAATAAATAAAAATAAGTGTTATGAACTCACGTGTAGACAACATTGTATTGACGAATATTTGTCAAATTGAATTGGTGGTGAAAAAAAGTAAAGTTAGGGGTGTTAAAAGGAACACTGATATCCCATATTATATCACCCATCAATAACATTACAACAAATAATCATTAGAGGTATAACCTCAAAATTGATCAAAAACATTCCTGGACAATCTGCCCGAATTACTTGGTTAGGTTACTGAACGCCCGTCAAAGTACGAGGGTAAGATAATTTTTGACAGTTTAACGATTTGGGCTGATTGTCCGTTTACCGATCAAAAAGCAAGTCAAAGGGGTTATAGTTTCACTGTCCATGATACACCCGTAAAGCAACATTTACTAATCGAACCTTCCATCATTCAAGAAGATGGTTTATTCATACCGGACCTGGTAGCGACGTTGTTAGTCTCATTACTAAAGCATAGTAATTAACGTAATTGCTCTGCATAGCGTAGCTTCTTGCTATCAATATGTTACGTGGGCCTCTTCAACGAGTGTGCATATTATATATTATAAGTAACTTAGCTGATTACAATCACATTGATTACTTTTATTGATTTAATGTAACTGGGATTATAATTTTGACCCTTACTCTGTAGTGTATGAATGATGCGTTTTTGAACATAAAATTGATAAACCATTAATTAACATATTTTGTGTGATGCTGACGGCTCACACTCATAAATAAATAAGACAGATAGTTACGACAGTGTGAACCAATTTTACCGTTATATTTCCTGATTTAACATTTAACTTACTATCAAAACTAAGTAAATATAACGAGATATTTTACTACTGCCGGCACAGATATTATGTG
Organism: Stictocephala bisonia; assembly: GCA_035578905.1. Classification (NCBI taxonomy): domain Eukaryota; kingdom Metazoa; phylum Arthropoda; class Insecta; order Hemiptera; family Membracidae; genus Stictocephala; species Stictocephala bisonia. The sequence continues at coordinate 1,819,232 of JAQJVL010000064.1, read as the reverse complement.
CACCTGAGTTTGAAGGTTGTTTACTACAAAACTTAGAGGTGGATGAAAATTCCAATCATACCATTTTCCCACTCGTTTAATTATACATTATTATATACGTATTTTAAAATTGTATTATAAGTTTTAGTAATTTTTATCGCAATCGGAAAAAAAGATACTGGAATTTTAATTAGTTTTCACAGTTCATCAACTTTATTTGCACTTGTATTACTAAAAAGCCAATCAAATTATGGCATTTATATTTTAATTCGTAGTTGAAAGAATGTTTTTCTATAAGTTTTATACATTTCAGAATATTAACTTTTTAAGATACAAAGTTTTTTTCCATTTCCTGAAACAACGTTATCTTGGCCTCTGGATGTCGTAACGTTATATTATTTGGTAACGTTATCTATATTTATAAAAGAGGATGTTTGTATATATATATATATATATATGTGTTTGAAGTTTATGCGCTGCCAAACCATCCAACCGATCGCCATAAAACTTTAGGATGTTGTCCTGTATACTTCCGAGATGGTTTCTGTGAAGTTTGATGCAGATCCGTCCACACGGTCCCACCCCACGGGCTCCTAAAGATTCCATGTTATTCAAATGGAGAATCTGAATTGTTTACAAAAAACATATGACCGTGTGGTTTAATGTAGTTTCACATGCCATAAGCAGATTTAAGTTCTCACAACAACAGTACTGTATATGTTTTGATTTATTGTAGTTCTACATTTCACCTTGAGAGTGTAGCACACACTACTTTTACTTGATCAGGTGATCTGTATTTGGTGTTAACCTTTTTTCCTCGGTAATTAAAACATGTGGTGAAACGTGAAAATAAAAAATAAATAATTATTTGTTTTGCAGTTTACTTTTTATGACATGCCTCCTAAAAATGAACACGTTTAAGTAGGTAGCAACGCAAGTAATGTCAGTGAGATATTGTAAATAAATGTAATATTGTGATTTTATATTATACGGTTAACCTAATATTATGCCTATGTAGTGAAAATTCACAGCCCGAGGCCAAAGGCTGAGGTGTAACGAGCGCAGCGAGTGACGGGGTTGGCACGCGAAGCGTGCAGGGGTGTCCCCTAGTATTCTTATATATCGTTTAATTGCGATAAATTACTGTCGTATGAGTAAGTGCAGCGATTTTGAATTGATCAATTTAAAGTAGCTGACAGTATCTACACACACGCATCTTTGCGACGTCTCTTCAATTGAAAAGTAAGGCAAACTGTTTAAAACCTTTCCTGGTAGAGGGATAAATAAACAATGGGGTGTAATGCACCTCCGTGCAGCCACCCCAGGGAGTATTGCTTGTAGATATACGATTTGCTCGGTTCTACTTGTTGCTTTCTACTGAATGGATAGTATTTTTAAAATACAATTTAAGAAAATATATATAGGCCTACATCATATGGATTTGCCAGTTACGATTTGTTTTAAATTTCAAATTATATAAAAGCTGAGTTTTATACTTGGAAAAAGAATCCAAAAGTTATTATATTATAATTAAAATTAAAAGTAAATAAATAAGTTATCTCCTGTCATAAAGCTAAATCTAATCCATCAAGCCATTTAAGATCTGCCTCACTGATTCTATTTATGCTAGCTAATCCCTCCGTAAGAGAGCGCAAGTGGCACTCTGAATCTATGTGATCCATGGTTTGATAGACCCCCACAATCAATGACTGATCTACTCTCAATACACATTTGTATTTCCAGTAGTTACATCTGCCCACTCCAGTTCGGAACCGATTCAATAATGTCCACTCCCTACGCGGGAGGTTCATCCCACATACAGGTATTGACGGATTGTTCATAAGGAACTTATTTCGTCCATCAAAACTGGGGGATAATGTTGTTCGCGTCCACAGGTACTCTTTAAAGCTGTACATATCTCCTGGGTAGTTCTAAATGAGCAACAAACCTTGTAGATGGACCGTCACAAATTTGTGATCTCCCAGTAATGGCACCTACCACACGAAATGGACAGAAAATATAAATACCACAAGATATTTTTAAAACGGATTAAAGCTCATTTCACGAAATTGTCGGATTTTTACTCTTATTAATAACTAAGGCTATCTGTATTTAGTTATCTTCTGCTATCAAAATTGTGCAAAACCAGAAGATAAAAAATTGTTGTCAAAATTGTAATTTTTAGAACCAGTTAAATCTGCTACCTTCAAACTTAAATACAAGCCACATTCAAGAATCAAGAATCAGCAATCAAAGACTTGATGAAAGGAAATCAATAAGCCTACATAATATACAGAAAATTATGTAATAACCGTACAAACATTAGAATAAATCATATAGAAAATTGCTTAAAAAACTAACTTGCTCCAAAAAATTCTAGCCTAAGGGCAATTATCTCGTAAACAACCTTCAAATCGTTCTGACTCCAAGTCTATGTCCCCCTCATTAGTATATGTGTCTACGAGCCTTCGTCCACAGATCTTCGTGAATAATCAATTGAATTGTGGTTAAACTTTTGTTGTAATTATTTGGAACATATTATGTGTATGAAAATAATATGTTACTAGCACAGTACTCGTCCTTCGTACGGGGGTTTACGTTGTATATTGGTGACTATCGCATTCAGTAATAAAAACAAGGATTAAATTAATTATAGGTTGTTTAAACGATTTTTTATATGACCATGTTTATAAAAAGGAAATTCTTATAAAACAAACTTATAAACAAAGTTTACAACTTTGTTACCCTTTACGAAAATGTGCAGGTTCCTTCCGCTTGAAACACGCGAGCGCAAAAGTGCTTTGTGGTTAGGTTTGGTCCGGTATTTACTTCAAAACTAAGTTAGTTGTTTGTTCCAACAGCTGATTAATGAAATTATTACAAACAATTAATTGTCAAATTGGTATTGCCGTAGGGCTTGCATTCATACTTCTTAGAGCCCTTGGAGCGGTGCCCGTAGGAATTTCAAAATAAAGACAGACTTTTGTGTTAACCAGAATCTGAATGGGTTCAGTAGTTAACACACATAGACTGACGCCATTAGATTTTTATATAATAGTAAGAAGTAAGATTATTCTTTCACTTTTTATAGTAATTTAACGGGGTGTTGTATTGTTGAGAATGTAATGGAAACAGTGGCCATGAGATTGGGGTGGATGTTCGGCTTTACATGGCAGTGTTTCTTTGTAAGGATTTACAGCTGGGTGAATTACCGAGGTTCCCTTTATGTGGTGACAAAAATAAAAACAGTCATAGGGTATAAATTTACCGCTATGTTCAGAATTTAGGCAGATAATCTTAGTTTTAAGAAAAGTTTGTCTCACTTCAACTATTATTGCAACTGTTGTCTCTGTGAATTGTAACGTTTCTTCAAAATAGTGATGTTTAATGTGAAATTTGATAGTTGAACATTGAAAGATTCCCTACTAGGGATTTTTATCGATTGGAAGTGTACATTTAAAAATATTCTGAAAAAATAACACTAATTTCTGCTTTTAGGATATTTGTCTTGGTGTACAAAAACGTTAAAATGTAACTAACACAATATTGATAATTAACTAAACATTGTTAAGTTTGTTAATTTTCCCACTCAATGCCACTTGCATGCCACTTGCACGCCACTTGATCCACTTGGATTACATAAAGAGAAGCGTTATACTATTGGAAGACATTTTGACTGATCGATCAAGTCGAGGTATATAGGACGTTTTATGCTCTGAGAATTGTCTAATTGCACATCGATCAAAAGGTGATGTCAGAAATCAAAAGGTCCTTATCAATTTCCTGAAACAAACTTGGCTTCTCGGGATAGTGACATTATGTCTTGGTCAAGTTGTAATTCTTATGAAATGTAGTTACGAAACATTACTTTTAAATGCGTGAGTTAATGCAGTAACTATACATGTCAGTAGAATTACAACATGACCAAGTTTGTTACAATCTCTAGAAGGCAAGAAAACGTTGTTTCAGGAAACTGATAAGTACTTTTTTTCTTGATAAGTTAAAATCCTTAAATTTGTAAAACATTTATGTAAACCACTTGTTAAATGCGATACATTAACGAATATTTTTAGTAGTAAAAGTGTAACGTTGATGCATAGAGAAAACTAGTAAAATTTCCCGTACTTTTATTCCAACTAGGACAAAATTATAATAAAATTTAAAAATGCGTGTGTGATAATGTACGAGAAGGAAATCAATGATTAGTGTACATGGATTGATCATTGGCCTCTTAGTTTCTTAGTTTACAGCCTTCAAACTCAGTGACACATCATTTTTACACCGACATAAACGGTTATTACTAATTTCATTGAATTTATCTATCTATCTATGAATACCTATTTATTTATCCATCAGTATAAAATATATATATAAAATCCAAACACCACTGACTGACTGACTCACTTATCACGAACTCTCAAAACCACCGAACGGATTTACACGAAATTTTAAAGGAAGTTAGCTATAGTATAGAAGGGACCCACTAAGAAAGGATTTTTCGAAATTTCATTCCTAAGGGGTACAAACAGCCCCTCAAAGTATCCTTCTTCCATAAGCGTACATCGGTTGATTTTAATAAATTATTAACAGCTGTTTTGTAAATAAATAAATATGTTTATTTTGTATTTCTGACATTACATTATTGATGCGTTTTAAGAGTTTAATCTTCAGCTTTTACCCAAAAACAAATTAAATAAACACGTTTGAAATAGGCTTAGTAATACCCGATACTAGTAAATAGGTAGCAATGCAAGTAGTGTGAGTGAAATACTGTAAATAAATGTAATATTGTGATTTTACGTTATACAGATAATCTACTATTATTTGTAGTCAAAGTTACATGCCGAGGCCGAAGGCCGAGGTGTATCTCATAGCCGAGTTGGGGATGGCACGCAAAGCGTGCATGGGTGTCCCCTTGTAATAATATTGTGTTTATTCATAAATAGGCATTTAACCTAGTGTTTTATTTTGAACAATCTTCACAGCTGACAGCGTGAGGTGCAGAGAGGTTTAGGAGAGACCTGAAGGGTCTATAAAGGGTGAACTCCCTGAAGGACGCGCTCTATTACGGATATTGGTTCCCGGTGATACTGAGCGGGAAGTTGTTTCTCTGACGTCAGGGACATTACCTTCAGCGACCGTAAATAATAGACGGATACTGTGTGACCGTAAACGGGTTTCTAAGTTCAATTCATTTAACACGAGTGCTATTCAGTTAGCAACAACCATTGTTGTTGATTGTTACCTGTTCAACTCAATTGTTGTCTGTTGTATTACTGTCAGCACAATTTGTGTAACATCGTTCTTTTACACTCACTGTACACTGGTACGTTTTTTATTATATAGACACACACGACCAAAATAGTATATATTTATCACTATTTGTTTTATTTAGTAAATTTTACATTTTCTATATTTTTGGTGAATATTGCTATATTTTTTATGTTTTGATTAATAATTACATACTTTTGCATAGATGAGATGAGATGAGTGTTTTACAAAGGTTTCTTGTTACTGTAAAAACATAAATTATTTTAAATTCTGTGTTAATCAAGCTATGATCTGGCATCAGTCAATATTTTATGACTATCCGATTTTTGCAAATATTGTGGTTTGTTTTTCTAATGGTAACGTGCATCGAAATTTAATTTGTTTTCATAATATTAGTTCACTATTAGATTTGAGTGTAAATTTTAAATATACTAATATTATTATGAATATTAAAAATACTGCATTTATTATTCACATAATATAAAAGTATACTGCAATATGTAGCACATATTGTTGACTGGTATAATTTTAGTGTACTGTATAATATATTTTTTTCAACCATAATAGTGCATTATACATATTTACATATATAGAAGAAACTCTTATTTGAAAATGTCTGGGTCTGTAACAATTCAAAATATTCTTTATAATGAACGACACGATTCTGAGAGTTTTTAAATATTAAATTTGAGAGTTAACTTTTCAATTCCTAAATTATATGAGAAAGTAAATTATTTTTGTAATTGAATCTTAGGTATTGTTAAAAAATATGGAAGGAAACTCTCCCTTGAAAGGAGATTTAAGAAAATCATCCCCATAAAGCTACTTTAACAGTTTCTATTACATTTTCCGTTTGTTCACTATTATACAGGTCGAAGAATGGAATGTTTCATTTATCTGATAATAAGATAAAAGATGTTCATATCGATTGATCCAACAAACAATTTTATGCAACAAGGCTTAGATAAAAAATAAATAAATAAAATTGAGACAAGAAAAATATATAGGATTTTTATTATAATTTTCGTAAAACTTAGCTGTAAAAATTTTCAGATAATAAATGAATGATGACATTTCTTATTAAATGGTTACTCAAATAACTATTCTTCTTTCAACTTGTAGTTTCAATCAAAATGGATTCTCGAAATGGTTCACTAGTATAGCACAGAAAGGTTTTCTTTATTAAACACTGTTGATGTTTGATATTTGATTACTGTTGATTGTTGGTAATGTTTTATAACAATACTAAATAAATGCTTCCAAAGAATTGTCACAAACTTCCCCATGTTAAACACTAATAAAACAAAACTTCGAAAATTACCAGTTTGATTCCCAAATATGTTTTTTGCCATATCTAAAAAACTAGCCAAATTAGAGACATGCGGTCTTTACTAAAATATTTTAAATTGTAATTTACATAATTCCTGAAAAAATTTAATCAAAATCGTTGTTGCTGTTATTGTGAAAATTTCATTTTTGTGTGATTTTTGCCCATAAAATAAAAAAATTTCAAAAAGTGAAAAAATAGTCTAGTAATATTGCCTAAATACACACACATAAAAAAATTCATAAAAATTGATCCATCCGTTTGATCTACAGCGAACTGCACATACACACAGACCAACATTTTTCGAAAAAAAAACTTTTTTTGGGTTCAGGGGAATCTAAAATGGATTTTTAGACCAACTTGTAAAAAAAATATTTTGGACGATCACAATATTCTCTATGCTAACGCATATGGGAGAAAGTAAAAGATGGTGTTTTACCTTATAGAAATATATACACAATAACAGAACTGTATACAGAATACTAAAAATGCAATACACTGGTGAATTGTTTTGCCTGGCATTTCACGAAGATGTTCTTACATGAGGAGAAAGATACGTCAAGTGTTATAGAGTGAAATGACGCGACATCATCACAAAGAAAGTTTTTTGAAAAAATATTTATAAAAAGTAAGCTGTAGAACTACTTTCGGCACAGAAATTATGTCTACCCGAGTTTGAAAGTTGTTTTCTAAGGAACTACGAAAAATCTAATCATACCATTGTTTTCCTCGTTTAACTGTACGTTGTAAAATATGCATTTTTAAATTTTATTTAAAGTTTTAATAAGTTTTATCATGGTTGGAACAAAAAGTAGTTGAACTTTAACTAGTTTTCACTATACATACAATTTAAACTGTTCTTACTTAAAAACCCGTATGTGTATCGCAATTATATTTTAATAAATGGTTGATAGGAATGTTTTCTACAAGTTTTATAAATTTTAGTATTTTAGCTTCTCGAGAAAAAAGGTGCTATCAATTTCATGAAACATTGTTTTCTTAGCTCATAGGGGTTATAAAATTGAGTACTTGGTCTTGTTGTAATCCTTATGACATGTATAGGTACAATATATTACTTTTATATATGTGATTAAATTCCGGGATTTTATGTTTATCAATTTAAAGCTATTATACATTTATTTAAATCTAAAATCACCGCATTCACATACAAATATGAAAGTGATATACTGTAAATATTAGTGGCATAAGGATTACAACAAGACCAAATAATCAATTTTAAGAGCTAAAAACCAACAAAACAATGTTTCAGAAAATGTATAACAACTTTTTATCTCGAAAGGTTACAATTCTAAAATTTGTAAAACTTATAGAAAACAACAATTAAAATGCATATGTTATAGCATACAAACGAGGAAAACAATGGTTTGATTTAGAGTTTTCGTAGGCCTCTTAGTTCCTTAGAAAACAACATTCAAACTCGGGTGCACATAATGTCTGCGCCGACAGTAGATTGGCGATTAATGGTGCATGAGAAGTAGAAAATAGAGGGAGGCCTATAGTCGGCGAGTCACGAGAAGTCCTCTCAACTTCATGCCTCTGTGATATTGAAGGCGCTGATTTCCACTGAAACAGTGCCAGTCATGTAGTGTACCTGTCGTAATTACTAATTATGATATGTACACTTCATGACTGTGCTGTTTAAATGTAAATAAGCGCCTTCAGTATCACAGAGGCATGAAGTTGAGAGGACTTCTCGTGACTCGCCGACAGTAGAAAGTAAGTAGTAGTGTCGTACAATATTTAAATTAGTAAAGATCTACATATCTTGAAAAAAAAGATAAAAATGTACTTATTACTTCTCACTAACAGTTTGTATATAAATGACTGCTGCCATTCAGTTTTCATTGTACTGTGTTATCTTTCTAGTATCTGGACATTAAATTCGAAAATCAATTCAGGCTTGTCCAGATCAGTTTTTATATGCTCAGTTATTATCTCCATGCTCAATAATAACTTTTTTTTAGTGACTAAATGGAACTTAATGATTGAAAAAGGAAAGTTTAAACTACGATTAAATATAAAAATAACAAGATTTAAAGATTAAGAAACTATTTTTATCAAAAACAGTCCATTGCTAATTAAGTTCTTGTAAATCATACACGACAAGCAAACATTTCACACACCTACGCTGTTTGCCCTTTGATTACTGCTTAGCGCTTTGTTATGTTTTAATCAACCCCTCCACTGCCAACACAAGCAAAATTTTACATATTCGTTTCTAGTTATAAAATAAAATAATATTTTATATATATCAAGAACAACACTTAGCAATCTGTTGTGGTGTTTTTAATATTAAATATCCATTTCTGTTTCGAAATACAATCTTCAGTTTTACAGAATGAAATGAGGTTATAAAAATATTAACTGTAGAATAATTAATTCAACAGCTGACAATATAAAAATGTAGATGGATAAGTTGTAGATCTTGTTAAATTTTAGAAATTTGCATCTTCATGATATAATGAAATTAATATTTGAGTGAAATTTTATTTGATCGTTGAGTAATAATGATGGATTTTCTTTTGCGTTTTTTTATATGTAAAATTTTTCAATAGCATCTAGTTTTTTACTTTTAGGTGTAAAATGGATAATTTTTAAATTTTCTTCAATTGATGAAATATTATGGGTTTCTTGAATTAAATGTTCAGCAAATGTTGATAAATGTTGATGTTTGTTTTTTTGTATATGTTCCTTGAATCTATTACTAAAACGTCTTCCTGTTTGGCCAATATAATATTTAGGACAAGTCGAACATTTAATTTTATAAATTCCAGAATTATTGTATTTGTTTTCATTATTTTTAGTAGAATAATTATGTTGTAATATGTAGTTATTTTTGTTAGTTTTAGAATTAAGATTTTTTTGTTGTGTTTATTAATTAATTTACTTATTAAATTTGGCTGATAGCCATTATCGACAGCAATTTGTTTGATAATGTTGAGTTCTTCTTGGTAATCTTCTTCTGTAAGAGGTGTATTCAGTATTCTATGAATCATACTGTGGAAGGCTGCTTATTTGTGTTAAGTTGGATAATTGGATGTATTGTGAATTATTTCATTTGTTGATGTTGGTTTACGATAAATTTTGAATTGGTGTTTGTTATCTTTTTTAGTTATGGTAAGGTCAAGAAAGTTTATGCTGTTAGATTTTTTTATTTCTGTAGTAAATTTTAAGTTGGGGTGAATTTTGTTCAGAAAGACTTCTAATATATCTATTTGTCTTTGGTTTCCGTTGAATAGACATAGAATGTCATCAGCATATCTATGATAATGTATAATTTTCTTGGTGTAAGAGTTTATTTTAGGGTTGAGAATGTATTTATTGATAATATAATTTAGGAAAATGTCTGCTATTGAAGAAAATTTAGAAATTATCCATTTTGCACCTAAAATTAAAAACCAGATGCTATTGAAAAATTGTACATATACAAAAACGCAAAAGAAACCCCATCATTACTACTCAACGATCAAATAAAATTTCACTCAAATATTATGTTTGATTCTATCATGAGGATGCAAAATTCTAAAATTTAACAAGATCTACAACTTATCCATCTATATTTTTATTTAAATTTTTATAGTGTCAGCTGTTGAATTAATTATTCTACAGTTAAATATTTGTATAACCTTATTTTATTCTGTAAAACTGAAGATGGTATTTCGAGACAGAAATCGATATTGAATATTAAAAACACCAAAAAAGATTGATAAATGTTGTTCTTTATAATATATGTTATAATATATAAAATATATGTTTATAATATATAATATATGTTATAATATATGCTATATTTATAATAGTAAGCAATCTAATGGCTACAAATAAAAAAAAAATAATAATATTCTAATTAGTAACCACCTGACACTTGGCCACCATTATATCTACATTTATTTAGTACAAATAACTTTAGTCTGATGATGTAGCCTATCCTAAACCAACAATAGGTAGAAGCTTGCCCAGGGGGGTTTCCGTGTTACCTGACCTATGTCTGGAGATTTAAACATATATTAGGCTTATGTGATATAGCAGTAGAGGAAGTAGATTTTGTTACTATGTAATTCAGCAAATACAATTACGTGTATATTTAATTTGCTTCTGTTCGTGACTCATGTCACGTATTATTTACACATTTTTACAAAGCTAGATTAGTAACATGTCTATGTGTGTCCACCTTGTCAGATAGACAACAAAGACATGGACACAAGTTTTTTTATAAGTTAATTCAAATTACTTGAACATATTTTATATATTGTACATGATTTAAAAGTAATAAAAAATCACGCAAGGTCATAAACCGCACGTTGGAGGTTTATTGTGAGTGCAAGGTAAACTGCGTCGGCTCTTTGTACGTTAAACATCGGGAAAAAGACAGAGTTGGCGATTAAAAAAAAAAGAGAAAACATTTTATTGAATTATTAGAGAATTTTAAAATTAGGTATTTAATTAAAAAAATGTTCCAATAAAAACTAAAAAAAGAAAAAATGTGTTAGTGAAATAAAATGTCGGCTGCCATTTGGTAAATAAATCTTACTGTAATATGTAGCTGAATGCATCTATAATGAGTTCAACTCACTAAATATATTTTATAGCAAATTTGAAAACGGCTCCAGTGATATAAGTTGGCATATTTAGACTAATGTTTAACGAAAGTTGACAGGTTTGATAGTCTTCTAAAATTTATTCCTAAAGCTATCTAACAACTTTGTATTCTTGTTTTACTAAACAATAAGACAATGTGAAAACGAACTTTGTAATTTAGTGATTAAATTCAGCCATTTGACATTCGAATTCCACTATATGTAGCCAAAAAAAGGGACAAAAAACGTAAATAAATAATAAAACAAAAAAAAAATCGCAATCTTGGATGTAATTTTATTACAGTTCAATTTTAATACGAGATCAACACAAGTTGATAAAGGACAGTATAATTTGCAATGCAGAACAGTCTGTAACATATGATTGTATTAAAAAAATTGTACATTTAAAAGACTAGAGATAGTCTAAATTTGAGACAAATCTAAGGTGAAAGAAAATGCTTCAAAGGTCAAATAACCTATTGAATACGGTAAGACCTATGATACAGTGAAAAGATCAGTTATTCGATCCTGCCAGATCGGCTCCAAATGTCGCGTAGGTGAGAATATAAATAAATTCCTGTTATCGGAATATTACGAAGGCCAATTGACTATTGATACTATCAATTATATATCGTAACTATGATACATAAAAAACTATCTTAATGGTACATAAGAAGTTTATCCATGTATATTTTCATAAACATGTTCAGCCAGATTCATACAACCAGACTCATTCGGCTTATATTTAACTCGAATTTATACAAATTTTACTCGAACTTAATTTGCCCCGATCGATACATTAACGTCAACATCTCACTATATCGTTAGTATCGTTTGTTCGAAAGCTCCAAGGCACATTATTATTCATTATTCTTATTCATTATAAGACGCCGATCGTCAAGATATGGCGAATATGAAGGGCAAACAAGTGTAGATGAACGAGTGTAGCTATTGTTATTAACTAAGATCGGCTGTTCCTCAGAAAGAGCTGTTTAATAACAGACCAATAGCCAAGGAAATTAAGGGACCTACATCTTCATGTGGAATCCGAACCACTAGCGTGTTGGTCTGATTTTCAGCTAACTGACAAGCCTGACACACAGTTCTCTTCCCTATACCACATCTGAATCTTTACTACCATCCAACATGGACACCACAGAATTCTTTAGTAGTGTCCACGTATGTAACCATTGAGCGGATGTCGTGTCGGTATAAGGTTATTTTATTTTATTGTAGGGTTACGTATTAAAAATTAGCATGGAACGAACTATCTTTAAAATGTCATTTAATGTAAAAATATTGTTCTTATATCTAGATATAAATGTCCACGGTTCTGGTTGGTTATAAGTTTTTTTATATGAACTAAATTGTGTCCAAAATTTAAAGGAATTACAACAGATTTTACAGTTCTCAATGTCACTCGAAATGTTAATAATAATTAAATAGTGAAAAGTTCAAAGGCACTAATATCATAAATATTACTTTTCTATGCCTAATGTGTTGTTTTTAAACTGAAACTATAGTTTTTTTTAAGTCAATAGAATATAAAAAAATAAATATACATTTAATTAGTAATATGAAATGTACGGCTTACGTCTGGCTTGGTTAACGTTAGTAACATAAATTCAACAAATGTTTGCATACATGATTAAATCTATGTTTTGATACGTAAATGTTTTGGGTTGAGTTTATGTGACAACTTTCTTATATTCATGACACAGGTCATCTGTTGAACTTAGACCAGTGACACAGACTTTAAATTGTTCTTCAGTGACACATACATATTTTAAATTGTAATTCACATCTTTCCTAAAAATGTAATAAAAATCTTTAGAGACGTTATTAAGAAATTTCATATTTGTATGCTTTTAGCCATAAACATTTTTAAAAATAAAAATATTAAAAGTGAAAAAATATTGGCTAAATACATCTACATATCAAAATTAATGAAAATTTAGCCATCCGACATCAACATTTCTTTAAAAAAAAAAAACACTTTTTGGGTTCAGGGAACCCTAAAATAGATTTTTAGACCAAATAGTGAAAAAGATTTTTTTTGGACGATCACTCTATGCTAGCGCATACGGGAGAAAATACAAATTGGGAACAGTTTTTAATGGTGATTTTAAATATGAATCACCACATAAATTTATTATTTACAAAACAAGTAATAATCCGATAGTTTCAATAATAAGTTAAAGTTTACTTTCAGCGGAGAACATTACTTTCGTTTTACGTGAAACATTTTCCTCTTTACTCTCACTGTTAATCCGTCATCTGTTGTCAACTCCATTAAAGTAAGAAAACTACCCTTCTCTTTCCTTCTACAAGAAACTTTTAGTTCTGTTCTATATCACGAAAGTCTTTACCAGTACTGTTGTAGTCCATTATCTTTTTACTTAATGTTTGGTTTTAAGTTAACAAAGAGTTTGGGGTTAGTTGTTAGAGGGGACTTTACAGTCCTAACTTCGCCCCTTTAATAAAGGCATTTTTAATTTTCATAAAATAATAATAATAATGTCTAGTAAAAAATCAAACGAACACCCATTTATTTTGCACCTCTATGTACCAGAAGTGAACTGATATAATACAATTATGCACATAATCAAACTGAGAAACTAATCGAATGTATGAAGAACTGCGTACAAAAAATTCACCAACAAAAAGAGAAATTTATTTTCACATAGGAAAATACCGTGCGTGAGGATGTGTGAAAAATCCCTCTTTTGTGAATCCCTCTGGTCTGACGAAGGTAAGTGTGGTTCACTGAAATCGATCACTATATTTGTGCATTTTGTGCTTATACTGTAATAACTTTTGAGTTGTGTGACGTTTACTTGTAATGAATATGTACCAACACGTATTATGCTAATTAAAAAACTAAAAATAATAATCAAAAGATACGGTTCATTTGTAAGATGAAAAATCGATAATACATAAATAAATTAATGAAATAACTACCAATTATCGAATATTTTGAGAGTAAAATTGAGATATCTTTTAAAAATAAAATGTTTGTATTAATTAACTTATGAAAAATACTTTAATAGTAACCGGCTTAGACTTATTTAGTGTTTGAGAGGACCATTACTGATACCGACGATTGATCTAATTTACCTATAAAACTCTTATTAAAAGTATTATAAAACATTTATTACTTTGAAATCAGCATTTTTTTGAAAAGTAATAATGTAAAAACTAAAAATAATCACAAAAATGTAACAATATTTTGTTACATACATTTTAGAAAAATGAAAATATTAGAACAAGTACTTGCAATAGAAAAGTAATACAAACTATAAAATTTAAATCTAAATTTTGCATTTTTTCATAAAAACTGAGAATATTACCCCCTCAAATAAAAAGTAGATTTTTCCATTGGAAATAAAATAACTAATATTTGTTATTATAAGATCTTTTCCTGTCGAGTCGGATCGACATGTTTTCTACAATTTACAGGTTTTTGGTGACGTTGTTACGTTTGCTTCCACCCCGAAGCTCCCTGATTGGTTCTCATCCATTTTGTTTCGAGGAAATTTCGTGTAGAGGAGAGTACACGTAAATAGTTCGTGCGACGGTTTTCTCAGACTGTTTCGCCGCCGTCTATAGCTGAATAGAGTTCGCCATTTCTTTAAACCGTTCTTTCGCTTCTTTTCGGAGTTCGGCAATTTTCCCCACGGGAAGCCTATGAGAAGGTGTACTCAACCGCGCAGTGTGAGGGGCTGTTTGATTTTGCAGTACGTTTATACGTCTGGCGGCCTTTTGGATTAACAGCTCGACTTTTCTCTGGAAGCAAGATTCCTGAGGTAGAATCATACAGAAGTATAAAATCCTAATTTCAGAATTATAGAAAAGGATATATAGCAAAGATTAATCATATTCAAAGAAACTAAAAATAATTATATTAAGTAAATTATATCAGAAGTATTATTATTTGATACATTAAAAGTTAATTTTATTTCATACAACATTTGAGAACAAATTTTAAGTTTGGTTTTTAATTTGAAATAAAGTATTTTGTTGAAGAAGCTATATTTTATTTAATATTCAATTAAATGTTAGAACAAGTTCAAG
Organism: Stictocephala bisonia; assembly: GCA_035578905.1. Classification (NCBI taxonomy): domain Eukaryota; kingdom Metazoa; phylum Arthropoda; class Insecta; order Hemiptera; family Membracidae; genus Stictocephala; species Stictocephala bisonia. The sequence goes on along the minus strand of JAQJVL010000064.1, from coordinate 1,803,983 downwards.
AAAAGTAAGAAGATTCATTATTTGTAGCTATTCTTTTATCTTGGAGAATACGTTACAAAACAAAATAGTTGGCATTGTTTACAAAAAAAAAAAAAAAAAAAATTCTCCACAATGTATGAAAACATGTAAAGACTATGAGCTAAGACTATGTAGTTCCTATATAAAAAAGGACATTAACGCAGGCTTATTGTTGAAGGATACGGTTGAATGGGTTGAAAGGTACATTAGACATTTCTCAGCAAGGACTCGGCGGTGAAGAAAAATGAGAATGTTGTTCTTTTCTCCCACATTACTCACAGAAAGTATAAAACACTTGTCTGGTCTATTACAGACTGAGTCCTGTACTCTGTTAAAACTTATAAGAGCCAAAAATAAAACATTGAGTACATTTTACCTAAACGCTTATTGTATGCTAGGGGGCACCCCTGCACGCTTCGTGTGCCAACCCCAGACGCTCGCTGCGATCGATACACCTTGGCATGTGACTTTAGACTACAAATAATAGTAGATTAACTATAAGACTTAAAATCACAATATTAAATGTATTTACAGCATCTCACTTACACTATTTGCGTTCCTATCTATTTATTAGTATTACTTAGCCTATTTCAAACGTGTACATTTCATTTGTTTTTATTTAACAGCTGAAGATTAAACTCATAATGCATCAATAGTATAATGTCAAACATACAAAAAAAATGCTCATTTATTTACAAAAAAGCTGTTATTAATTTACTAAAATCAACCCAACAATATCCTTATGGAAAACAATTTTTAGGGGTGGTTTCTACCTCTTAGAAGAACTTTATCAAGATGAAAATCCTTTTGATCTGCTATTTAAAATCTAAAGAAACATTGTACACAATTTCAGCTCTCAACCTATATGGGAAGTTAGAGAATTAGTGATGAGTGAGCTAGGGCTTTGCCTTTTATATGTATTAAGTTTTATTTAATCTTTAAGTTTTATTTAAAGTTATTTATACGTCTGGTTTTTAATTTTTAATTTCTCATCCTTTTATTTTGCTAGCCCGGTTTTTATAAAGTCCCTCACCTTCTTAATGATTTCTCAACGATTACATATTTGGTAAGTGAACATCACTTTTTTCCATTTAAATCTTTGTACATCCACCATTTTGGACTGGATCAAACTTTTGTAAGTGCTGTGGTACTCATATGTGCTAAACAACCCCTTTAAAATTATAACATATTAACCAATGTTACGTTTAATATTTTTATAAAACCTGTGGACTATCCTCCACTGGATGTGAAGTGTCACTAATTACTCTAAAAATTAAAGTCCTGTAGGCATTTACAAAGTTTAACTTTCCCAACTCAATTCAAGCCAAAAATAGAATATTAAACAGTCTAGAACAGAACCTACATTGTAACTTGTGAAAACTTCCAAAATGCGTCATTTTTTAAAGAGCGAACCTTTTGAGGTCGGATTTTGAGTTTATATTCTACTGCTAAAGAATGAAAATACGGCGTACTACTAGACCTGTGTACATCGTCTCTTTTAAGCTTTTCTTCTGACTCCTGGCTGGCTGTCCCCCTGATGTGAGAGAAAAGTGGTAACTACTTCAAAAAGTAGATTTAAATAACTATTTACTAAGTTTTATTGCTTTATGTGGAATTAAAAGGGCATTCACATATGGATATGGGGGGAGGAGGGGATGTTGCCTGTTATAAGTTAAATATATATAAAACTATATCTGATTAAGTTGTTTTGTATAGTGTCCCTCAGCGTGGAATACATTTATTTAAAATTAGTAAACACTCATCCTCACGCACGGTATTATCCTATGTGAGAATAAATTTCTCTTTTTGTTTGTGAATTTTTTGTACGCAGTTCTTCACATATTCGATTAGTTTCTCTAGTTTGTTTATGTGCATAATTGTATTATAATTTCTTCACTTCTAGTACATAGAGGTTCAAAATAAATGGGTGTTCGTTTGAATTTTTACTAGACATTACTAGACATTATTATTATTATTTTATGAAAATAAAAAATGCCTTTATTAAAGGGGCGAAGTTAGGACTGTAAAGTCCCCTCTAACAACTAACCCCAAACTCTTTGTTAACTTAAAACCAAACATTAAGTAAAAAGATAATGGACTACAACAGTACTGGTAAAGACTTTCGTGATATAGAACAGAACTAAAAGTTTCTTGTAGAAGGAAAGAGAAGGGTAGTTTTCTTACTTTAATGGAGTTGACAACAGATGACGGATTAACAATGAGAGTAAAGAGGAAAACGTTTCACGTAAAACGAAAGTAATGTTCTCCTCTGAAAGTAAACTTTAACTTATAATTGAAACTATCGGATTATTACTTGTTTTGTAAATAATAAATTTATGTGGTGATTCATATTTAAAATCACCATTAAAAACTGTTCCCAATTTGTATTTTCTCCCGTATGCGCTAGCATAGAGAAAGTATTGTGATCGTAAAAAAAAAAATCTTTTTCACTAGTTGGTCTAAACATCCATTTTAGGGTCATCTTAACCCAAAAAAGTGTTTTTTTCAAAAAGAAATATTGATGTCGGATGGGTCAATTCTTATGAAATTTAATATGTAGGTGTATTTAACCAATATTTCCAGACAATTTTTCTTTTTTTAATTTTATTTAAAAAAATCTTTATGGTAAAAAAAGATACAAAAATAAAATTTCTGAAAAACAGCTCTAACGATTTTTATTACATTTTTAGGAAAGATGTCAATTACAATTTAACAAATTTTAGTAAAAACTGCATATCTCTAACTTTACTAGTTTTTGAATTATGGCAAAAAACATATTTGGGAATAAAACTGGTATTTATCAAAGTTTTAATTTTTTGTTTTAAATGTGGGAAAAGTTTATGGTAATTAATTGGAACCATTTATTTTATCTATGTTATTATTTTGATAAGTGTCTACATTTTTTCTATTATCGTGACTCAATGTGCTACCCTTAAGTCGTAGTGGTAGTGAGACTGATATTAGTCAAGCTGTTAGTAGGTGACACGAGGAACAGTTTAGTCTGTGTCACTGGTGTAAGTTCTCTTGTGTCATGAATGTAAAGAAGGTGTCACATCACCTCAACTCCTAAACATCAAGAATTAATAATGTTTGTAAACATTTGTTGAACTTGTGTTACTAATGTTAACCAAGGCATACATAAACCGAACATTTCATAATAATTAACATTGCTGTTTATAATTTTTTTTTATATATATTCTGATGACTTAAAAAAACTACAGTTTGAGTTTAAAAACAACACATTAGGCATAGAAAAGCAAATATTTACGACGTTTTTGCCTTTTAACTTTTCGTATTTTAGTTATTATTCATATTTCGAGTGACATTGAGCACTGTAAAATCTGTTGTATTTTATTAAAATTTTGGATAGAATTTATTTCATATAAATAAACTTATAACCAACAAGTACCATGGAAGTTTATATCTAGATATAACAACGATATTTTTACATTAAATGACATTTTAAAGTTGGTTCGTTCCATGCTAATTTTTAATACTTAGCCCTACAATAAAATACCCTTATACCGACACGACATCCGCTCAATGGTTACATATACGTGGACACTACAACAGAATTCTGAGGTGTCCATGTTGGATGGTAGTAATGGTTCAGATGTGGTATAGGGAAGAGAACTGTGTCAGGCTTGTCAATTAGCTGAAAATCAGACCGACACACTAAGTGGTTCGGATTCCACGTGAAGATGTAGGTCCCTTAATTTTCTTGGCTATTGGTCTGTTATTAAACAGATCTTTCTGAGGAACGGCCGATCTTAGTTAGTAACTATAGCTACACTCGTTCATCTACACTCATCACATTTATTCGTCATATTCGCCCATATCTTAACAACCGACGTCTTATTAATGAATAAGAATAATGAATAACAATCAAACGTATTATTTCGTCAGACATAAACGTCATATATTGTTGGGAAATGTCTCCTGTTAGAAATAACAATGTGTCATGTTTTACCTCTCCAACATGTTTTCACGATGTACAGCTATTGTAGGATTATGTTAGTAATTTATCTCTTTAAGGTTTGTCAGCCGATCTCGCCGTACTTTCCCGATACAATACCGGTGGTTTGTCTTAACATTGTCAACATGTTATAAGTAATAGTTTTATGATAAACAATGTAACTATTTTCCCAGAGATTGTGGGAAGTTAATGATGGTTTACTAGTCTCAACTTCTCATCTCAAGACGCCACAATTCCAAGCCAACATGCTGCAAAGATCCAAACAAATGTGTTTTTACTTTCTCCCATATGCGTTACCATAGAGAAAGTACTGTGATCGCCCCAAAAAATGTTTTTATAAGTTGGTCTAAAAATCCATTCTAGGGTCCCCTGAACCAAAAAAGTGGGTTTTCACAAAAACATTTGTGATGTTTGTCCGTATGTGTTTCTGTCTGCGTGTATTTGCAGTTCACTGGAGACCAAACGGATGGATAATTTTTTATAAAATTTGGTATGAAGGTGTATTTAGCCAATATATCCAAAATATTGTTTTAAATTTTTTAATTTTAGTTTTTTTAAATTTTAATGGGCAACAATCATACAAAAATGGATTTTTTTCAAAAATGGCTCTAACGATTTTGATTAAATTTTCAGGAAAGATTTAAATTACAATCTTAAACATTTTAGTAAAAAATGCATTTTTCTAACTTACTAGTCTTTTATTTATGGCAAAAAAACCTATTTGGTAATACATTTTTTTATTTTATAAGTTTTGTTTTTTTAGTGTTTAATATGGGGTTAAGTTTGTGCCGATTCTTTGGAACCATTTATTTATGTTGGAAAACAGTGCGTTATCCGCCTTGTGACAGTTCAATTTTGTAGGCTGTATTTTACCAAACGTAGTTCGAACATACGTCGTTTCAGACAAATCTCGAGCTATCCAGTTAACGGAAATATACGTCAGCTCTATTGAGAGATAAGTGATCAACAGGTTTCACAGGGGGTGGGGATGGGGGGCGGGTGTAACCTGCGTGGATCGATATTTCTTTATAGGGTCCCTGCACTGATCCTCTCAACTCATTTAAGGCAATTTTCCATTTGAAAACTTTCAATTTAATAAAATGTAACTGCACAAAAAGAGGAAGATAATTGAGTCAACAAGATGTAAAGAACTCTCTTTAACCATTGAGCTTTTATTTTGGAAATATAAATTATTCATTTACTCTATACTGCTCCTTATGAGTACTACTTGTAATTTCTACCAAAAGCACTAACTTAAATTACCTCTAATTAAAGGAAACGATCCTTGTTTGAATAGAAATTTTAAAAAATATTACCATACAATTAACTGATTATACATTTGACCTTTTGTTCAGTCAAAGTTCAGTAACAGTAAAAATAAATTACTGTTATTTTATTTATTAAAGTAATTTTTGAAACTGTAAGACATCTACAAATTCATAGTTTTTTTTTTTTTTTAGAGAAATGTTGTACAAAATTACATAATTTTTAATAATTGTACATATTTAGTAGTATGGCATAAAAATAATATGTAAGTATGACATTACAGAGTTTTTATTTGCGTATTTAAATAATAAGTAGCATAAAATAGTCTCAGTGCTAAGTTTATAAAATAAATAGTGACTGTCAAAACTTTCAGATCATGTTGTAAATGTTCATTTATTTCTATTTATCTACGGTACCGGCTAATACTAACACACGTTCTACCTGTTTAGTATTACGTCAATTCTGCTTTACTAAACGTACGTCTGCATTATTGTCTCTGTACAGTCTACTGCAGTGAGCAGATAGAAACGTTATCTTCTTGATTCCATCAGAAGTCATCACACAATGTACACATTGCACCAAGAAACACTAGAATGCCTGTAAATGGAGTGAAGTAAATCATGGTTAATATTTATACATAACTAGGGGACACCCCTGCACGCTTCGCGTGCCAACCCCGACGCTCGCTGCGCTCGATACGCCTCTGCATGTGACTTTTAACCACGAGTAATAGTAGATTAACTGTACAACATAAAATCACAATATCAAATTTAAGAACAGTATACCACTCACACTAATTGCGTTGCTACCTATTTATTAGTATAAATACCCAATGGTATAACTTTTAAATACCCAACGCCTATTTCAAAAGTGTTCATTTAATTTGTTTTTGTTTATCAGCTGAAGATTAAACTCTGAATGTATCAATGGCGTAATGTCAAATATACAACATAAATATGTTTATTTGTTTACAAAACAGCTGCTATTAATTTAATAAATCAACCCAGTGTTGTCCTTATGGAACAGTCTTTTAGGGGCAGTTTCTACCCCTTAGGAGTACTTTATCACGATGAAAATACTTAATTGTCCTATTTATATTTCTTTTATACTCTATATAATTTTATTAATCAAATTATATAAAAGTATTATTATCATTATTATTACAATATCACTACCATCAAGTGTAGAGTGCCACCGTCCGTCCATTAGCATGAAACTACACTTGAGTCATTTGTGTAAATTTCAACGTTGCAACGAAACATCACCGCTTCCGTTGGAAATATACATTATATGACGTCACACCTCTCTAGATACTGAACCTGTGATTACACCCTTACTTGCTTCCTTTCCATATACTATTAGAGAGACAGATATATATTCTAACCTTTATTATTTTCGCCGTTACGCTGATGTGCTATTATTTGTACAAACATTTTGTTAATAAAAATAACTCTACATAGTAACAAAGTGTTAATATTTGTATAATATCAATTATGCACAATTATCTCTTAACCTGTCTGTATAATACGTAATTTTTAGCTCATATTTATCAGAAAAAACCTTTGTGGATTATGGTAGAAGAAAATGATTACGTAATTTTATCATTATGTAAATATGATAAAATGGTTGCCTTCGATGTGGATACTACTAGAGACGTCTGGGGTATCCATGTTGGATGATAGTCAAGGTTCAGATGTTATGTAGGGAAGGTAATTGTCAGACTTGTTAGTTAGCTGAAAATCAGACCAACGCTACGTGGTTCGGTTCCACGTAAAGCTGTTGGTCCCTTAGTTGCCCTGTCTGTTGGGCTATTAATAAATGGCATCCTCTGAACAGTCGAACTCAGTTAGTAAACAGACTACATTCATCACACTCATGTGATAATTAGTTTAAATGCTAGGACGTACTAAAATAATTAGAGTAAAATAGTTGAGTTTAATTTAGGTAAGCTGCAATTTTTTATTTTACTTCCACATGATTTTTATATTTTATCTTAATCTGTTAATATAGAATCTAGGTTTGGTCAGATTACCTAGACCTAAATCAAGAGTAGAATATGTTAACTTCCACTCGAGTGTCATGTGTCACTAGTCTTCAGACAGAAAAGAAGTGTCAGAAACGAAGACCACTTGACTTAATGCTGTAGCATTGTAGCTACAGCAAGTCGAAGAGAGTAGTTAAGTTAAGAACACGTTTAGGACGTGCTTCGTCTCACTAAACTCTCAACAACACAATCGTCAGACCCGAGTAAGTCGTTTGACTGTTTCAGAACTTGGGTTGTTCAGATATTCGGTACCTTAGTATTCATAATATTCTCTTGAGAACAAGCAGCCTGATATAAAATTATCAACTATCACACAGTAATATCTTGAAAAATCCCAGCTGACATATATTTTATCTACTGTAGTTAGATTGTAGTGTGTAAAGGAATATTCATTTTGGGTTTGCTATTTTTAAGTTTCCTTTTTGAACAAATGCCCTTGAAAATTTTCTTTGGTTTCGAAACAAATGAACTATTTTTAGACCCCTTACAATATTGCATATCATTCACTCACGTACTGCTTACTGTTGATTCAGGAATTTTCATAATCATCCTCTTCTATGTTTTTGGCATTCAGCCTATTCACGCCTTCCGAACGAGTTCACTTCTTTTGAGTTGCTCTGCTGATTACATGTTCTCCTGGTCTAGTAGCTGCCGCAGTAAATCCAACATGAGACAAGTGTCAGTGCACTCCCCCTCTGATACGGTCTCTAGGTGTTGTCCCTTCTTTTATGAGACAAATTTTAGTGCACTCCCCCTCTGATACGGTCTCTAGGTATTGTCCCTTCTTTTATGAGACAAGTGTCAGTGAACTCACCCTCTGATACGGTCAACACTTAGAGACCGTAAAATAAAATATCGTAGCTTCCCTAAATGAAACTCATTTAACTAACTCTTTACGGATTTTAGTACATACTCAGTCCCTATCTTGAGTACAAGTTCAACAAAGTGTACGCTTTTTTCACCCCATGGTGCTTTAATAGCAAATCAGGACGATTGGGAGGGTAGGAACGAACCATAATTATACTAAGTCTTGAAAATAGCGAATGGTATAGCCATAAAAGACACCACCCATCATGCCTGAGCTCATAGCGGCTGTCAAGAAAAGGATATTTATATTAAAAATTCTTAAATAGAAAAAGCCTATAGCAAATAAAACAATGACGTTAATTTTTCTTGAGGACACAAACGGGAACAACATTGAAGGCAGGTGATACTACCGGAATTCGACTTTGTGCACATTTTAACTAATTATTACATGAGTGTAGTCTGGTTAGTAAATGAATTCGACTATCACTCAGGGAAGGCTATTCATTACTAGCCCAACAGCCAGGGCAACTAAGGGACTTACAGTTTTAGGTGAAATCCGAATAACGTAGTGTTGTTATGATTTTAAGTTAATTGAAAACCCTTATAGTCAGTTATCTCCCCTCGAATGTCTCGAATATCCCTTAAGACACCTATAATTTAAGTAGATAAAATACACGTCAGCTGGGATTTTTTAAAGTATTTTGAATGTGTGGTATGTCTGGAACGTTTAGTATGTGTATGTGTGTGGAATGTTTGTTCTGGAATACACTACACATTCTAAAATTTCAGACATACCACACGTACTAGACATTCATGGTAGTAGTCTAAGAAATATTTTTAAAATTGGAGTAAAATAAATGATTTCATTATTGACCGTATAGGTGACCAGGCATACATCAGTTGTTCTTGCCAACATTGTTTATCTTCTGTTTATAAATGTACATATTTATAATTTATTCCACACTTTAGTATTTTAGTATAGAATAATATTTTAGTATTTAGTATAGTATCTTTATCGGGGCCCTCATTATTTCATTTTGTTACCATTTGATATCAAGCAAGACATAAATCTAAAGGCATTTTGTTCTAGCGTTACTAACTGGCTTTTCTCTTTAAATAATTTAGATTTCTTAAATGAATCCTTGTCATAAAATGAATAATTTAATACATATACCTGATCCATGGATGATTGCATATCTGATGCTTTGTAAATAGGTAATTATTTTTAAAGACGATTTAATTTTAATAAAAGTTAGTTTTCTTTATTTTAATGTAAATATTACCCTAGGTTAAGTTATTGCAGTCATTTGTAAAAATGGCTTATACCATTTATATGTCTTTTCTAAGATATTGTTGATGTATATATTTTAGTTATTTTTATTTTCCCCAATTTATTATTTCATTGTTTTGTCATATTATGGTTATTTAATTGTTCTATTGTATTCTCTTCGTGTGCTGCGGACGGCTGCTCAGCTTGTATGTAAAATGACGGACTGGACTCTTAATTTATTTTATATTAATTGCTTGTATTTTTTGTAACCTAACCACACTACTAGTAACAGCAGTTAGGGAATTTAGAGCCTTTTAACTGTATTGCATATTGTAATTTAATGCTGAATAAACTCATTATTTCATATTTCATTATTTCATATTTGATTACATGGGTTTTTATTGCTTATTGATTTGTTATTGTTTATTTATTCGTACTGTTATTTATTTGTTTTTGTTTCTTTATTTGAAATTGTTTATGTATTTGCTATTGTTTAGCTATTTGTTTTTGTTTATACTTTTACCGTTGCTGTTAGTTGTCTCTTTGTAGATGATTGTAGCCATTGAAGCTTGTTGCCAAGGCAAATAAGTAGCATATTTATATTTATTTGTAAAGCTACCTACAGTGGATACAGAATAAGTGCCTGCCCTAAAAACCACCTATATATTATAAACCACCTGTATATTGTACACTACCTATATATTGTACACTACTTTTTAAATATATAACCATACGTTCCATATTGTGGTCCTTACCGACAAGCTTTGCCAAGTTTGGCATGGCCACGCATTTGTAACACCTTATACACTTTAAACAAATAAATTTATAGATTAAAAGCATATAAAAGACATTTTTTCGAATTAATTAAAATTTACTGCCAGCTTATTGCTAATATAAGACTGTAACTAGCTCAAAATAGTTCAAATAGAGTAGTTCAAAATTATAACATTCATAACGCGTTTCATAACTCAAAATTCATAACATTAAACATTTCTGCAATTATTTGTTATATTGTTAAACTATTGAACATCAATTAGGTGAAATATATAAATCTATTCAAGGTCCTCATTTCCCATATAAATCGAAATATTACATTTCCGTTTGAACATATTGTTTTTGCGGCTTTGTAGGGATGAGATCTAACAATACCCCAATGAATAGGTGTGAACTTTGTGTATCGAGTACAAATGAATATTTGAAACCCTTTTGTTAGTGGCTGATGTGTCCTTTAACACAGCGAAATCATTCATTTGTGTACTTTATAATTACGTTAAGGAAATGTAATTACGGAGTATACAAATTTAACCATATTTGAAACTTGAAAGCCGCTATTACGTTACGTTCTATAACATACATTTCTGTTTCTAGTCTCTATTCACAGAAGTGGAATTTATGTATACAATGTTACAAGTCGATATAATAATCAATATTAATTAACTGTCGTAATAATAGGGACAGTCGTAAGTGTTGTAAAACACTTTGGATTGTGCCTTTATTTTCTAAACTTATATTTTAGAAAAAAAAAAAAACTACATTGATTCTATACAAAAAAATAGTTGGATACATTAAAATGTACGTAATAAATAAAAATAATTACTATTGTCACCCTCACGATGTGTCATCTAGAAAACATGTCACGCAACACAAAGGGAGTATCAATTATTCAACCACGCTCGATACGTACGAGTACAGGGCTTTCTAAGGGTTGTTGAGCCATGTAAAACAACCTAACACCCGTGTTAGGTTTATAGCTAGTTTGTAATTTTTCATTGTAAAGTCACTTAAAAAATATTACACTTTGGTATGTATTTTCAAGCACAGTGTATGTAAATTTTGTTTCTTGCTATAACATATTTGTATATATATCTTATAATTTTTCTTTTCTACAAACGGACCTCATCGACAAGTTCTGTGTAACTTGGTGAGGCCAAGATGTTTTACATTGATTGTTGAATAAAATAAATAAACATATCATATCAGTGATATTATACAACACATTTATAAATAAATGGTTCAAAAGAATTGGCACAAACTTTCCCCCATGTTAAATACTAAAAAAATAAAAACTTTGAAAATTACCAGTTTGATTCCCAATGTTTTTTTTGCCATAACTCAAAAACTAGTCAAATTAGAGACATGCGGTTCCTACTGAAATATTTTTAATTTTGATTTACAATATTTAAAATAAGAAAGACATCCTGAAAATTTTATAAAAATCGTTTTCAAGAAAATTCAATACTTGTATGTTTTTTCCATAAGAATAAAAAAAATAAATAAAATTTCAAAAAGTGAAAAAAATATTCTGAAGACATTGGCTAAATACACATACATACCTAGTTTGATAAAAATGTATCATTCCGTTTGGTCTGCATCGAAGTGCACATACACACAGACAGACACACATACGGACAGACCTCAAAAACAATAAAAAAAAAGAAAACACTGGATGCAGGTAAAATGGATTTTCAGACCAACTTGTTAAAAAAAATATATTTTACTATCACAATAATTTCTCTATGCTGACGCATATGGGAGAAAGTAAAAATGAATATATGAAAGTTGCCTTTGTTAGGTTCATTTATGTGAAAAATTTAATATAACGTAAAAAAGGTCCATTTACTGTTTGTAAAGTGAAGAGACATACAGAATTGTATAATGTATAAGTAAATACTGTAATGTAAAACAATGAGGATTACATTACATCACACTGTGTCTATCAGTTATCAGGTACTTTACATGTTTATCGGTCTTGTAAGTAAAGTTTTGGGTAACTACACGCAGGTTGGGCGGTTACGTGCCGGTAGGCGGGCAGGCATATAGGTGGGTAGGCGAGTAGGCAGGTAGGTAGGTAGGTAGGTAGGTAGGTAGGTAGATAGGTAGGCGGGTAGGTAGGTAGATAGGCTAGGTTAGGTCGGGTTACATGATTACACCTGAATATCATAGTTTGTATTTGGGGGCATATAACGGAATCTGACAGGGATCACGTATGTACGCAGGAACCCGAACTGTAAACTGGACGAGGCTAATTTACAGTTTATAGGCTAATTTACAGTTTATAGGCTAATTTACAGTTTATAGGCTAATTTACAGTTTATAGGCTAATTTACAAGAGACAACAATTTAAACCAAACATAGTTCATAATTGAAGCACTGTTCGGTTTGGTATCAAACAGTTGTTTAAATCCCCATGAGGGTGTCAAAGCCCTGTGATCTGAGGTGACATTCCCCTTCACCCCCACCCTCATAGCCTACCATTACTAATGAGTGTACACGCTCTTATACACCATGAAACCTCTCTTTTCACTTATAAGTAAGCCCCCATTGTATACTCGTACTTACTAAGTCACGTAAGTTATAATAAAACAAGGTTTCAGGCATAATAAAATTAACAAAACCCAACCCCTCTAAATTACTGTAGGGAAACTATTTCAAAAGGTTTAATTTATTGATAAATAGGAAGATCCAAATTAAAAGTTTCAGCTCATGACCCCTTCAATCTATTGCGACCTATTTAAATGCAAATTTATGTCTGTCATATTTACAAAAGACGCTCAAATTGCATGATATCTAAATGTCAGTAATTTTCAAGCCTTTTTGGAAAGCTGTTGGGGCAATATACAAAACATCTTCCCTTATTTATTTGCATGCTAAAAGTATGGACTTTCCATATTTTCTTGGCTGGTAAGAGAACTCTGAACTTTTCCATAACAGACCTTCAAGTCAGGAGAGCTCAAAGAGTGTGTTCCGGTAACGTCTGTGACCTCCTCTTCAATCCAGCTAGTAACAAATCCCACTGTCATATTTACAAAATATGCTCAAATTGTCTTCCCGCTAGACTTAATAAACAATCGTCAAGCTTTGGAAAGCTGTCGAGGGATCATGAAATTTCATTTCCACTTTTTCCTCCACGTACAAATGTATCTTGTAAAAAATAGGTCAAAATTAATCTGTTAACATATTTTTAAAATTCTGGCGTTGTGATAAACGCCGGATTTTTCTATATTTTAAAAAATAAAATATTTAAAATTCAAGTTCTATAATACATTTCCTACACAATAACACTTGTTATATCAGTTTTTTGTAATAATTGTCAGCATTATTTAAACATTTCTGGTATTTTTACTACAAAGTATGCTAATTACACGTACAGTGGTATTGACCCACCCGCCCACCCATACACGTACTGTGATACTGAACCACCCGCCCACCTATACACATACTGTGATACTGACCCACCCGCCCACCCATACACGTACAGTGGTATTGACCTACCTGCCCACCCATACACGTACAGTGGTATTGACCTACCCGCCCGCCCACACACGTACAGTGGCAATGATGTTAAACGTACAATGGCATTGACCCACCCGCCCGCCCATACACGTAAAGTGGTATTGACCCACCCACCCACCCATACCCGTACTGTGATACTGACCCACCCGCCCGCCCATACACGTAAAGTGGTATTGACCCAACCGCACACCCATATACGTACAGTAGTACTGACCCACCCGCCCACCCATACCCGTACTGTGATACTGACCCACCCACCCACCTATACACGTACTGTGATACTGACCCACCCGCCCGCCCATACACGTACAGTGGTATTGACCCACCCACCTACTCATACATATACAGTGGTATTAACCCACCCGCCCACCCTTACATGTACAGTGGTATTGACCCACCCGCCCACTCATAAACGTGATAGTATTGAAATCAATCATATAGTAGGTTTAAGTAGTATATGATTGATTTCAATACCATTGAATATCACTGTACGTGTATGGGTGGGCGAGTGGGTCAGTATCACAGTACGTGTATGGGTGGGCGGGTGGGTCAGTACTACTGTACGTATATGGGTGGGTGGGTGAGTCAATACCACTGTACGTGTATGGGTGGGCGGGTGGGTCAGTATCACAGTACGTGTATCGGTTACGTGTATGGCCAAACATGCTAATACACACGTTAGCGATAGACTTGATAAAGCACTTTCATTGATAAATACAACTGTACGTTTAAGGTTGGGTGGGTGGGTCAATACCACTTTACGTGTATGGGCGGGCGGATGGGTAAATGCCACTGTACGAGTAAGGGCAGGCGGATAGGTCAATACCACTTTACGTGTATGGGTGGGCGGGTGGGTCAATGCCATTGTACGTGTAACGTCATTGCCACTGTACGTGTGTGGGCGGGCGGGTGAGTCAATGGCATTGTACGTGTAATGTCAATGCCATTGTACGTGTATGGGCGAAGAGGTGGGTCAATACCACTGTACGTGTATGTGCGGGCGGATGGGTCAATGCCACTGTACGTGTATGGGCGGGGAGCTAGGTCAATGCCACTGTACGTGTGTGGGCGGGCGGGTTGGTCAGTACCACTGTACGTGTATGTGCGGGCGGATGGGTCAATGCCACTGTACGTGTATGGACGGGCGGATGGGTCAATACCACTGTACGTGTATGGGCGGGCGGATGGGTTAATGCCACTGTACGTGTATCGGCGGGTGGGTGGGTCAATGCCACTGTACGTGTATGGACGGGCGGGTGGGTCAATGCCACTGTACGTGTATGGGCGGGCGGGTTGGTCAATACCACTGTACGTGTATGTGCGGGCGGATGGGTCAATGCCACTGTACGTGTATGGGCGGGGAGCTAGGTCAATGCCACTGTACGTGTATGGGCGGGGAGCTAGGTCAATGCCACTGTACGTGTATGGGTGGGCGGGTTGGTCAGTACCACTGTACGTGTATGTGCGGGCGGATAGGTAAATGCCACTGTACGTGTATCGGCGGGCGGGTGGGTCAATGCCACTGTACGTGTATGGACGGGCGGGTGGGTCAATGCCACTGTACATGTATGGGCGGGCGGGTGGGTCAATACCAATGTAAGGAGACAACTAGAGGGTACATGTTCGAGAGGTCTCCGCCGAGACTCACCCGAATATATGAAGTAGTATATGAAAAAAAGGAAACAGTGTTTTTTTTTTTTTTAATTATTCAGTTTGATAACTACTAGATTGAACTGAAGCATAGAACAGTAAATCAGTATTGACTGTGTTACTATGAACTATACATAGATCTGGGAGGTAGGGCGAAACAATGAGCGAAGGAAGTTTCGCGTTAGAAAATTTCCGTTAGTATGTACATGACGTTTTATTACTAAAATATAGAACTACAAATAATTTAACTTTATCTCTTTATTCCATCAACATTACTTACAAGAAAGTGTAATACAATGAATTTTTAAATTAATTGAGGGGCTGATCTCAATCAACCCTGCTCTACTCATTTATATAAAACTGCGGATAACTTATTCAGAGAGAATGATGGGAGAATCAGTGTGGTGCGAGGTGAATTTAAAAATGTTCCAATCAATGCCAGGATTCGAACATGTTCTATCTTGTTTAAAGTCACAAATGGTTTATTATATATTAATTTCGTTTTTATTATTAACCATCCGCTATAATTTATGGCGATGGGTAGAACTATGATTAGTATTATTTATGTTCTTAAACGGAGATTTCTTTATTTAACGCATTTTATTTTCTACTTCTACTTTATATTCTACTTTCTATGATTCGTTACATTTTTCAAAATGACATTGATGATAAACGAGATGAAAATGTTGTATAATCTGGTTTTAATGATTACATTTCCACTTGTTCTTGTTTCAAAGCAGTCGTTCCAAACCTGACGCACGAGGGAGTGGTGAGGAAATGAAGTTGTGTCCACTGGTCGTCATAAAACGTGACGTCACCACTTCCCTCTTACTAAAGCCTTACAAATTCAAATTATTCTTTTTAATTCCTTCCTGTCTTATATAAAACAGAGTAAAATCTAAATCTCTGTAAGCCGATTTCTCTTACACGTGTCGTCTGAGTTAAAAATCAGAAAAGAACTGTTCTACATGTAATGGGTTTGTGTGGACTAATTGACTTTCCCTATTCATTATTATTCATCACTTAATAACACTTAATAATCCTTAAGTTTATTAAGAATCTGATGCTGGAATAAAAATCCGAAACGCGTAATCCAAGAGGATTTACAGGATCACTGGCAGATTGAAGGTAATTAACCTATATTGAATTAAAAACATTGGCTCTCTTACTGCTCTTCATATATGCTATGTGTAGTATACAGGATGTAGCAAAGAGTTGGGCCTGATTATGTATTTTCAAATTCCATGCGTGATTTTAAGCAAAAAAAGATAGTTTTTAAGTGTTTAGCAGCTACCCAAACAATTTATATCTCAGCGATTGTAACAACACTCGGTCAATGGGTGTATGTTAGAAGGAATTATCTTAAGACATAAAATTGTAAAATGATCTGAATTATTTTCATAACGCTGGTTTTATGACTAAACAAAATTAAATATATCTAATGAAACCCCTGATTTTAGCAACATTTTAAAAGATAAAACAAGTGTCAGAATAATTTTCCCTTTCCAAAGATACAGCTTTTGTAAAAATCTATTAAGAAACTATGGAGACGTTTAAAAGTTTTCATAACCACATGAAAGATAAATGGCGCATAATTTGGCTGTATTCGAACCAGAAGAGAATTAGATGAAGAGACATTTAAAAGAATTAATCAATTATTGAAAATTAATCCACCATACAAGATAAATTGCCTGAAAGGAATTCATTACTTTTATTTAATCAACTGTTTCTGTAAATAAAATGTATCAGTCAACTATATTTTAAATTAGATATCTGATTGTCCTCCATGGATGACAGAATATTGTCGTAGTCGACGTACTAAGGATTCTCTTACTCGTTCAAGGATTCCTAGTGTAGTCTTGATGTGTCTTACAACTTCTTCAATCCGTTGTTTTTCAATTGTATCAATCAGACGTGCGCATACCAGTGATTTTAGTCGCCCCCTGTCGTTGATAATTTCTGAATTCTACTAAACACACTAACTTTGAAAAGGAAAAATAACATTTGTAAGCATATTCACAAAAGGCCAAATTTTTAATAATAAATCACTCGTTGCTAAGACAACATAAATAACACATCTGGTTACAGCAAAGGAATAAGATAACATATGTATCAGCATTAATCAAACAAACACATTGACTATATCTGTATGCTACAATACGATGAAAATCGCTGGGATTTAATATTGGCGATCTAGCTGGCCAAGCTACTGGTCCGCCACGACCAATCCGTTGATTTCCACACTGACAGATTAAAAATGCAAACACGTTAAAGCAATGGAGTGAATTGATATAAAAAAACCAGAACAAAGCTTAATTTTGAAGTTATACTTCTTTGCGCCCGTTAGACACTTTGGGATGGGATGTTGGTCGAGAAACCACGTCACGCTGAAAAGTAAGAACAAATTTTTAAGAACTATCGATTAATCGATTGTTAATCGAAGAAATTTAATCGAAGAAATTACTGATAATGATAATATAGGTGTATAATATAATAATGAAGTCACGTATAATATATTGAAGATAAATATATTGAATAATATTGAAAAATGTCTTATATTTCATTTATATATCCTGTCTGTTTGTGTGCGTGAGTGGGTGTATGAGAATGGCCAAAGAAGTATAACTTCCACCGTGTGGTCCGACGCACACCCAATTTTTTTTTTATTATTAAATTAATATTTTAACTATTTCGGTAATTCAATGTAAGCCGAATAATGGAATATTGACACATTTTTATTTAAAGCATACAATTTGTAACGGCATTTAAAAGCATTTTTAATTTCAATATTACTAAAGTATCTTAATAAGGGATACTTTAGTAATATTGAAATTAAAAATGCTTTTAAATGCCGTTACAAATTGTATGCTTTAAATAAAAATGTGTCAATATTCCATTATTCGGCTTACATTGAATTACCGAAATAGTTAAAATATTAATTTAATAATAAAAAAAAAATTGGGTGTGCGTCGGACCACACGGTGGAAGTTATACTTCTTTGGCCATTCTCATACACCCACTCACGCACACAAACAGACAGGATATATAAATGAAATATAAGACATTTTTCAATATTATTCAATATATTTATCTTCAATATATTATACGTGACTTCATTATTATATTATACACCTATATTATCATTATCAGTAATTTCTTCGATTAAATTTCTTCGATTAACAATCGATTAATCGATAGTTCTTAAAAATTTGTTCTTACTTTTCAGCGTGACGTGGTTTCTCGACCAACATCCCATCCCAAAGTGTCTAACGGGCGCAAAGAAGTATAACTTCAAAATTAAGCTTTGTTCTGGTTTTTTTATATCAATTCACTCCATTGCTTTAACGTGTTTGCATTTTTAATCTGTCAGTGTGGAAATCAACGGATTGGTCGTGGCGGACCAGTAGCTTGGCCAGCTAGATCGCCAATATTAAATCCCAGCGATTTTCATCGTATTGTAGCATACAGATATAGTCAATGTGTTTGTTTGATTAATGCTGATACATATGTTATCTTATTCCTTTGCTGTAACCAGATGTGTTATTTATGTTGTCTTAGCAACGAGTGATTTATTATTAAAAATTTGGCCTTTTGTGAATATGCTTACAAATGTTATTTTTCCTTTTCAAAGTTAGTGTGTTTAGTAGAATTCAGAAATTATCAACGACAGGGGGCGACTAAAATCACTGGTATGCGCACGTCTGATTGATACAATTGAAAAACAACGGATTGAAGAAGTTGTAAGACACATCAAGACTACACTAGGAATCCTTGAACGAGTAAGAGAATCCTTAGTACGTCGACTACGACAATATTCTGTCATCCATGGAGGACAATCAGATATCTAATTTAAAATATAGTTGACTGATACATTTTATTTACAGAAACAGTTGATTAAATAAAAGTAATGAATTCCTTTCAGGCAATTTATCTTGTATGGTGGATTAATTTTCAATAATTGATTAATTCTTTTAAATGTCTCTTCATCTAATTCTCTTCTGGTTCGAATACAGCCAAATTATGCGCCATTTATCTTTCATGTGGTTATGAAAACTTTTAAACGTCTCCATAGTTTCTTAATAGATTTTTACAAAAGCTGTATCTTTGGAAAGGGAAAATTATTCTGACACTTGTTTTATCTTTTAAAATGTTGCTAAAATCAGGGGTTTCATTAGATATATTTAATTTTGTTTAGTCATAAAACCAGCGTTATGAAAATAATTCAGATCATTTTACAATTTTATGTCTTAAGATAATTCCTTCTAACATACACCCATTGACCGAGTGTTGTTACAATCGCTGAGATATAAATTGTTTGGGTAGCTGCTAAACACTTAAAAACTATCTTTTTTTGCTTAAAATCACGCATGGAATTTGAAAATACATAATCAGGCCCAACTCTTTGCTACATCCTGTATACTACACATAGCATATATGAAGAGCAGTAAGAGAGCCAATGTTTTTAATTCAATATAGGTTAATTACCTTCAATCTGCCAGTGATCCTGTAAATCCTCTTGGATTACGCGTTTCGGATTTTTATTCCAGCATCAGATTCTTAATAAACTTAAGGATTATTAAGTGTTATTAAGTGATGAATAATAATGAATAGGGAAAGTCAATTAGTCCACACAAACCCATTACATGTAGAACAGTTCTTTTCTGATTTTTAACTCAGACGACACGTGTAAGAGAAATCGGCTTACAGAGATTTAGATTTTACTCTGTTTTATATAAGACAGGAAGGAATTAAAAAGAATAATTTGAATTTGTAAGGCTTTAGTAAGAGGGAAGTGGTGACGTCACGTTTTATGACGACCAGTGGACACAACTTCATTTCCTCACCACTCCCTCGTGCGTCAGGTTTGGAACGACTGCTTTGAAACAAGAACAAGTGGAAATGTAATCATTAAAACCAGATTATACAACATTTTCATCTCGTTTATCATCAATGTCATTTTGAAAAATGTAACGAATCATAGAAAGTAGAATATAAAGTAGAAGTAGAAAATAAAATGCGTTAAATAAAGAAATCTCCGTTTAAGAACATAAATAATACTAATCATAGTTCTACCCATCGCCATAAATTATAGCGGATGGTTAATAATAAAAACGAAATTAATATATAATAAACCATTTGTGACTTTAAACAAGATAGAACATGTTCGAATCCTGGCATTGATTGGAACATTTTTAAATTCACAATTCACCTCGCACCACACTGATTCTCCCATCATTCTCTCTGAATAAGTTATCCGCAGTTTTATATAAATGAGTAGAGCAGGGTTGATTGAGATCAGCCCCTCAATTAATTTAAAAATTCATTGTATTAAACTTTCTTGTAAGTTATGTTGATGGAATAAAGAGATAAAGTACTTTACTTTACTTCATTTATATATCCTGTCTGTTTGTGTGCGTGAGTGGGTGTATGAGAATGGCCAAAGAAGTATAACTTCCACCGTGTGGTCCAACGCACACCCAATTTTTTTTTATTATTAAATTAATATTTTAACTATTTCGGTAATTCAATGTAAGCCGAATAATGGAATATTGACACATTTTTATTTAAAGCGTACAATTTGTAACGGCATTTAAAAGCATTTTTAATTTCAATATTACTAAAGTATCCCTTATTATTCACCAGCAAAACACTAGTTCATTTACTCTTCATAATTGCTATTGGCGTATGTGAAGAGTAAATTTGGAATGATGTTCACGCCCACGACAATCCTTAAGGTGGTGCAATCATTGCTACACTAGCACTACAAGGTGCAATACAATTTATTGCTAATATTGGTGAGTTAATTATTTTCCAATTGTATAATCTAAATTAGTCAATGTGTCTTCCCTTGAGACAGGAAAAATGTTTTTAACCACCCCAATAGAATTTGTGGCCTCATGAAGTACTGAATTTAGCTGATTTTAAATCAAGCACAAGGCAAGATCGTTCAAAGTATAAGTTTATTTTTTATAACTAAGGCTTTTACACATAACTGAAGGTATTAACATGTTTTTCACTTAAAAAAAATTAAAATATTTACAGTTTTAAATATAAAAAAAATACCTTTTTTAACCTTATAATTATAAAAATTATCAAATTAAAAACATGTTAATCCCTTCAGTTATGTATAATAAACGTAGTTATAAATAAATTAAATTTGTACTTTGAATGATTTTGTCTTATACTTGATTTAAAATCAGCATAAAAAAAAGAAAAAGTCGTCTGGAGATATTGGCTACATACACCTACATACCAAATTTCATAAAAATTTATACATTCGTTTGGTCTCCAGTGAACTTCACATACAAACATACGGACAGACTCAAAAATGCTTTTTTCTAAAAAAAAAACAGTTTATTGGTTTCAGGGGACCCTAAAATGGATTTTTAGACCAACTTGTAAACTTTTTTTGATGATCCCAATACTTTCTCTATGCTAACGCATCTATGAGAGAAAGTAAAAAACAAACTACAATCTTTTCTTTCAATTAATGTACATCGTATAAAATCATTTCAACCTACCTAGCTAAGTAGGAATTCACAGAATTGGATGAACTTTTGTACCGAGCTTGGATGAATAATTGAAGTTCCCTTGGTAATAATGAATCACTCCCTAGATGGCGTTGAGATGTGGGATAAAATAACGTTAGTTAGTACCTCTCTAGATGGTAAATATTAAAGTTAGTTTATTTATATCATAATTAATAATTAAATCTTTCAATCTTTATTCCTGTGGATCAATCTTTTGTACATATTTTAATATGATACAAGTTAATCTCAGTTTACTTTTACATTTCCAACAAATTATGTCATATCATGTATTTAGGTGTAAAGTACATACATTTTGTAATTTTCATTTTTGTAGTTTATTAGTCTACTAGCATCCTCATACAAATTATCATTCTCACGTTGCTAGTCAGTAGTCAAATGACTGACTTCCTGACTGCTTACTGACATCGCCTGAACAAGGCTTAAAAACCTCGATTACCAACTGGTAGTTCAGCGATAAACTCAGTAGCTGAGGGGAAGTTGTTGCTTATAATGTAGTTAGAAACCCCAGTTCCAGCAGTATGCAGCGTGGCGTACAAGTTGTTTCCTCTTGTTCTCTACCGTCTTAATTATTAAATATCTTTAGGATTTTAAAAGAATTAGCGTTTTGCAGTAAGTAATCGAACAAGGTTTTTTTAAAAACATTACAAGATTACGATTTTCGATTTACTATACTCCTTACAACAACATAAAAATACATTTTACAAATAATTTATCCTTGAGGTTACCAACGTAGTAAAAGGAGAAATCGAAAGGTGGAAAGTGAACGAATGTAGATGTAAAATTAGTATTGAATACATTAGTAAAAAGCTCATGGCTACATAAAAATAAATAAATAAATAAAGAAGAAAAAGGGAAACAAAAACACTGTAGATAGGTTTTGTTTCCACCTTATTTAATAATAACAAACTGTTTTTTTGTTTAAAGTGTTGTGGAGACTTTAGGCTATAGGTTCTATGCTCAGTTCTCTTAATACCGACATGGCGTCCACTCAATGGTTGGGTTGTCCGTTTTGGGTGGTAATCAAGGCTTGGATGTTGTGTAGGGAAAATAACCGAGTGTCAGGCTTGTCAATTAGCTGAAAACCAGTGCAATACTACGTGGTTCGAATTCCAGTAAATCTGAAAGTCACTTAGTTGTTCTGGCTTTTGGGCTATTAATAAATAACTTTCTCTGAGGAACAGTCGAGCTTAGTTGGTAACACTCGTTCATCTGCACTCATCACACTCATTCGCCTCTCATATTCACCCATATCCCTACCATTGGCGTATTACTAATGTTACTATCAGGTTTGACTACTTGATTGATACACGACTTTGGCCATCCAAGTTTCGTCTAAATAGGTGACTCATTCGACTTGAGGACTGTTTCCTACAAGCCATCTGATACGGGGGCCACTTTTAGATGGCGAATGACCGTAACATTGTACATGAATGGGTGGGCGGCTGGGTCATTACCACTTTACGTGTATGGGTGGGCCCTAAAAATTGACTGAAAATTTTAAAGATTTTGTAATGTACAATAAGGTTCAAAGTAAGGAGTTAAGCAATAAAATATATAAGCCATTCATATGTATGATATAAAAAAACTACTAAGACCTAAGTATATGTACTAAGTGAAGGTGGTGTCAGAGGAGCGTGGAATGCCGTAATTAAAAACGTGGTTTGTCAGCTCCGTCAGTATCAAAGTACAAATGTTGAGGGAGGGAGAGGTTACGGTGACGTCAGCTTCCCCCCACATAGGCCTACTTACATGTGACAAACATATTCACCTTCTCATCGTTCTTAAAATTCATAATCAAGTTTTTTTTCATTAGTGTAATTTACTTATTATAATTTTTGTCACAGATCATCTTTGTTTGAACACAAAAATGTTTTGGTTTTAGTGATCTCTTTTAGTGGTAAAGTTTTGCATGCAGAAATGAAGGTACGAAAAATTCGGTTCGATTAGAAATTAAAATATCAAATATTAGAATTATAATTTGAGAGAGAGAGAGAGAGAGAGAGAGAGAGAGAGAGAGAGAGAGAGAGAGAGAGAGAGAGAGAGAGAGAGAGAGAGAGAGAGAGAGAGAGGGATGGGAGAGAGAGTGTGTGTGAGAGAGTGAGATAGAGATGGAGATGGAGATGGAGATGGAGAGGGAGAGGGAGAGGGAGAGAGAGGGTGAGAGAGAGAGAGAGAGAGAGAGAGAGAGAGAGAGAGAGAGAGAGAGAGAGAGAGAGAGAGAGAGAGAGAGAGAGAGAGAGAGAGAGAGAGAGAGAGAGAGAGAGAGAGAGAGAGAGAGAGAGAGAGAGAGAGAGAGAGAGAGAGAGAGAGAGAGAGAGAGAGAGAGAGAGAGAGAGAGAGAGAGAGAGAGAGAGAGAGAGAGAGAGAGAGAGAGAGAGAGAGAGAGAGAGAGAGAGAGAGAGAGAGAGAGAGAGAGAGAGAGAGAGAGAGAGAGAGAGAGAGAGAGAGAGAGAGAGAGAGAGAGAGAGAGAGAGAGAGAGAGAGAGAGAGAGAGAGAGAGAGAGAGAGAGAGAGAGAGAGAGAGAGAGAGAGAGAGAGAGAGAGAGAGAGAGAGAGAGAGAGAGAGAGAGAGAGAGAGAGAGAGAGAGAGAGAGAGAGAGAGAGAGAGAGAGAGAGAGAGAGAGAATGACTGAGGCAGGGATGCTAGCAAGTCAAGTTTATGACTTGAGATTCAGAACACGTGCAGAGGCCTAAGGCAGGTGTATCTATGACCTTAACATGGATACTACTAAATACAATGATTGTAACTAATTTTTAGTTCCGCATCAACATAATCAAACGTAAACTAATTTTTTCCTCACACAAACATCACATGAGAAGTACAGTATTCACATTTTTTTCAGAAAATTAAGCATATTTTACAAAAAAGGAGAATTTAAGTTTGACATATTTAATACATTTCTGAAGCACAGTTTAATTGAGCATCAAACATTTGGCGTGTCAAAGCTGTGTCAAAGCGTGTCACACTTGATTCCCCATTCTGTCCACACAGAGCGTACAAATTCTTATGAATGTATGCTCTTTGAAGTTAAATACGGTCACACCTCTTCGTGCGACATGCTTTAATTTATCTACCCCTACATCAAAAAATTTATGTAACGAAATCAAATAAAATAAATGGTACCAGGTAACTGGCATCATTATCCCATCACCTTTGTAGTGTCAGATTGTTTAAAAAATGTATAAAACTTGTTAGAGAAATAATAATTAAAATAGTTTAATGTATTGATTTTTAAAAATTTTTCTGTTAAAAAATAATTATGCAAGTATACAAAATGCATCCCTCCACTACTTCAACCCCCACCCCCTCCAACTCCCATTTTGTATTTAAATTAAAATTAAGTATTTGTTAAATTGGTATAGCTTAAAAGGAATAAATCGTTACTAGATACGAGTTTAACTACATAAAACAACTATACCAAACCAAAGTGTAAAGGAAATTAATATATATTACTTATATAATAAAGAACTGTAATTTGCAAGAAATAATGATGTGATGGATTTTTTTTGGCATTTTTCCCGGTTTCAGCACGTAAAAATACATATAAAACGGGCAAAATATTTCATGCAGTTTTTTGGTTGCAGACCTGTGTAATCTTCAAACAGCTATTCAATTAATCACATTACTAGATTCTATGTAAACAACCCTCAACAACTTGAGTTGTGGCTTCCGGCCTTCGACCTCCAGCCCCAACTTAGTGGGGTGATAACTAAAATATTTTTAGTTTTAATTTGCATCTTTACTGAAAATTCAACCACAATATTTAGAATAAAGCTTGAAAAAATTGCACTTTTTAATGATTTTGC
This sequence comes from Stictocephala bisonia, assembly GCA_035578905.1. NCBI lineage: Eukaryota > Metazoa > Arthropoda > Insecta > Hemiptera > Membracidae > Stictocephala > Stictocephala bisonia. The sequence goes on along the minus strand of JAQJVL010000064.1, from coordinate 1,778,301 downwards.
CCGTACAAAAATGTTATAACTAAAAACATATTAAAGTTGGTGACATGCGGATTTTATTAAAATATTTAAAATTGTAATTCACATATTTCCTGAAAATTTAATCAAAATCGTTACTGCCGTTTTTGAGAAAATGCCCATCTTTGTACATTTTTTGCCCATAAAAATTAACAAAAAATTAAAAGAGTGAAAAAAAGCGGCCTGGAAATGGTGGTTAATACACCTACAAACCAAATTAAATTCAAATTAAATTAAAATCGACCGATCCATTGGGTCTTCAGCAAAGTGCACATACACACATACAGACACTAAAAATGAAAAATTAAAAAACACACTTTTTGGGGTTTAGGGGGGCCTAAATTGGATTATTAGACCAGCCTGGAAAATAATCTTTTTTGGACGATCACAATATTTTATCTATGCAACACTATGGGAGAAAGTAAAATTATAATAAAACGTTATTTGTAAGAAAAAAGAGTTTTTATTCGTAGTACATAGAAGTTTTAACCATTGACTTTATAAGCACACAGATAGACTTCCCATTCAGTGGTAAATTTTGTGCCTCCAAAATATTAGCTGTTTTTATGGTCCATTGTGGAGTGCTAGAGTAGTCCCACGTAAATATAATTCAGTTTAAGTCAGCTGTGGTGGCAAACCTCAATGACTAATCAAATTACTAACAGAAATATTCCTATTATGTAAAATATTTATTTGTGAGTAACAATATCTTCAAAGGTGTAACGTAGAAAAGATGTAGGGGTGTTTTTTAAAAGAGGACCCCCATTGTTTTCACAACCTAACTTAACCCAACACAAAACATTATTAGTTTTACATAATTTTTTTACTTTTTACTCTGACTTCTTCTTGTAAATCTAAACTGTCTATTAAATTAATAGGTGAAGATTAATTTAAGATCTTAAATAATTAAACCCTTAATTCTTCACTTTATTTGCAATATAAATTTAACTCAGCAGTGAAATAGATTACCATTTGCAACGAGTCTACACTGTTGCAACACTACAGAGTTCGTACTGCGGAGCAGTTTTCAGATAACCGCTAACATGAAAACCCTTCAAATGCCTCGGGTTGATACAAGCTTGTATTCAGAAAGAAAGGGGAAATTGTGAGGAAATGAAGTTGTGTTCATGATAAAACCTACTACCCCGGCTGGGCACGCCAAGCCGCCTTGCATGTCTTCCATGAGATGTTCTACTTTATTCCAGCATAAATCGTAATATTTTCGTAATTAAGGAAACTGTTTCCTGCAAAGTTTCAGCGCTTAATTTTTTATGGAAGTTAGGAAATAAGAATTGTCGTCAGTTTAGTGATTGAGGGCAACAATTAAGACTTAATGTCGGCGCAGAAATTACGTGCACCCGAGTTTAAAGGTTATTTTCTAAGCAACTAAGAGGCCTATGGAAAATCTAATCACACCGTTGTTTTCCTCGTTTAATTGTACGTTATGATGTATGGTATTTTATTAAGTTTTAATAACTTGTACCCTAGTTGGAACAAAAAAGTACCGGAATTTTAACTAGTACATTGTACATCAAATTAAAACCCCTGTCAATGTATCATCTCACATTTTAATACCTGTTGATAGGAAAGTTTTCTATAAGTTTTTATAAATTTTAGAATTTTAAATTTCCGATAAATAAAGTTCCTTCCCTGAAACATTGTTTTCTTGGTTTCTAGAGGCCGTAGAATTAATTAATTGGTCTTGTTACAACTCCTAATTAGTATTGTTACAACTCCTAATTAGTCTGGTTACAACTCCTAATTAGTCTGGTTACAACTCCTAATTAGTCTGGTTACAACTCATAATTAGTCTTGTTACAACTCATAATTAGTCTTGTTACAACTCCTAATTAGTATTGTTACAACTCCTAATTAGTCTGGTTATAACTCCTAATTAGTCTTGTTACAACTCCTAATTAGTCTGGTTACAACTCATAATTAGTCTTGTTACAACTCCTAATTAGTATTGTTACAACTCCTAATTAGTCTGGTTACAACTCCTAATTAGTCTTGTTACAACTCCCAATTAGTCTGGTTACAACTCATAATTAGTCTTGTTACAACTCCTAATTAGTCTGGTTACAACTCCTAATTAGCCTTGTTACAACTCCTAATTAGCATCGTTACAACTCCTAACTAGTCTGGTTACAACTCATAATTAGTCTTGTTACAACTCCTAATTAGTATTGTTACAACTCTTAATTAGTCTTGTTACAACTCCTAATTAGCCTTGTTACAACTCCTAATTAGTCTTATTACGACTCCTATTTAGTCTTGTTAATACTAACATTACAATCCTTGTGACACGTTAGTTACGAAAAATTACTTTCTTTGAGTAAGTAAATGCAGTGGTTTTATATTGCTTTAAATCAATTTAAATTTAACACCTAACCTCTATTGTTTAATCATACCAGTAAAATTGAACTAGATGTAAATTACTACCGCATTAGATTTAATTTAATTTATAGTTCCATTAGCGTGTATCTAATTTTACTTTTTTATTTCATGAGTTTGATAGGTGCTCGCTTCTGGTGAATTAGATGTTTCTATAAATGCAAACATACTAATAATTAATTTAGCAAAGTTCTTTGGTTTGCTTATCTAACCTAACATAATGTTTATAGGACTTAAGAGTTTTACTGGTATGATTTTATTTTACATTTGTAAATCAATTAATGATTTCCATATTTTATAATATCTATATTAAACAAGGTGACTGTATTTTTACCAACCCTACACGGCTCATTTCCACAACACATGAACAGAAATTGGCATTCTCTGGCTAGTATGAGCACTGTAAAAGTGTATTAAAAGCACTTTAAAGTTAAAAAAAATAAATAAATCATCTAGTGTAATATTTTATATTTATTTCAGTGCCTTCGACTTTGGCCTAATATCAAGGCGTCTTTTGTTTAGATTCAGCTATCAAAATTAAAACCAGATAAACTTCAAATTTATTTTTAACTATTTTGTTGCGTTATTATATAATAAACATCAGCACTATTACATGAGCTTCGCAAACAATAAGTGCAGTATACAAAACCAAACAGTAGTGTTATGTATATTACATACACAGGATATAACTAAAAAGGTATCCTGGCTATATATTTTCAGTTTATAGACCTAATTTAGAGCAGAAAATGAAGATTAAAGTTTTATCGAATTCCACTCCGTTTAGTGTATATTTGTCTGTTTGTGCTTTTTTACAAAAATATTAATACCTAAAGAATGGCTTGACCAAATGACTTGAAATTTTGCACATTTCTTTACATTAATACTGTTAAACAGTATAACAATAGTCATTGAAGTTGCATAAGTCCATTTCAAAATAGCGGCCTTTTAAAGTGTTTAAATCAAAATATCTTGTAAACCGTTAGGTTCATAAGTTTTAAACACAAGTAATAATTTTTAGACAATTTTATAGAAAATTTATTGATACCTTAATTTTTGTTGTAAGCCTATTATTACAGTCTGTATACGGTAGGGTGGCGCACGGACCCGCCAGCTATAGATCGCGGACTTTAGCTGTGCGCGTGGCCTTGGCTGCGTGGTGATAGGCGGGAGGGGTAGCGGGGTAGTGTTATGCGCTCTGTCCTGAAAACACTAACTCACCTGCAACAACCTCCTTACTGAGCATCGTAATGAAAATAACAACTAACCCTACCTACTTCCGGGCTAAAGTAAGTCTTTTCTGTGACAGTGATGAGTGTGGTTGTCATTTGTGCCTAGTTATTTGTTCAACCAGTGCGTGCGGTTTACACAGATTATTATTAATATAGCCGTAGTTACCGAGTATTTTATTTGTGTTATATTTTGTTAGTTGTAGTGTTTGTTAATTTTCCACAATTACTGATGAGTTCAAGTCGCTAGTCAAGAATAGAGTAATTCATAGTCAGGGCCGCGAAATTGTCGTTAACGTGTTTAAATTTATGAAGGAAGAGGCAGACCGAAAAACTAAATATTCCGTTGGTAAAGGCTCGTCAAAGAACAGCAGCAGCTACAGGGGGTATCAGAGCGAGTTGTAACTCAAATAAACAGTGAGTTTAAAAAATTCCATGTTAGTGGTCAGTGCGAGGCATGTTTTACTACGACAAACATAAACCGAGAACGACGTAAAACAGTAACCTATTTAGATGACTTCGATAAATGTGTAGTGAGAAGACTAGTGTACAATTTTCATATAGAAGAATATAGAATACCAACTTTAAAATTATTGAGGGAGGCGCTTAAAAAGTAAAAAATTTTCAGGGTTGTGATAAAAGTTTGAGACGCATATTAAAGGATTTAGGGTTCACTTGGAGAAAGACAGCAAACAATAGAAGTTAATTGAAAACCACAAATCCGAGAAAAACGGATAACATATTTGAGAGCGTTGAAAAGCTAACTTACATGGAGCAAAGACGTCCAATAATTTATTTAGACGAGTCTTAGGAAAGTGCAAGCACGTGGAGAAGATAGGAAAAGACTATGCAGCGGCAAACCCCAGATAGACAATGTTATAGAATCCTTTGTTATATCAGTTGAAAATGAATCTGATACAGACAGTGACGGTGTTTCAGAGGAGGAGGAAAAGTTAAGTGGGATTGAAGAACTCTAATGAAGTAAAATGATTGTAAGTCACATTCATATATCATTATAAGATTCGTATTATATTTTATTCACATGCATTATATATTCATTATAAGAAAGAACTTATAAGTTACTTCACCTTTTTCTAACTATTTACAAAAATAAAATGCCTAAGTAATATTATTACAGTTGTTTTAAATGAAGTAGACAAAGAAGCAGGAATAATAGCAATAATAATAATGTGTTTCTTGTGTTTGTGAAATTTACATACTTTCCGACCTACTATAAAAATACAGTTACCACAATACATTTAATGTTTCCAATTTATAATACTTTTCCCATACATGTTTAGCTGTCAAATAGTAAAGTGTAACCGATATAGAACCTAGGCAAAAGTTTTGGCGCCTTCATTTCAGCGGCGAGCGCATGAACGCAACCCGTAAAACATATTGTGTTTGTTTGTTGAATGGGTAGTAGTTTGTTTCCGCGCGCAGAGCTAAAGTCCTCGATGTGTACCTGTGTCGGTCCTTTCCTCCCCCCGGCGCTCGCGGCTGTTTCCTTAATGAGTCACCAACTAGCCCCTCTAATAGAATTATTAACTTTTTTTACTTTCTCATAATATATCAATTTTAATAGAACATTTGTAAAGTACTAACAAAACTAAGAAAAGTGATATAAAACACGATGTGCTTTGATTATAAGTAATGGTCGAAAGTTATTTTTTAGCCGGAATACTGTATGATTTGTTAAATGTTTTACATTTCTCATACAACGTTATCATGATACGATATTATTTTAAGAGTACTTTGAAATAAGGTACGGTACTCTTGCCTTCTCCCATAGTCGTGCAGTGTGTAGATATGGGACATGGGACAACAAGACTGGTTAGGACATTGAACTTGTTGATGACTAACCGTAGTCTAATATGTGCGCTAATATTTTTCCGCGAAGGGGTTGGTGATTCACCACTCTTAGCAGTAATGGTTGTCCAGGGTGCCAGGGTAGTTTTCAGTTAGATGTGGATACTTCCCGGGATAACTTGTAACGAATACATTACACATAGTTGGTTTATTTATTATTTTTTTAATTGTTTAAATAGTTTAATTTTTTCCAAGTGATATTTTTTTGTTTAGTGAATGTTTTAATTTTTTGTGCACGATTATGCCGCCATCAAGTGAAAAACGTGGGTTTACTTATAACTCTCAAGCCAGAACTATAATTGCATCGGTGTTACATTACTTTGAGCGGAACGTGACAACAAAGGTCCATTATTAGATGTGAAAAAAGTATCTGAAAGAGTGGTCGCCGCATGTAACATTTCACGAAGAACATTGGTGCGGATCAAGTCGCAACTAAAACAAGCAGTGGAAAATGAAGGAAACTCTAGTGTCAACCCTCAAAGTTTTGAAGAAACGGATCAATCACCAATACCTGAATCAGCTGTAAGTAATAAATCCAGGCAAAATACTCCTAGACCTACCATCCCTAAGCTTACTACCCCAAGAAGAAGAAAACCATACAAGTCAATAGTTACACAGCTAGACGATTTTGAGAAAACTGCAATTAGAAACCACGTTTTTAGCTACTACAGACGCCGAGAAGTCCCTACCCTCCGAAAGTTAAAAGTAAGTTTACGAACAGCGGGTTTGTTTGATGGTTGTATACGAACACTGGCAAAAATTTTGAAAACTATCGGATTTAAATGGAAAAAGTTAGACAATAGAAAAGTTCTCATGGAGAAACCCTCAGTTGCTCTTGCTAGGTGCCGATATTTGCGAAAAATTCGGGAAATTGACTATAAAAAAGTTATTTTTCTGGATGAAACATGGATCAACGCCAACACTTCGAAAGACTCAGGATGGACAAATGACAGTGTAAAGTGTTCTGTAAATGCGCCCTTTAGGAAAAGGAAAACGTTTAATAATTTGCCATGCAGGAGGCTTTAAAGGCTGGATCAAGTCGCCACCTCTGATATTCCAGTCAAAAAAAAAAGGTCGAATATCACGAGGAAATGAATTCCGAAGTCTTTGAGGGTTGGTTTTTTGAGGTTCTCCTGAAGTCTATTCCAGCTGGTTCGACAATAGTAATGGACAACGCACCTTACCACTCTCAAGTAGCCAACAAAGCGCCAACATCTGGCTCACGAAAGTGTGAAATGGAGGAATGGCTGAAAACTTGCGGCATTTCATATTCACCAGACATGCGGAAGCCAGAACTATACAGTCTTGTAAAGCTGCATAAGGAACAAAGAAAATCTTACGTAATAGATAAAGAAGCCTGTAAGCGTGGGTTTAAAGTAATCAGACTGCCACCGTACCACTGTAATTACAATCAAATTGAGCTGGTTTGGTCAACTTTGAAGCGGTATGTAGCAGCAAGGAATACTACATTTAAATTGAACGATGTTCAGGATTTGTTTATGGAAGCTGTAAACTCCTTCACCTCAGAAGATTGGCGCAAATGCGTTGAACACGTCAAGAAAGAAGTCGAGGCAGACTGTACAAACGAAGGACTTGATGACGTCAGTGTCCAAGAACTAGTCATTAATCTGGCCCCTGGTGAATCGGATGACAGTGACTGGGATACCAGCGATGACGATGACGATCTGGGAGTGTCACCTCTAGAGTAATCAGGTAAAATAAAAAATAAAATCTATTTACCTAGAAAATTTTATTGGACGTAATATATATGATTACAAAAAGGGTATAAAAATATGATAATAGTATACAGTAAAACAAAATAATTATCTTCAAATTTACAGAGACTTTAAACGTTTTTTTTTTAATATAAGTAGAGTATAATAAGATATTACTACTTCTTTATTAGTCATGACAATAAGGTTGCGATGATTGATGAATAGCGGGTACTGTAACATTTCAATGTATGCTTTAAAACATTTTAATGTCATTAGAACTAGTAATAAAATATAACGAATGGTAAAAAATTAACTGCAATCTTAAAATATTGTATATTGGTTTTAGCGCGATTTTGTTTTATTTCAGTGTCACACGGAAACAACATGGAAGATAAATGGAAAATGCTCAACTTCTGGACACTAAATACTTTGGCTTGAAGAAGATTACTGGGAGTAATATAAAATAATGTTGATTTATTAATCAAATAAACTGTAAAGTATGTAGTGTTGCCTATTTAATGATATTTTGGCTGATTAAATAGTATGCGATAACATAGTTTTAAATTATTCTACCTTTTTTCAAAGAACTCTTAAAATAATATTGTATCAAGATTAGGGAATTATGAGAAATATAAAACATTTAACAAATCATACAGTATTCCGGCTAAAAAATAACTTTCGACCATTTCGTTATTTATAATCAAAGCACATCGTGTTTTATATCACTTTTCTTAGTTTTGTTAGTACTTTACAAATATTCTATTAAAATTGAGATATTATGAGAAAGTAAAAAAAGTTAATAATTCTATTAGAGGGGCTAGTTGGTGACTCATTATGGAAACAGCCGCGAGCGCCGGGGGGAGGAAAGGACAGACACAGGTAGCTGGCGGGTCCGTGCGCCACCCTACCGTATACTGACTGTAGTGGTGTTTAAGTAAAAAATTTATTTTGAAATGAAAATTGTCTTTATTGTAAATAAAAATGGCGAGGTTAGGACTACATAGTCCTCTCTTACACATAACCATTAATTTTTTGCCATTTTTACCATTATTTTACTGCAAGTACAGTCAGTGTTTACAGCATCCGGAGAATGCAGTAAAGAATACTTTTTATCAAAATTCCACTAATATTATACTTCCAACACAAATTAAGTTACCAATTAATAAAATTAGCAAAAAATTATTATTTGTTTGTAAAATTTATGAATTGAACAGTTTACAAATTATTTTAAAGCTTAAAACTAAACCGCCATTTTGAAATGTATAAAGATAACACTGAATATTTTTATACTGTTTAATAGCGTCAATGTTGAGCTGTGCAACATTTCCAACTAATTCGGTCAAATTGTTCTTGAGTTATTAATTTTTTTTTGTAAAAAAAAAAAAAACAAACACAAACATACAGACACTAAACGGAGTGGAATTCGATAAAACTTAAGCCTTGATTTTCTGCTTTAAATTCGGAGTAGAATCCGAAAATATACAATCAGGACAATTCTTTAGTATATATACACACACTGTATATATAAATAAAATGAAGTACTTTTTAGTAGTATCAAACATGTATAAATTTGTGGTATGAAGTAAAAACAATAGGCTTAAGGTATGGAATCCATTACTGGCAACATTATATGAGAGTTCACTATCTCACCAACATTCAGACAGGGAGACTTATTTCGTTTTACAAGAGAAGCAACCCCCCTTCATTTAACCTTTTCTTAATCCGTCTTCTGCTGCCAACGCCTATTAGGGTGAAAACTATTTCTTCCTTCCATTCACAAAATATTTCCTAACTTAATTAATTTTAACAAATAATCAAATTATACGTAACTTAATTAATGCAACTTTTTAATTAGATACAATGTATACGAGAGACCTATTAGAGATGAAAATGTTCCATATTGTTATATTTATATCCTGATTATGCATTGTAGAGTTAGAAAATGTTTATATGTAGTATAATATTTTCAAATTATATTGCTAAAACATTGATAAACAGGTATTTGGTTATTTACCAAAACTTAAGGGGTTTTTAAGAAGTAACTTTGATTTATTTTTAGCTGAATAGAATGAAATAACTGAATGAATGAAATATTTCTACCAACAATGAACAACGTTCCTATTATTACAGAATTTTGGATTTAAAGCGGCTGAAATTTCATTTTATCACATTTAATATTTTGAAACAGATGAAAATTATAGATCGTGGGTGTAGCAATATATGTTCATAAAACAATCAACTAGGTTACCCTAGTTAAAACAGACTTTCAACAGCTGATGTGATAGGGATAACTTTAAAATATGTTATTTGTGATTTTACGCTTACAGGTGTTTACAGAAATCACCCACAGCCAGAAGAGTTATTTGTAAGTTAGTTAAATTCCTACTTGACTATTTCTGAAATAACATCTAGCAATAACGTTGTTATAATGGGAGATACGAATTTAAATTTTTACAAAATAGATCACTTATAGATGAATACAGACTTACTTAACGTTTAATGGACTCATTTCACTTATTAATGTTTCCAGAAGAATCACTCACTACCTCGAACTTGTATTGATTACGCACTGATACGGACTAGAAAGTATGTGGCGGTGGTGGACTGTGCGATAAGCGATCATTCTTGAACATCTGTTCACGTACAGGTCGCACTGTCAAGGTCAATCAGCTGATCTACAATCAGCTGCGCAATCCCCTTCTTATCGGTTAAACCAAGAACTCCTTGATATAAGCTTGATATACGAGTAGGGGGTTTCTTGAAAGGAATTCCTCTCAGGCTTTTAATATTTTCTTTTACATCAAAAGTAATGAAATAAATGTTTGTACAAACTGTCTGATTAAAAAAGGTGGTAAAAACATTTAAATCACGGTTAAATATTTCTACCTGCAAGAGAAATAAAACCAGAAATTCAATTTTTAAAAGGCTAAAAGAGCAAACCAATTCTTATTTAGGTTAGAATATGGGATTACTAGTTGGGGAGGAACATTCTTTTCTAATTTAAAATCTCTTTATACTTGGATCTTTTCCGTTATACGTATACCACTATTTAAGGTCGGATCTTTTCCGTTATGTGTCAGCAATCCCAAAATATTTCCATATACATCGCGCATCGGCATTTATGGTTAGGTTAGGTTAGCATAGCCTATTGTAGAATGTTTTTACAAATTACAGGTTCATTCTACAATATAATAACCTAACCTAACCATAACTGCCGCGGCGCGATGTATATGGGCGGCCTCGATGTATTGGGATTCTAAAGGTTGAAAATGAGGAAAACATGTTTTAAATCAATAAATTGAATACCGTGTTCCGTTATTTATACCAAACAATGGTTAAAATGTATTATTCAATATAATTAAATAGTGGTATACGTATAACGGAAAAGATCCTTATACTTTACAAAAGCAATACATAAGAATAATAGCTAATAATACAGATATCCAGATGTGAACATCTTATCTTTCATGCAAATATGTTATATAATAAGTGGGATCCTAAATAAGAAAGAAAATATTTACAGACTAGATTACCGAATGCTTACAATTCCAGAATTCCTAGCCCTCTTATTACATTCTATACTAAAACATTCAGCGTTATAGCTCCCAGAATATTTAATAAATTACCTCATAATAGTAAATCAATAGATAAAATCGTTTTAAAAATATGTTAGGAAATAGTTATTGGATTTTGAGAATATTGAAGACTTACTGGTTATTCAAGTGTAATGTTCAACAATATATCATTTTAAATTGTGTTAGTGTCTGATTATGTACATAGCTTTCAATATTGAAATAGTTTCTGTTGTTATAAATATTTTTACTGTTATCAGTTTTAAATATTATTATTATATTTAATTTTTAGTGGCGCACAATATGCGAGTTTAGAAATCTAAATTAACTAAATTCAATTCCAGGACAATTTATTTATTGCCAAAGGAATAAGAGTTGCTCTTGAACTTTGATATAAATATTTGATGGAACCCCCAAACTGACATACAGCCTTGGGGGGTCCATTTCTTTCTTCATTTTAATTATTTATTGTGTTTTTTTTTGTCAGCCTGGTTTTATTGTTAGTTATTAAGTCTCGCTTAAAAGAATGGTGTTACAGGCTGTACATTTAGTCAAAGTGTAATGCATTTAAATGAGGAAATAAACGATTTATTATTATTATACATTTATAAGGTCTTAAAATATATTTTTTACAAGAGTAGGGGATGTAAAGAAAATAGTTATTTTAAATCCAAACTAAGAAATGCAAATTACATAGATGTTCTAAAAGTCTTCAAATACTTTTTTTTACAAAATATTTTGAATTCTTAGGACCTCATTTTTATAACTAACTTCCAGTACCATTTTAAATATAAGAAATATTAATCTCTTTAGAAAAAAAAAGAAGAATATCTCAAGAGAAATAATCGAAGATTTACTACATATTCAATTCAGGCCATCGCATTGGGTTAGTTTAGTACAGTCATTTTAGTTTCAATTTTTAATTATTCATTTTCTCTTCTAGATTTAGTGTAAATAGTTCTAGTGTGTAAGAAATTATTCTACTTTATAAACAAATTTAGATGTATAATTTGTTTGAAGAGTTATTATTTGTCATTACTTTTTATTTTTTTCACTAAACCAAACTACTATTGCACCTACTTCTTTGAGCATTGGAGGTTAACTTTTTATTTTGGTAACTTGGTTATTATATATATGTATTTCATAGTGTACAGATTGTTATTATAGATCTTAGGGTTCCCAGCCTCTAATTGCCAGATAATTGTTATAAATTGGTAATTTTGTCTTGTGCAGGTAAATGTTCTATTTTAATTTAATCTCAACTTTATTTGTAATGGTTGATGATCAATGTTAAGTGACATTGAAGTATATAATATACTAGCTGAACCCGGTGGACGTTGTCTCACCTTTCACTTTTCATTGACATACCAAAATAAAGCAATAAAAAGAATTATAGAAAAAAACCATTATTTATTAAATGAGTGCAAGAGGGTAAACAATATTTTTGGTCTTCTTATTTGGTGTATAAATGTAAAGGTTTTTTGTAGTGTGTGCTACACTCTCAAGGTGAAATGTAGAACTACAATAAATCAAAACATATACAGTACTGTTGTTGTGAGAACTTCAATCTGCTTATGGCATGTGAAACTACATTAAACCACACAGTCATATGTTTTTTGTAAACAATTCAGATTCTCCATTTGAATAACATGGGATCTTTAGGAGCCCGTGGGGCGGGACCCTGTGGAGGGATCTGCATCAAACTTCACAGAAACCATCTCGGGAGTATACAGGACAACATCATAAAGTTTCATGGCGATCGGTTGGATGGTTTGGCAGCACATAAACTCCAAATATATATATATATATATATATATATATATATATATATATATATATATATATATACAAACATCCCCTTTTATAAATATAGATATACAAACATACTCTTTTATAAATATAGATGATGTGTTTTTGAGAAAATAAAAACATATTATTATTTGATCTTGCAATAATTTTTTGCTAACCCTATTTCGAAGAAAAGCAAATTCTATCCGGTCTGTCATGACCAAAACCAAACACCTTTTAAAAGTACCAATTTATGATCTTAAAAGTTCCAGTATAAAGCACACAAAGCCAACATTGTGCTTTAGCTGTTCGTAGAAAGTGCTGTTAAGGAGGGCTGGAAATGTAAAGCTCCATTACGCCGATCTCTCCTTAGTAACAATATTCTCCACTCATCTTACTTTTCCTCCACCATAAAAAACTCCTTGTAAATGTTCTCGCAACGTTTAATATTTATCCGTCCACAAACTTAATTTATAGTGATTAGGTTATCCAGCTACAAATTAACATCTGGTGTACAATACTAGTTGTTATCCATGGTGTTTCATACCACATGTGCAGTAAAAAACTGAGAAAACGTAAAACATTCGATTTTTATCTGCCATCTGAAAACCGTGATAAATAATCACAAACTGCATGTACAAAAAATGGTTTATTTTTAGATACCTTTAATTCTTGATGCAGTATGACATATTTTGATTAAAATAATTTTTACCTAACCCCATTTTCATAGTAAAAATGGTTTTTCATCCGAAATTTAAAAACCAACAGTGTAATGGCAAAACTATAATTAATTTATTTCTTATTTTTAAAGGTATTTAAATTGATATGCTACACCGTATAGGGTCTCATTAAATTTACCTAGATATATTTTCCAAAATTTTATCGATTAAAAAAATGTTTAAGATGGGAACATAACTGCCCAAATCTTATTGTTATTCAAAAGGACATGTCTGTGGTAATGTTAAAAAAAATCCTTGTGATGTACAGAAGAGTTACAGTGACATGACACTTATAAATCAAAATTGTTTACATTTTGGGCCACTCTGCCCCTTGGGATAAGAATAATTTGAACATTTTATATCAAAATGATATGACTTTAAAATCGTTAAATATGAGTTTTAACACAACCTATGTAACTATTTAAAGGCTGGTCATTAAGTAAGTTAAACTTTTCCTGAAAAATTAATAGATTTTATTAAATCTATTTTCATTTGTTTTAATAAAAACAAATAATTATAGGTAGCAAATTAATTTAGCAACTGCAAAAAGCAATTTTTACTGGCATCGTTAATAGCATAGTATAATTTGACTTGAAACTTTATTTTAAAAAATGTCCCAATCTATAAGATGATCTTACAAGAACCATTGAAGTAAAAAAGGCACAACTCAGTGCCAAGTATGTGAGGATCCGGAGCGCAGGAATAGATAAGAGCATATCTTAAGGATCGGGCACTGAGCGCGAGAATAAGGGTTAATACTCGTATATTAAGGAAAGGTTTCATAATGCTCACAAGGAATGAGGTTGTTCAAATAAACCTTACACTAATAACATAAACAAATATTTAAGCCGGGAAGGGGGAGGCTTATATCAAGATCCGTGAAGTAAATAATTTAAATACTGAAAACTAAAAAGTTGTTCTCGTTTATTAAAATCATACAAATCAGATAATGGTAATTTAACAAAAAAATGTTACGAGTACATTAACGTTTATGTTACTTTTTCACCAAAATGGAGGTCAGAAAAAAGAAAAAAAATGAATGTATAAAAGAAATATTACTGGCAAGATTTTCCATCACACCCCCTCATCGCTGATATTCAAGTAATTTATTTATAACAATGCAGTTTGTAATGCAAATATGAATTCTTACATGTCAATTGGATGAGTGTGGATGATCTATGTAGTCAAGTTACCAACCGAGTTTGAATTATGCTTATCAATAGCCCAGTAGCCAGGGCAACTAAGAGACCTACAGCGGTCTGATTTTAAGCTAATATTCCTACTTAGTTCTCTCCCCTACACAACAGCCGTGCCCTAAATACCACCCAACATGGACTGGAGCACCGATATTGAGTACCAACCCTTATCCCCAACCTCCTCACCGTGATTGCACGCTTGGCCCAGCAGTTCACCAGTTACCTACCTGTATCATCAGCGTCCACCTGGCTCTGGAAAGTGCATTGGAACAATGACTTGAGACTTCCAAATTTGTACTTTTAGACATCGACTGTACCACCCTCCAGACCAATAATCGGGGAATTTGCAAGTGGTATTTATTAATTTGTTATGGACTTTATATAGACAGCAAGTCGATCCATTGAGGGACGCCGTGCCGGAATCAATTAAGTTGACCTATCAGTATAGAACCTATCGCCTACAATCTTCGCAACAGTTTGTCCCCAAGTAGCTGGGTTACAGCACTGCGCTACTAGTGCCAACTCTCTAGTGATTTCCCCCAAGCACCGTCTAGGGATGTGAAATTGATAAATCAACCATAATTAAGGGTCTTTGATCGAAGTATCCATGCTAGTAATAAATGCTTTACGGGAAAACATTCTAAAAAATTTCTTTATGGAGATATGGCTGCCCAATATGACTAATTTGGCCTTTTTGGTGCATAAATCACGGACAAACCGTGTGATATATTTTATTTACATTTTGAGAATGTAGTGGACAACAGGTGCTAACTAACCCAGTATATAGTAAATAAAAAAAAAAAAAAAATTAAAGTGTTACCAATTATTTTTCTATATATGATTTGTGTTCAAATCCCAGGGCGAGCCTCAGCTACTGGGCGGGTCGCAGGTGGCGGATAGCGAATGTTCCACCTCGTCATTGATGGGGTGGACAACTGCGAATAAGGGGAAACCCTAATAAGCAGTCCCGGACCGAGGTTCGCAGGGGCAGCTGAGGTGTGCAGCTGACGGGCTTAGTGACCCCGCGGTACCCTGAACTCATTACCACACACACTTATAGTTTACATACCTAAGGACCGCACTGAGTCCTTAGATAATGAACCGAGCATGGGAGCAGAGGGCAGCCTCACTGGCCAGCCCTTGTTTTCCATTGCTCGGGCCAAATCAATGTCGGGGGGGGACAGGTCTCTCTCCGATTCTGAATCCAACTTGGCTGAGGACCGCTCAGAGCCCTCAGACAAGGACCTTGGCACGGGGAACGAAGGTAGCCAAGTAGGCCAGTCTGAAGTCCCCGCTGCTCGGGTCATGGGTTCGGCGGAGGGGGGCATGTCGCTCTCTGACCTCGAAAACATCCTTCTCGGAGCCCAGGCTCTGATCAGCTCGATCGGACGGCTGAGGCTCTGAATAGGATGAAGATAGCCAGGAGAAGCACTTCTGGCAATCAGAGGAAAAGGCCTATAGGCCTCAACTGACTGATCACTGGAGGGGGTCCTGTTCAGGTCACTCCTCAGTGGTCAATCTAGTAAACGATGAGGTACTCTCAATGAGGTTTGACTTCATTGGGACTAAGTATCTTTTCACCAGACCCCATACTGTGGATTTTGGGTCGAGGGAGTACTGGGACGCTGTTAGTAGCCCGGTTTCTTCTCACGACCCAATTGTATGGTTCACAGACGGGTCAAGAATAGGCAACAGAGCTGGATTTGGTGTTTATACTGGTGACCCTAGGACCAACGCGTGCGTGAGCCTGGGAGCGTATGGCACCGTGTTCCAAGCTGAAGTCGCCATACGTTCAGCGCAAATTATGATAGAGGTTTGCGGGAAACATATCCATATCCTCTCAGATAGTCAGGCGGCCTTAGGGGCCCTTGACTCCTGGAAGGTTTCGTCTGGTCTGGTCTGGGAATGTGTGGAGTCCCTCAGCATCCTGGGTTCAAGAAATCAGGTCCTGCTGGAATGTATCCCAGGAAATAGGGGAATAGAAGGCAGCGTGCAGGCCGATGCCTTGGCTAGGGAAGGTGCTATTAAGCCCTTCATTGGTCCTGAGCCGGCCTGCGGCGTTTCGGCTGCAGCTGTCAAAATACCGACCAAAACTGGGTCCCAGACATCTGGAAAGATGGCGGCGGTTCCCAGGGCAAGGACTCGACAAGCTTCTTGTCAGAAATCCTTCCCAGAAGTCAACAAAGTAACTTCTTGGGTTGAGTAAACTTTACGTAAAGTTGGTGGTGGGACTCATCACCGGTTACGGTAAATTCCGGAGGCATCTAAGAACAGCGGGACTCCTTACGGAGGATCCCATCTGTCGCCTCTGTGGGTTGGACGAAGAGTCGGCAGAACACACTGTCCGGGAGCGTGAGGCTCTTGGTGCCAGCAGAAGAGTACCTTTTGAAGGCTCACCTCTGGGACAGTCGGAAATTACTAATCTAGTGAAGAAGCTCCTTGGCCTGGTCAAGGATTGCCAGCTTTACGACAATTAGGCACCGGGATTGGCACAAAAAGCCTCAGGCTTCGTTGCAAGGGTTGGCTGGACCAACTGCATATCCCCTTTTACTCTAACTCTAACTCTGTGTTCAAATTTTGGGTTGACATTTGTACAATCATATTTGGCTAAAAAGGTAGATTAATAATATATATAAAATCCATTACTCTAAATGAGTTTACCATAAATGAGGGAGCTATGTCCTTCTGTCGAATTTGTGGGCGGGGCAGACGGGGACTATGAGGGCGAGAGAGGAGAGGGAAATACATTGTTCATTCATTATTGAGTCAGAATCTTTACTACTCTTAGCGACAGTTGCGATCCTTAGAGCTTTAAATTGGGCGCACGGACGAACAACTTTAACAGAATATAGTTGGTTAATTAGAAGTTCTTATAGTTAGTTCTTATATAAAATATGATTAAAGCATACGACCTCAAATTTACATCCTTCATATACTTTCCTCTACAGAATTCAACAATATTCACCTGAAACAAGACAAAATCATTAGTATTTTCTCTTCCTTAATAACTAAATAACAATTTACTTAAATATTTCAATGGAATACTGGAAGTACAATACTTCATAAAAATTATTAGATTTTTTTTAAAACTAAATATACTTACATATAAAACTTTAATGTTTAAAAATTCTCTCTGTTTCATAAATTGGCTTTACTTATAGAATTTCTTATCACATAGTGGTACTATAATAATGTAAGAATCCTTATTAGCCACATTATAGTGACAAAACAAGCTTCATAGGACTACCTCATATTGATCGAACAATACTTAATATTCTGTCTGTTACAACTTATCGGCCAGTTAAGAACTCACGCGTGCGTGTAGAACTTTCGTGTATTAAGAAAGACTGAATAATTAAAACGCATTTGGTAATAAATGATTCGTATCTCGATGCATTGAGATTATGTGGCGATGTCGTCAGAAACTAAACACGAAGAACAAACTGTGCTTTACTGATTCTATTTAAACGTAAACATCGTCATTAAGTTAGTTTTTTTATGTCAATACAACAAAAATGTGTAAACTACGTTACTTATCTGAAAGCTGTATGAGTGTGATTCATGAGCATTTTGACCTTATCATATTTACGTCACTTTGTGTGACAATTCAGGTCATGTACAAATTGTTATTTATTATTGTTTACGACAGTTTGAAATCAGATAAGATATTACTCTGTTTTATATTGAAATGTGCTCTTGGTCGTATGTTTATGAACTGGCTTTTGGCTACCGATAATCTCAATTACCATGTAATATAATTACATATGCCCGTCAAACGTCTAAAGTTAACGTCCAGTTGGTTTTTGGTGAAAATTCGTTTGAGATTGACCTATTCGAAATGGTGGTTTTCTGGATTTAAATCGCCCCAACGTTGTCGTATATCTTTGAAAATGGGGAGATTCGGAGTAAATCGAATCTTTTTAAACTCTCTTAGAAGTGTCTATTTGCGTCTTATATTTAAAGTGTGGATAGTTTATTTAGTACCAAAGGAGTTTCAAATGTTAAGCCAACACGAGGTTCACTTCACACTAAATATACAAATATTTTGTTACAATTTCAAATACTTGATTTTGTATGTAAGTTCAAGACCGGTAAACAATATTCAAGATATTATGAATGTCGAATTTGTGCAGTTCCTTACATACGAAGTTAGACTGTATACAAAGTTTTGTGTATAAATTTGTACATGGGAGCCCACAGACAACGTTAGACGTTTTAAGGCCCTAAACTCTCTAAAAGCTAAAAGCCAGTTAGGAAGGCAGCCGGAATTTTATCGCAACTTATAAAATATTCTGTTATATACATCTCGTATACCTTTCAAATCCAGCTACCGAACTAGTAAAAATAAAACAATAAACAATATCTAAATAAAATAACTCCGCTATACCGGTGGCAAGCCCGAGGCCTGTCTTGCAAGAAGCAGGAAGGAGGAGTCGGAGGAGTAACAACCTCGAAAAAAAACCAGGGTCCATCTTGCTCCGGATGGTAGCACCCTGTAAGGGCCCCAGCCTAGGGTTACAGGAGAAAAACGGCCAATGGCTCCAGCGGCGGAGGAAAGCAAAAAGCTTCAACGGTAATGGAGGCAGACGAGCCAAGACCCCACTGCCTTGTGGAGGGTGGCAAACCCAAAGGCTAAGGGAGCAAACCCCGACAGAAAGATCCGGCAGCCTGATGCCGTTGATGGCAACCCCACCATCAGGATCGGAAGAGGTGGGCTAATAACCCGCTTCTTCTTAAATTCAATTTATTACTGAAACTGCAACAAATGAGGAAAACCGGACGGATCAACTGGCACAGACTTTTGGCATGAAAATAAGGACACGTATTGGAATTTGGAATGTTAGAACAATGACAGATAAGGGCACACTGAGTGTAATAGAAAACGAACTAAAAAACTACAGAATTGAGATAATGGGCCTCAGTGAAACTCGGTGGAATGGTTTTGGAGAGATCAATACCCAGAAAGGAAATGTATTGATATTCTCGGGAAATGAGAATGAAAATGCGCCAAGGCAAGCAGGAGTGGCAATATTAATGACTCCAAAGGCAAAACTTGCGCTTACGGATTGGAAACCAATCTCTGAGAGAATCATCTTGCCTAGATTTAAGACCAAGGTGAGATATGTGACAATTATACAGTGCTATGCCCCAACTGAAGAGGCAACAGATGATGAGAAGGATAAATTTTATGAAAAACTAGAGGCACTGGTAAAGAAAATCAAGAGACAGGATATTGTCCTTCTAATGGGTGACATGAATGCCAAAGTGGGAGAGGATAATAGTGGCATTGAAAGGATTATGGGTAGACATGGTCTGGGAACGATGAATAATAATGGAAGTAGGCTTGTTGAGTTTTGTGGAGACAGGGAGCTAGTGGTTGGAGGAACTTTGTTTCCCCATAAAAAATGCCATAAATTAACTTGGACCTCGCCAAATGGAATTACAGCCAACCAAATCGACCATGTAGCAATTAGTAAGAAATGGAGGACATCTCTCTTGGATGTGCGGTCTGGAAGAGGAGCTGACTGTGGCAGCGATCACCACCTCGTAACAGTAGATATGAGATTAAAAATAGCTTCAACAAGGGTACAGCTGGAGAAGAGACAGACAATATTTGATTCAAACAAACTTAGAAAGAAAGAGACAGCCCAAAGGTTTAGTCTGGAGCTACAGAATAGGTTTGCTGCATTAGACAGGGAGACAGAGGATATTGAAAATAAGTGGGAAGAAATAAAGAAGACCTTTGTAGATGCTGCCGAGGAAGTCATCGAGCAAATTTGAGTCACAAAACGAAATGTTAGTTTGACAGGTCGGTTCAGTCCTAGGATAAGAATAGTTTTCTCTCTCACTTTCACGACTATATGCATCCCCCTCACACCAGTGCTTTCAGTAGGTGGTAATCTACTTGACTTAGCTGTACTATTTAATGTTTTATTAATTAAAGTATTTAATAATTAATATTAATTTAATTAATAATTAATTACGTAATTAATATAATTAAAGTATACTAAAATGGTAGTGGTAAAGTATTGTTACTCGAGGACGTGGCTAGCTACTCCTAATAAACTGACTGATTGAAATTATAATTTTACCTTTCAATTAGCTTGTTTAGCTCACCCCGTGTAGGAGGTGTATTTCTACTCGGCCTACTAGAGCTCTCACTTCAGTATTAGGCCGAGCGCACTCCCTTGTCCACTTCTTACTGCCAGTTTTTGTTCTGTTCCTTTTTTGATCGTAAAAAATAATGCTACCGAATATTTTACAAAAAATTGTAGGTCGAAACAAAGTTACAATAATATTGGAATATAATATAGTATTTAATAAATGTTAGTTGACAGTTCAATTGTGAACTTTGTTCAGCAGCTAACCGTGTCTGTAAGGGAGCAACAACCCTAACATTCCTCTCCGACCAGTTAAAGCCCACTTACCGCTTTATAGCTGGACTTATACTTTAAAAGCCACCACTCGTTTAGCTCCTTCTTATACGCTTTGAGCAAAGAGCACACATTTTATTTTGAAAACTTATTTGTAAATATATTAAAACTCTTTAATTTTAAAGCCCTTTACAAAATAAACAATGTAATATATACGATTACACAGCTACATTTGTAACATTCTTTTAATTAGAAAACCTAACCTCAATTCCTTTTTTTAGAAAATAGAATTCAACACATTATATTCTATTTTAAAATAATAATCAATAGTTTGTTTCTAGCGTAAATTCCCATACATATAGTGAGTAGAAAATCGTCCATTTGTCAAATTTATAATGTACTCATTAAATATGCAGTTTTCATACTCGGAACAGCTGCCTACTTGTATTATGATAGTTATTTCTGTATTTGGTATGGGAATCTTTTTAAATAGTTTTTTTGATTAGCATAATAGGTGTTGGTACATAGAACGTACAAGTACATGTAAACGTCACACAACACAAATTTATTACAATATAAGCACAAATATATTACAATACAAGTACAAAATGCACAAATATTATGGTGATCGATTTCGGTGAACCGCGCTCACCTTCCTCAGACCAGAGGGATTTACATAAGATTAAAATGTTATACTTAATTTTTTGCGGTTTTTCGGTCAGTGCAAAATGAGTTTGAATGGTTACTTGGGCTAAAAAATATTGCTGAACTATTTATAATTAGCGTGTTATAGTGAAGGTTTTGTGGATATATCGTGACATAATAAATAACTGATTTTATATACTTTACTAAACTGAAAAAAGAACTGACCAAGTGTATACAGGAGTTGAATATTGGTAGGAGCTGTAAAGTCCCATCACTTCACCTCTCCTTGTAAAAACATTTCCCCCGCCCCCTACCCAAAAAAGCTGCCCTAACAAAAGGTGCATCACAACGTATAGCCTTTGTTTGCGCATTTCACAAAATTATATACTGTAAAATCTCATTATGGTCAGGTTTGATAAACATAATACTACCATGACGTACTAAAACAGTTTAACTGATTTTGAAAATAATATTTTCAGTGTTGGCATGCAGGGTGTCTTAAAAAATGTATACTCATTTTAACAAATGCATTTTTTCAAATAAAGCTACACTATCAATTTGAAACTAAAATTATTATGATGGTGTCCCACTATCCCACTTTGTTAAATATACAGCCATCTCGTTGATTTCTATTTGTGTATTAACTACTTGTGAGAGACATTACTTCGGACTGCTCCAGTTGAGTGAAACAGTCGGGTAGGGATGATCTGGACCGAAGTTCCGAAATATAACCGAAATTCATCGGCTGTAGCCGAGCATGAATATTTGAGAATATTTATTGGTTTAGTTAAATATAACGTTTATTTAATGAAAAATCCTTCTAAAGATAATATATTTCAAATTAACCGATTCAATTATAGAGCGTTTCCGTTACTAGGATTTCTCAATCGAGTTGGCATTTTAAATATCAAGGTTGGCATTCTCTCGATAATCTTACTCTACAAACATCCATAAAACAACAGTGTACTTAGTACTTCAGGTTAAACAGTAGAACTACCAATGTATCTGCAGGCTCAAGCTTAGTAGGGGCATTGTACATAGTCTGTCTGTGGTCAAACGACAACCACTCATAAAATTTTCTGCGAAGTAATATTTCACTAGAAGTATGTTAAGAACAATCTCATGATTCTAAAATATGTAGATAGTTCTTTAAAATGTAATGAAATAGGAAACATGTTGTATAGATATTGATTAGAAATTATACACTTTAAAACTTATTAAATTTCGAAGCCCAATTTATGGACTGTTTTTTTGTTATTTGATCAACTCAGCTGGATGCAGTGGTTGTCTAGAATGTATGGTAGCAAAAAACTTAAATATGCAGGTAGCAAGTTTTCGTTTGTAGCAGCAAGTAGACGAGTAACAAACTTCAATATACAAGTAGTAAGTTGTCGTTTGTAGCAGCAAGTTGACGTATAACAAACTTCAATTATAAAATTAGCAAGTTGTCGTTTGTAGCAACAAGTTGACGTGTAACAAACTTCAATATACAAGTAGCAAGTAGTTGTTTGTAGCATCAAGTTAACAAGTAACTCACTTCAATATTTGGGTAGCAATGTATCACTTGTCATACTTAATGCGTAAATAGACAATTTTTTGTGTAACAAACTGCTATTATGTAGGTAGCAAGTTGTCGTGTAACAAATTTCTACATGTAGATAGGTAATTATCGTGTAACAAACCGATATATGTAGGTAGCAAGTTGTCGTGTAACAAACAGCTGTATGTAGATAGCAAGTTGTCGTATAACAATCTACCATATACAAGAAAGCAGGTTGACGTTTGACAATCTTCGATACGTAGGTAGTAGCATGTTGTCGTTTGTAGCAGCAGGCTATCGTTTGAATAATCTTCAATATGTAGGTAGCAAGTTGTCGGTTAAACTTCAAACAGTGAACAAGTAAAAGATATAAACAGAGTTAAAGATGTATATAGGGCGATAGACTGTTCATTGAGAAAGTTGTACAACAGACATGAACAATGCCAGTATTGTCTAGGCTAATGCAACGTAAAGTAATAAATACCGAACTCTCGGTAGATTCAGGAACTGTCAAAACATTATTCTCGAGCCAAATATGACAATTAATACCGTCATCATTTATAAAATAGTGGTGTACCATAGGCGTTTGTAAAAAATATCATATACAAAATTCAATACAACTGATTTGAGATAGCAGGTAAAATTTAATTGTAACTGTGTTTTTTTAGAGTTTACATTAATGTTGATAAATTAAAGTTAATAAATGAAACTTAAAATCAAATCGTATTATATTTTCATGGAATGATAAGTGTGTAAAAATTTAAGTAGAATACAAATGAACGCAATGTAATTACTCTAAAATTTGTAATTACATTTTTTTAATTGTAAAATTGTAATTACCACTGTACAGTGGTATTGACATTGTAAAATTGTAATTACAATGGTCAATGGAGGAATTGACCATTGTACGTGTATGGGTGGGTGGATTGGTCAATACCACTGTACGTGTATGAGTGGGTGGATTGGTCAATACCACTGTACGTGTATGAGTGGGTGGGTGGGACAATACATATCAATACCACTGTATCTAGTATATGGGTGTGCGGGTTGGTCAATACTCCTGTGTGTGTATGGGTGAGCGGGTGGGCCAGTACCAAGGTATCAGTACCAGTGATTTTTTATTATATCAGGTGGTTTTGAGAGACACTGACAATGAAACACTCCATTCGTTGTCCATTTTGTGTGTGTTACTCAATTTATTTACCCCTAAAATTTATAATGAATTAAAATCGTACAGTAACGAGAGCTCTACAAACTGAAAAACATTAAGGTAGACAGCATAAGTACAAATGCATGTAACGCTACCGGGATCGATGTATATCGGAGCTCTGTTACTCAATCCACATGACCATACAGTCCTATCCATCACTTACGCCGTTTAGCGGCTGTCCAACAGAACACACCTGAATTGTTTGCAAAATTCCCTTCTCATCTCCCGTTGTATTTTACTAAACTATTTGCAGAATGCAGTTCAATATTTGCATACGGAATCATTTCATTCGGTTATTTAGGTCGTTATCGCGGTTCCGTTTGTAGATGTGTTTATCGATACTTTAAGTGTACAAAGAACGAAGCCTGTAATAGGGTTGCTTTAAGGGTTAAAATATTGAGCCATTAGGGGGGTGTAATTAAACCATTGACATAACTAGGACACATACTCTTCCGAAAAATAAACGAAAGTGCAAAATTTATTAAATTAGAAAATAAATAACCTGTTCCTATTAACTTCAAAAATAAAAAATATCGAAAATTAGCCATTGTGATATTAAATGTTAAAAGATTTACTGTTGGTGATGATGTTGGTGGGGTTAATTTGATTAAGAAAGGAAAACGACCTTAAGTTGGTAATTTATTTCAAACTAACAAAGGTCGGAAGTTAGCAAAGCAAATTTGCAAAATAAGGAGGGAAAAAGGACTTATTTTGTAAGCAACAAAGAAGGACCAAAGCAATTACTCCGCGGGGAATCTACAGAAACCGTCTGTCGTATTGGAACATCATACGTTTGACTGTCGGGTCAAATGGCAACTTGTGTGAGTTTTCATTCCATGGCCGAGGCTATTTTGATTTCATCTTTGCATGAAAATAAAATTTTCTTTTAAATTATTTTTTTTAAATCTAGCTACAACTTACAAGTATTTTGTAAATTGTACTGTACTACAATTTTGTAAATTTATAATATATTTCAATATTGTCAACTATTGATATTCTATCATTTTAAGTTTTACAAATCACTTATTTAAATAAATTATTACGTTGAACCTTTTTTCATTATTTATAAACAAAACCATTAGATGTTTTGTTCAACAAATATAAATATCTGAAAACATCTAACTATCGTAACGTAAACTGTACAATCTCAGTGTAATAAAGGCGAACGTAATGTTTCCAGGACAGACTGAATTCTCCTCCTGTTTGCTGAAGTTGATTTTCCAGAGTTAACTATTTACATGGTGTTATTCAAACGTATATGTGGAATTGGTAACATCAGTATTAAAGTAATTGTATAAGAATAAATATAAAAGAGTTAGTTATAAAAGTTATCCGGAATATGCAAGGTTTAATGAATGTGCCGCAAGCAGAGTAATTAAGTAAATAACTCCGTCTACAGCAAAAAGTCGTTTGCTTGGCAGCACTGATAATTATTGTTATTATTACATTCTATAACCGACTCATGGAATTCCTACAGCAGCACAAAAAGACAGATACTACCCCCCCCCCCCAGGTACTGCTGCGTACTTACTAATACAGAACAAGTATATGTAGTAGTACAAAAAAAGCACAAAATTAACTTACTTAGTTTATGAAGCACTAAAAATAAAAATATTTAATTATTAATCATGTACATAGCGTTTTTTTTTTTTAAATATACATTTACAGCATATATTTTATACGTTATAATATATTTCAACACATATCTTGGTTAACAGTCGGTATATACTGGGCATTAAATTTGATCAGACATAGCATTTATGACGTTCAAATCTAAAACATGACAGCTGGAAGCTTAGTTTTTAATTTGCTGTCTGAAGGGGAGCCAGAGCCAGTAATGCTGCACTGTTGCTACACAGATTACGTGGCTCAGCCCTTCAAATGTCACTGTGATCCTTTCTCCCATTTTATTCTTTCATCTCATCTATATGAACGAACACAACCTAATTCAAACACTCAGGGTTAATGTGTTTTAGACAGTTATTTAAAAGATAACCAATTATTTAGCGTAATAAACAAGTCTTTAAAAACATGTAAAAATAATAAGATAGTGATTAGATTGTTGATGAACGTATAGGTTTAAGGAGCATGATTGCTTCCATACTGACAACTGGCAATATGTGTGTCATGTCGGCCGACAGAGGATGTCGAGAACAGATGACCAACCTCTTCTCTCCCAACCAACATCTGTTTCATGGCCAATGTGTGTGGTAATTCCTTGTACCCCTTTAGATAGTTAGTGTGTCAATCTTTTCACATCTAGTGTGTTGAACTTTACTTCTAGAGTGATTCAACTTTTATACAGTGAGCTAATCGATCTTTACGTCAAGTGTTAGTTTACCTTTACTTCGTGAGTGGTTCAAATTTTACACAATCGTCCTTTACGTCAAGATTCAGTCGACCTTTATACAGTGAGTCGACCCTTCAGTCGTCAGTGATTCAACATTTACACAAGGAGCTAGTCAACCTTTACGTCCACTGTTAGAAGACCTTCTCTTCGTGAGTGATTCAACTTTTACACAGGAACTAGTCGTCTTTTACGTCAAGATTTAGTCGACCTTTATCCAGTGAGTCGACCCTTAAATCATCAGTGATTCAACATTTACACAAGGAGCTAGTCAACCTTTACGTCCACTGTTAGAAGACCTTCTCTTCGTGAGTGATTCAACTTTTACACAGGAACTAGTCGTCTTTTACGTCAAGATTCAGTCGACCTTTATCCAGTGAGTCGACCCTTAAATCATCAGTGATTCAACATTTACACAAGGAGCTAGTCAACCTTTACGTCCACTGTTAGAAGACCTCCTCTTCGTGAGTGATTCAACTTTTACACAGTGAGTTAGTCGATTTTTACTCTAGTGTGAGTCTACATTTACATCGTGAGCTAGTTGACTTTTAAATTTAGCGTGAGTCGATCTTTACATCACACAATGCGGGTACAACGTGAGTGAGAACATGGTAGTCCACCCTTCCGTGTGAAGGTGTATTTCACGATTGTCAGTTTTTTCCCCAAAATTTGATAATATAAACCCGATGGATTAAGTAACTGAATGTTTAGGGAGTGTGGCCTCGATGTAAATCAAAGCCTCAGAGTAACTACTTTAAGTGATCATTAGTATTCAGCGTGAGATTTATGTGTGCTGTTACTTAGCTAATGCATGTTTGTAATACACAGTGTGTGTATTTCACAGAGTTACATTGTGTGGATATTGAAATGTGGATCATTTTTATGTTTATTTGTCCATCCATAGAGATTGGTGAGAAAGTTGAAATTGGATTATACAGCTATTACTCAATTACAATATCAAAGTTAACCGTTAGAAACATAAACGTTTCCATCTCACACATAAACAATTACTAATGTGCCTATCCCTATACTCCTCTAATACAATATTTGCAGCTTAGAGTGTTTTTCAATTCTTTTTTATACATTAAAGGCATTCACAATTTCTAATGACGTAACAGGAACAAAAACGCATTCACTATTCAAAGTGTTCATGTTTTTTATTGGTTCTGAACATTTTAATCTCAATAATACTCCGATCGTCAATATATGGCGAATCTGTGTTAATAACTGATCTTTAGAAAGGTCAATTTATGCAACAGTACTATTATTTATTTAGTAGGAAAATTAAAAGCTGGGCAATAATTTGTATCCTATTAGCGAAGGCAATCAAGGGACTGCAGCTCAGCGTGGAATACGAACGTAGTATCGGTTTGATTTCAGTCTAAATGACAACCCTGACTCAAATATCTCCCCTGGTAACAACCCCAACACACGGGGGACGCGACAAAGTGAACCGAAGACAAACCGGGCCAGTATAGGTGGGACAGATTGTCGTTGGGACAATTTGTCCGCAGCGTGCAAAATTCCAAGGTGGCTCAGATTGACTTCGTTTATGGACAAACTGGGCCACATTCCGGAGCGGTTCAATTTATCAGAGATGGTTTAGTTTGTCCTTTCACGTAAATTCGAGGAAATTCAAAAGGTACTCAGTTTTTGCCAATGACTGAACTGTAATAGTATGAAATCTGGTATTGTTTTTTGACGCCAAAAATCTTGTAATCAGTTTCATGCCAATATTATTTAAAGTTTATCCTGTAATGTTTTTAATACAAAAAACGTTAACTTTTTACAGTTATAAGATTTTGCAGTAGCTGAACTTTCGTTACATTCACTATAAAAAATGGGCAACATTTACAATTCAATTTGAAATAAATCAATTTAGAATCATTTCATATTTAGAACAGAACACACTAAACAGTCCATGTGTAATCTGAACACAAAAACAATCAGGTTTATCAAAATGCCACCAAGTATTAATACAATATTTAAAATCAGAGCAATTTAACGATTATAAATAAATAATTTTACCTAATTATAATTAAAAATTACCTATCCCGATATAAAAATTATACAGCGGAAACTGTAAATTAAAAGCATACAGATTGACCAATACACGTAATAGTTGATCATCTGTCCGGCGATAAAACGACCGACTGTAATGTAAATTAAAATTATCTCTGTTTGTAATATTTTGTCAATATTACAATGTTATAATGTAATATGTGGTGGATAATGGGCTATTAAAAATGTTTTACACTGAATATGTTTTAAGAGAAATGTTTAATTCTACTGACAGATTTGTATTTTATCATACTATATAACTATTTTTATTATGATTGGGTACATTTCTTTGATTTAAAACATCATTTCTAAAATGCAATTTAACAATAATTGAAAATAGTCAAATACTACATTCCGATAAAGTATAATTATAATTGGGCTGGATAAAAAACGACCTGTGTGTTGTATTTAGCATGTAGGGGTGTTCCAGCGGCAGAGGGGAATCTTTCCACCGCTGAGATGCCTTCCTTCCCTTCATGGGCATGATTATATAAATCGTATGATTTATTGTCAGCTGCCGTTTGTTAATTTTAAAAATCTACGATTTATAATTTGGATAAATATCCAAACGTCATGATATTATTAACTAAATAAAAATGTAAAGTGATCTCCTGTCACAAAGCTAAATCCAATTCATCAAGCCATTTAAGTCCTGCATCACTGATTATGGTTATGTTGGTTAATTCTTCCGTAAAATAACGCAAAGGGCACTCTGTAACTATGTGATCAATTGTCAATCTCTGTCTATGTCAATGTCAATCAGTCTAGCTCTGTTATCGGTGCCGAGTCGCTCTGTGTGGACAGGTTGCGCATGTCAATTCGTGATCTAGTGACTCGCTATTACAAGTTTTACTAACATTTTATGCGTCTTTTTGTGTGCATAAATTAAAATGTCGTTCATATGTAGTGTTTGTGGTCAATCTGGTGAGAGCGACAAGAGCGATAGTATAAAGTGTAGCGGCAGCTGTGGTAGTTAATTTCACTTTTCATGTATGAAGGATGAAATAGAGGGATATAAAACGCGATCTAATCGTGAATATAAGTGCAAAATATGCCGTACAGGCTCTTCAACTAAGAGCGGTTCTAGTGTCGTGCCGGAAACGGTGATTACTAAAGATTTCATTGTGAAAGTTATGGAACAATTTAAACAAGAAGTTTTCAGTGAAATAAAAAATCTGAAAAATGAAATGTCCGAGTTTTCAACTGCTATTTAGTTTGTATCTGATAAATTAGATACTTCCACCGAGTTAATGAAGAAGATCTCAACCGAACTTGAGGACCTGAAGAAGGAGAATATTGAGCTACGCACCAAGAACACTTCTCTGTCAACTGAGGTGGATGATCTCAAAGAAAGAATGCGATCTCTCGAGCAATACACTCGCAGGAATAACCTTGAGATCAGCGGTATACCAGTTACAGCTAACGAGAGTGTTACTGAAATAGTGAAAGACGTGGGAGCGAAGCTGGGCGTGGATGTGCAGGATGACGAAAATTTAAAAAAAGAACCGTCTATATACAATTTTTAAAAGACGTCCATATGATTTAACTTTTAAGAATTACTATCGCAATTTATGTAATAATTTTTCAGCAGAAATAGATAGTGCCAAAAACGATTTATTTAAATTACAAATTGAAAACTGTCGTGGCGACTCCGCTCAGCAATGGAAAATCATAAATGGGCTAACAGGTGTGGTAAGTAACAAAAGTGTGGATAAAATTGAATTGGATAACGGCGAAGGTAGCGGAACCTGTTAAGATTGCTCGGCTTATCAACGATCACCTTATCAGTATTCAGACTGACAGACCTGACCTTGACACTGGTACCGCTCCACTAATGACTTTGTACTCTTACCCTCACTCCCTGTACCTTACTTCAACTTCAGTTGACGAAATAAAAACAACAGTCAATAGCTTAAAAAATAAAAAATCTTCTGGTTTTGATAATGTTAATGTATATATACTGAGAAATACAGTAGAAATTCTTGCTCCAGTTTTAGTATACATAATAAACCAAAGCTTCAGTAAAGGTGTGTTTCCAGATAAGTTAAAATTGAGCTCTGTTATACCAATTTTTAAGAAAGGAAATTCTTTTAAAATCAACAACATAAGGCCAATTAGCTTGCTGTCAGTTTTTTCTAAAGTAATTGGAAAAAACAGTCTTGAAAAGATTACTTAAATTTCTTGAAGGTTACAATTTGTTTAATGTCAATCAATTTGGTTTCACCAAAGATACAGAAGATGCCTTAATTTCTCTAACTGACAATTTATACAATAGTTTAAATAATCACAATAAAACTTCTGGGCTATTTATAGATTTTAAAAAAGCGTTTGATCTGGTCGATCATAATATTCTTATAAAAAAAAAAAATGGAGTTACCTGGCATTCGAGGTATAGCACTTGATTTCTTCAAAAGTTTTATTATTACCAATCGAAAACAACAAGTCAAAATCAAAAACTATCTGAGCCCTTGACAGTTAAGGCCGGTGTTTTCCAGGCGAGTGTAATATCAGCTACTCTGTTCCTAATTTTTATAAATGACTTATTAAAGGTTAACTTTCATGGTAAAGTTACAGATTTCGCTGACGACATAGCATTTTTCTATTCGAATAAAAATATTAATATTTTATGTGACATGATTACTGAACACTTACTGCTGCTTAGAAATTGGTGCAAAGCAAACAGAATGGAAGTTAATGTAGAAAAAACTAAATTTATTAATTTTGGGTTCACCGAGTTTGAATTGCCTTTGCCGTTAAAATACCATATTTACAACTGTAACAATTTTAAAAATTGTAAATGTCAACATATTGAAAAAAGTAACAAATATAAACTATTTAGGAGTTGTCCTGAACCTAAGACTATCTGGGAAAATCACATCATCCGATTAAATAATAAATTAAGGCAATCAATACGAACTTTTTATTATTTACGCGACTTCTGCAACACATCCTTGCTAAGAACGTTATATTTTTCTTTAATTAATTCCAAAATTCAGTATGGTTTAATTTGTTACGGTGGAACATAAAAAACATTGATAGATAAAATAAGAGTATCTCAAAATCATTTTTTACGTGTTATGTTAAGAAAAAGATTAAGAGACAGTTCTTTTCCACTGTACCAAGATTTAAAGATTTTAACAGTTCAACATTTATTCGTGTATAAGGTTCTGAGAATATTTTTCATTAGAAGCGGTAACAGAGAAGACAATGAATTACATTACTACAACACTAGAGATAGAGCTCGTGGCAATATTAAAATTCCTAAAGTAAATAAAAATATTTAGAGAAAGTCTTTTGAATATTTAGTACCTAATTTTTTTAATCACTTACCTATCTTCATTAGAAACATTACAGATTTCAATTTATTTTGTAAAAAACTTAAATAATGGTTTTTAAGTCTTAGTGACATTAGTTTCATGAGTGATATCATTTCTTAATTAACTCTCAGATTATGTTTGTGTTCTTTTATTTATTGTTATTTAATACAATACAGCTGACTCTTTGTACCTCTAAGTTAATATATATATATATATATATATATATATATATATATATATATATATATATATATATATAGATAAGAATAGAGATTACATTTTTTTATCTTTATACATTGTAATTTTTATAAATAAGTCTAATGTAATATATATATTGTATATGCAGACACTGCAGATGGTGGCTGTTAAATTGTAAATAACTGCTAGACTCAAATCAAATTAAATTGTTTTATTTTTCTATGTAATTTTATCTTTTTTAACTGATCACTCAACTTGTTATGTGATCAGTAAAGTTCCAAGTTTGTTTATTGTTATTTATTTTTGTAAAAATATGTGGAAATAAATACCATTTATTCATTTATTGTTTGGATAGGCTCCACTGAATCACACAACTAATCTAGTGTCAATCCCCATTTTTACTTCCAGTAATTATCTGCCAAAGCCAGTTCGGAATCGGTTCAACAATGTCCATTCCCTACGAGGGAGGTTCATACCACCAACAGTTATTGACGGATCGTTAATAAGGAACTTATTTCGTCTATCACAACTGCTCCAAGCTACTGCCCACATATTACAACCCACGTTGGCGATACATTTTATTTGCTCAACTGGAAAGCAGTTCGTAGACTTGAGTGTTTAGTTGGAAAATAACTAACGAAATGTACAAGTTTGGATTAGTGCTATTAATTATTCATTAATTGCTATTTGAATATTAAATAATGATTTAACTGTTCTAAGCTTGATTCGTTGGTTTCAATCAAATCAACCAATGGTCACAGCTGCTAATGACGTAAAATGGGCGGGGACTTCTTTTTCGCCGTTAGTCAATCAACGGACTACCAGTCTGGTTGTCATAACAACATTTAGATGTAATTACACAGTGGAGGGGGGTAGTTCTCTGTCTCACTCACAACACTATTTGCATACCACTCGCAAAAGTGTGTTTAAAAGTATATGCATATGTATTATTGTGTTATCTTATTTGTTACGTTGCTTGTACAGTCACATTCAAAATCTGAAGTGGTTTGGTTTACTTTGTCTTTGGTTTACTTTGTCCACGTCCCAACCACGAATTCTCTAGGCATTGTTACCATTAATGGTTTAAGCCAATTAAAATGTCATAGAAGCTTAAGAAAATACACAAACACTTCTATCTATATATAGGAATAGTCTACACATATACACAAATCTATTCCCACAACAGGTTGAAAAGTAACAGAGTAACACGTTCTATAATTGTTTTTAAATCCAGCAACATAATATGACAAAGAAAAAATGTAGAATTCAGAGTCGCTATACTGGACTAAAAGAATACAACAAACTAATATTACTGTATGGCAATTCTATTCTGAATGAAAGAAAAAGATGATTCAAAATGAAAGAAAATCAACATATTTTGCTATGATATCTGATATATGCATGTTTTTACTGTTAAGTAAACCTATTTTTTTTTTATATAGATTATATTATCTTCTGTTTTTATTATTGTTGTTTCTTTGTTTATAGTTAATACTGTTAACTTTATTTCTTGTATTTTATAATGTATTTTACCGTAGTTTATTCATAGAGTATACGTGTTGTTATGTCTGAATAGTTTACATATGTCATGTGTTTTATAATTAATATTTCTGTTTTCGTTATTTATTGTTACTTATTAATAATTATTATGGTATTAATGTCTATTACTCAATGTATGATGGAGATTGCTTGGTAAAATAACGAAGAGTTAAGAATGTAGTATTTGTTTTAAAAGCTTACATTAAAATTTTCTTTTAACATGAAAATCATATGTACTAAGGAGTTTTAAAAAACTAAAATAAAAGTTTTTGCATTGCTAAGCTATTAAAAAAAGTCCATTGAGATTATAACAGGCATAAATAAAAAAAATTCCGACGCATTACTATAATGTTTTGGGATTAAGATGTATACATACATTTTAGGTAAAATATCTTTTTGAATATACGTGTTTTTTTAATTTGAATTCTATAGATCGAACATGACTGAATTAATTTTTCTCAGCATATCGTTTGTTGCAAATATAACCCGACTATAATGAATGATCTTCGTACAACACAAAAATAAAACAACCTATTTCTCTAACAATTTCAATAATCGATTTCAACAGTCTACTATGCAATATTCATTTATACCAGAAAAACGCAGTAAAAACTGGTTATAACTCTTTCAATTAAAGAGCTATCTGGACCAAATAAATTATGTAGTCTGCAGTTTATAGAGTGGGACTGAATATTAATAACTTCTGCATCAACATGCAAGTTTGTCAAATACGACTCTGCGATGGTAAACTTACTATTACTGACCCACTCATACACGTACAGTGGTATTGACCCACCCGCCCACCCATACACGCACAGTGGTACATGTTTTGAGGAAAAACCAAACGCGCAATGAGCGTTCCGCATGCAGTTCGGCCATCTACCAGTGTAACGTCATAGATCCTACAGCACGGCCCGTATATCTAGTTCGGCCTTGGAACGGATACCACTCTTAACAACTAACTAACGACAGAACAACTAACTACAGAAATAAAAATATTCATCACACTAGAATATTTAAACAAACAATTTCCATAGTTCTCACATGCAAGTTTATACTTAGTTTGAAACAACACACTTTTAAAGTTTCAATCTCCAAGAACATACTGCATGATACTTAATGATAAAGAAACTGGAAGAAGTGTTTTTCATATATCTTGCACTCGAATTAATTAACCTGCATGAGAATTACATTAAAATAATTAAGTTTATTGGTTAGTCGACGAAAGAACAGGAGTTTCACTAAATGTTAAACTCAAGGAAATTAAAGCTCATATTACATACATCAGCTGGTGTTTACCGTGACGTCTTCTTTACCGTTACATTTAATTTCTGTACGTTTACATAATCCTACAACAACAAAAAAGAATAATAAAGATAAAGAATTTGCAAACATTTCAACTAAAGCACCATACGTTTACAGTTTGTAGTTTAAATTTAAGACTGTGATGCTGTGGACAGTTTTAAAAGTAGCAAGGCGTGTCGTGTATTTTGATACTGTAAATTGATCGACTTTTATTAATTAGAAAATATATTTACAGCTCATTAAATTTAATCGTATTTCTTTAAAACGGTAACTATTTGAATCGATGTTATTTCTTGTGTTTTATACCTTCTCCCTTATGCGTTAGCATAGAGAAAGTATTGAGACCGTCCAAAAAAGCTTTTTACTAGCTGGTCTAAAAATAAATTTTAGAGCCCCTTGAACCAAAAAAGTGGTAAAACAATGTGTGTCTGTCCGTATGTGTACCTGTGTGTGTATGTGCACTTCACTGGAGACCAAACGGATGGATCGATTTTTATGACATTTTGTATGTAGGTGTATTTAGCCAATATCTCCAAATGGTTTCGTCACTTATTTGAAATTTAATTTTTTTATTTTCATGGCAAAAAATACACAAAAATGTAATTTTCTCAAAAATGGCTGTAACGATTTTGCTTTCATTATCAGGAAATATGTAAATTACAATTTAAAATATTTTAGTAAAAACCGCATGTCCCTAACTTTAATAGGTTTTGAGTTATAACATTTTTTTAACTTTTGTCAAAAATGCAACAAAATTAAAAATGCAAAAATGCCAAGCTTTATTCTAATGATTTTGATTGAGTTTCAATTAAGATGCAAATTACAGTTAAAACTATTTTTATACATTTTATTTATTAGTTATAATCCTACTAAATTGGGATTGGAGGCCGGAAGCCACAACTCAAGTTGTTGAAGGTTGTTTACATACAATCTGGCTGTGTGAACAGCTGTTTTTGAAGATTATTTTAATCCATTCTTTTATTTAAATAAAATAAGTGTTTCATCTGTACATTTCTTAGAAATGTAATTAATTGAAAATCTGTTTTTATTTAGGTGTGTTTTTACATCCTTTAATTTTCATTTTTTAAACAATCTGACATAACAAAGGGAAAGGGAGAAAGTTTGTGCCAGTTACTTGGTACCATTTATTATATTTTACGATCATAAGGTCGGAGGGAAAATTCTACCTTAGAACACCCCTAGCGCCTATTATAAATTGATAAACCAAAACTTTTTATGTATCTTTATAACCCACGTTGATTAAGTCAGGAAATTAACGTTTAAAATAGATTATTGTCCACAAATACATTCAAATTAATGCAGATTTAAAATGAGTAGCAGTGATTTGAAAGTTTCTTGTTTCTCTTTGACAGGTTACTTGTTAATAAACTCACTACAGTCACTAATTACGTATCGACACGGGGAACCAACTCCATTGCTTGTGGTATGAACTATCGACCTTTCTAATGAACGTTTTTTAACAGTTCATTATTTTTTGGGAAAAACAAATTATTTTTACATAAATATGTTTTTTTATTACTAGATATGAGATTGTATTATGATTATTGTAGAGAAATTCATAATTTAGCACCTGTCAAACCGTAATGTAAAAACGAAAATTACGCAAAAATTAAATTACTACTCTTTTCTGTTTATTAGATTTTTAGTAGACTTAAACACAATTAAATACATCCAGTTGATTTACAACTTTCCGACTCACCCATCCTTTTATCATACATTACTTCATTGTACTTTTCATCTTAAATAATTAACTTGTAACTGTAGTTAAACATTTAACCTAAATTTGGTTGGAAAATTCATTATACTTATTTATTTATGTTTGTTCTATCTAAAATTAATACAAATCTTCAGTATACAAGCAAGTATGGGTTGTATATACGTCTACACATATACATGAACGAGAGTAAACTTTGTTACTAAGGGTTACATTATTAATAGCACCAGCTTATCGAAGAATCCGAACCACGAAATAAGGCCTGGATTTCTGCTACTTGATGAGACAGATTTTCAGTTAATTCTTCTGGAAAACATCCGAATCCCTAGGGAGTGTTCCTGTATTATCATTCCTTTCACTCTAGACTTCTCCAATCGTTTCTGGGATTTCTCACCAGTCTACTAGACAAACTACTCATTTTTGGGATTTCTCACCAGTCTACTACAAACAACTCATTTCCGGGATTTCTCTCCAGTCTAGCAGACAAACAACTCATTTCTGGGTTTTCCCACCATTCGAATAAGGTGTGGAGGCGTGAAGGGGTGGCGAGGAATGTACGAGTGTGTAAGCGTGAAGGGTTGGTGAGGAATGCACGAGTGTGTAGGCGTGAAGGGTTAGTGAGGAATGTAAGAGTGTGTGGGCGTGAAGGGTTAGTGAGGAATGTACGAGTGTGGAGGCGTGAAGGGGTGGCGAGGAATGTACGAGTGTGTAGGCGTGAAGGGGTGGCGAGGAATGTACGAGTGTGTAAGCGTGAAGGGTTGGTGAGGAATGTACGAGTGTGGAGGCGTGAAGGGGTGGCGAGGAATGTACGAGTGTGTAAGCGTGAAGGGTTGGTGAGGAATGCACGAGTGTGTAGGCGTGAAGGGTTAGTGAGGAATGTAGGAGTGTTTAAGCGTGAAGGGTTGGTGAGGAATGCACGAGTGTGTAGGCGTGAAGGGTTAGTGAGGAATGTAAGAGTGTGTGGGCGTGAAGGGTTAGTGAGGAATGTAAGAGTGTGTAGGCGTGAAGGGTTGGTGAGGAATGTACGAGTGTGTAGGTGTGAAGGGTTAGTGAGGAATGTAAGAGTGTGTGGGCGTGAAGGGTTAGTGAGGAATGTAAGAGTGTGTAGGCGTGAAGGGTTGGTGAGGAATGTGTGAGTGTGTAGGTGTGAAGGGTTAGTGAGGAATGTAAGAGTGTGTAGGCGTGAAGGGTTGGTGAGGAATGTACGAGTGTGTAGGTGTGAAGGGTTAGTGAGGAATGTACGAGTGTGTAGGCGTGAAGGGTTAGTGAGGAATGTACGAGTGTGTAGGTGTGAAGGGTTAGTGAGGAATGTAAGAGTGTGTGGGCGTGAAGGGTTAGTGAGGAATGCACGAGTGTGTAGGCGTGAAGGGTTAGTGAGGAATGTAAGAGTGTGTAGGCGTGAAGGGTTAGTGAGGAATGTACGAGTGTGTAAGCGTGAAGGGTTGGTGAGGAATGCACGAGTGTGTAGGCGTGAAGGGTTAGTGAGGAATGTAAGAGTGTGTGGGCGTGAAGGGTTAGTGAGGAATGTAAGAGTGTGTAGGCGTGAAGGGTTGGTGAGGAATGTACGAGTGTGTAGGTGTGAAGGGTTGGCGAGGAATGTGTGAGTGTGTAGGCGTGAAGGGTTGGCGAGGAATGTACGAGTGTGTAGGTGTGAAGGGTTGGCGAGGAATGTGTGAGTGTGTAGGCGTGAAGGGTTGGTGAGGAATGTACGAGTGTGTAGGCGTGAAGGGTTGGCGAGGAATGTGCGAGTGTGTAGGTGTGAAGGGTTGGAGAGGAGTGTACGAGTGTGTAGGCCTGACGGATTGGCGAGGAATGTACGAGTATGTAGTCGTGAAGGGTTGGCGAGGAATGTGCGAGTGTGTAGGCGTGAAGGGTTGGCGAGGAATGTACGAGTGTGTAGGTGTGAAGGGTTGGCGAGGAATGTGTGAGTGTGTAGGCGTGAAGGGTTGGTGAGGAATGTACGAGTGTGTAGGCGTGAAGGGTTGGCGAGGAATGTGCGAGTGTGTAGGTGTGAAGGGTTGGAGAGGAGTGTACGAGTGTGTAGGCCTGACGGATTGGCGAGGAATGTACGAGTATGTAGTCGTGAAGGGTTGGCGAGGAATGTGCGAGTGTGTAGGCGTGAAGGGTTGGAGAGGAATGTACGAGTGTGTAGGCGTGAAGGGGTAGTGTTTTACGATACAGAAATCGAAGCTTCTTCCAGAGGAATTTTGTAATTAAAACGGTGCATTACGAGCTCTGTTTGTCCTAAGTGAACATCTGAGTGGCCAAGTACAAAGGCGAGCGGTATGGCGTCTCCCACCCACGTCATTCCTTCTGTTTACCTAACCTGTAAGCTAACATTTTGGACAGATGTGAACAGTGCACAATTATTATTTGAGTTCACAAAAATTATACTGACGTTTTTCTACAAAGATCTAAATATAATGAAATTATGTTATACAGTATATTAAAACTGCACCTAATAAAAAGTTAATGTTTCATCAAACCAAAGGATGTTTAGAGGAGTAATTTTTTATTTAGACCCGAGTCAAGTAAATATTAGCTGTACATCACGATAGTAAAGAAATTAGGGATGTGTCATATTAATAAATGAAAAACATTCCTCATTAGTTAGTTCCTTACGCTTTTTCATGTTAATATATTATTTTATATTCTCACTAAATAGATTTATTTACTATTAAAACTAACGTAACCATTTTCAGAAACTTAGAAAACAAGTTTGAGCAGATAAGGAACAACAAATTAGAAAAAATATTCTGTATGGGTCCACTTATTCATTATGTATGAAAAAATTGATTAAAATGCAAAAATTCAATTTAAGAGAGTGATAATTTTAACAAACATATTTATTTTAATAAGAACCAGATAATATAACCATAAATTATAGTGTGAAGTATATCATTTTTTTACAAGCAATAAAAAATAAACAATAAATAATTGGTTATACATTTTATAACTTTTTATGCGTAGTTTTCGAAAATTAAGAAGAATGTTCAACATATTTTAATGTACATATTAATAATAATTATAATCATTAAATCTATGTGTTGACAAAAATAAGTAAATAACACATTTGAAATATTTTCAGTTTATTAAAAAACTGACATTCAGCTTAAACTTCGATATTTCATAAGGATTTTTATTCTGATAGTAAAAGAGGAATAGATTATAAAGATACGTCCTGAGACTATTGGACCAAACTATCTTCAGACTGACTCAGTCAATGTCGGCTTCAATCAGTCCTTTGAATCAAATTGGTCGCCAAGTTGTAATCAAGAATTGTGGTATCACATCCAAGGCCCAGCAACTGTACAGGACAGGGCAGTATTAGTTATGTGAGTTTAAATGGTTGACGTATACGCCTTGATTGCCACTTGGCTAGGTAGTATCAACTAAACGCCTTGATTGCCACTTGGTAGTACGCACTATACGCATTGCCGCCATTGGGCTCTTGTAAAATACAAAGCTGACTGCTAACTTCAAATGTGGAACATTCGTTCGTTTTTGGACTTGTTAAACATACGGTGGGCGATTCAATTTTGTCTACGAACGCCCAATATGTTATGGGACTTCTGATAGTAAATATAATTTAAAGACTTGTTTTATACTTGGGTAATCGTTTCTATAACCAACCATGTACGAGATACATGGAGCCCAAGTGTTCATACAATACAGATAGTCCTAGCTGTAGACAACTATTACCATACATTAGAACCAAGCCGTTATTGGAACATAAACAACTAACCTATACACATCCCGTTTGTCAACAGTTGCTGTTCACTGTGTCAATCATTCTAAATTAAACATTAATTTTTACATTTTTCCATGACAAAGTATTGTGGATCGTAAAAAAAAGTTGTTCTATTAATCCATTTTAGGGCTCCCTGAACCCAAAAAAGTGGGGGGTTTAAAAAAGTTTTGTGTATGTCCGTATGTTTGTATCTGTCTGTATGTGCAGTTCGCTGGAGACCAAACGGATTAATACATTTTTATGAAATTTGGTATGTAGGTGTATTTAACCAATTCTAAAGACAGTTTTCTCCCTTTTTTAAATTTTAGTTTTTTTAATATTTATGAGCAAAAAACATACAACAACGGAATTTTTTTTTAAAACGGCTCTAATGAGTTTGATTAAATTTTCAGGAAATATGCGAATTACAATTTAAAATATTTTAGTAAAATGTGCATGCCTCTAACTTGACTAGTTTTTGAGCTAAAACATTTTTTGACGGGTAAAAACATTTAAAAATGCAATTTTCAACCTTTATTTTAATTATGATAAAATGTTCAGTTAAGGTGTAAATTACAATTTAAAATATTTTACTTATCAGCTAACTAAGTTGGGGCTGTATTCCGAAGGACAGATGCCACAATTAAATTTTTTGAAGGTTCTTTACATAAAATCAGGATATGTGATTAATTTGAACAGTTAAAATTATTTTCCCGTACTTTTATTTAAATAAAATAATTGTTTCGCTTATACTTTCCTTAGAAATATAATTAATTGAACATCTGTTTTTTATTTAGGTATGTTTTTACATACTTTAATTTTCATTTTTAAACAATCTGACATAACAAAGGGAAAGGAGGAAGTTTGTGCCAGTTACCTGGTACCATTTAGTTTGTTTTCTTGTAAAACGTGTGTTTTCCAATTTTCCGGCGAAATAAGAGTTTTACGTTCTATGGTGTGATCTTTTCTGATAGCCAAAAACTAACTCGAAACCAGTTTGAAACGATAAATTTTATTTAAGTGAGTGGGGAACAGCAAATAATTTTATTTATTTTCTGTTAGTTGGGCTGGCTACCCCGAGGTCTTTGCCTCAGGCGTCCCAGGGCCAAGGTACAAGGGAAATGAAGTCCAACGGCTTCATCCAGAAAACAGTTTGTTCTGGACACAATATATTCTATCTGACATACATATCCTTCAGTCAGGTTATCCCTGAATCATTTCGTGAAATCACGGCATAGATTCTTGGCCACGTATCTGCAATTGACGTCCTGACGGGTAGAGGATCCATTTTAAAAACAGGGACTCTTAGACTTCAAAGACTTCCAAAGAGTACATAGGCCTGGGTCAGGTTATGATTATGTGGCTGCTCTTTTTTAAGAGAACGTCTCATTGGCCATAGTAGTGTCAGTTGGAAATCAGACTGAGCCATGATCCAGTCAGGGATTATGGTAGTTTCGGTTACAAATTCGAACAAGGTTACAGCATTGACGGATAAAAGACAAGCATTGACAAGAAGATACATTAAAAGTAGATATTAAGAGAGATAAACAACGTTGGGTTTCCTAACCCACTTTGAAGAGCTTAAGAAGTTTTAGAAAGGTAGATGAATTTTGAGAGGAGTGAAATAATAAGGTCATAAAGGAGCCAAAATGTAAAAAAAGGTGTCAAGGTGCTTGCAGCCTAGTCGATGGCCTCGTCCAATCAGTGGAAGTTGTGCACCACGGAAGACCTACGGATCTACGGCCAATATAACATCAGAAATCACAGGAAGTCCTGACACATGTTAGAATGTTAATAAACATTCCACTTTCAATATACAATAGCGTAAAATATAGTTAATTTAATAAATAAACTATAACATTTATACATTTTAACATTTATTGATGATTAATGATGTATCTATTTAAAAAATGGCGCGGATTGATCAAAAAGACTGTTGTAACTTCAATATTCCGGAATATAAAATAACTATTTTAACTTCAATATTCCGGAATAAAAATTGACTTGTTTAGCTACACCATCCCGACATACAAAATGACTGGTGTGACTACAATATCCCGGAATATAAAATAACTATTTTAACTTCAATATTCCGGAATAAAAATTGACTTGTGTAGCTACACCATCCCGACATACAAAATGACTGGTGTGACTATAATATCCCGGAATATAAAATAACTATTTTAACTTCAATATTCCGGAATAAAAATTGACTTGTTTAGCTACACCATCCCGACATACAAAATGAATGGTGTGACTACAATATCCCGGAATATAAAAATACTATTTTAACTTCAATATTCCGGAATAAAAATTGACTTGTGTAGCTACACCATCCCGACATACAAAATGACTGGTGTGACTATAATATCCCGGAATATAAAATAACTATTTTAACTTCAATATTCCGGAATAAAAATTGACTTGTGTAGCTACACCATCCCGACATACAAAATGACTGGTGTGACTATAATATCCCGAGATACAAAACTAATGGTGTGGCTACACTATGCCGGGATACAAAACGACTGGTGTGGCTACACTATGCCGGGATACAAAAC
The DNA here is from genome assembly GCA_035578905.1 of Stictocephala bisonia. NCBI lineage: Eukaryota > Metazoa > Arthropoda > Insecta > Hemiptera > Membracidae > Stictocephala > Stictocephala bisonia. The sequence goes on along the minus strand of JAQJVL010000064.1, from coordinate 1,735,245 downwards.
GACTGGTGTGGCTACACTATGCCGGGATACAAAACTAATGGTGTGGCTACACTATGCCGGGATACAAAACGACTGGTGTGGCTACACTATGCCGGGATACAAAACAACTGGTGTGGCTACACTATGCCGGGATACAAAATGACTAGTGTGGCTACAATATCCCTGGATACAAAATGACTGGTGTGACTACACTATCCAGACATAAAAAATGTCTTGTGTGTATACAATACCCCGAGATACAAAACGTCTGGTGTAGCTACATTATTCCGGGATACAAAACGATTGATGCTACTACAATATCCCGGTATAACGACTGGTGTAGCTATACTATAACGGAATACAAAATAACTGGTGTAACTAAAATATCCCTGGATAAAAAATGACTGATGTTACTACAACATCTTGAGATACTAAATGTCATTATAAGCAAAACCACATCAGAGTCGACTTTTAATTACTTTACAATGAAATGAAATGAAAATTTGATTTATTTCCCATAAATAGAACATAAATAATTAAATATACAATGTTATTGATATTGATTGATTTATTGATATATATTGAAAAAAAACATACAATGTTATTGATATTTATATGCAAAATAAAATATAGGAAAACATAAGTAGAAATATAAAATAAATAAAAATTAAAACAACATATTTTCCTAGTTAACATATTAGCCATTGGGAAAAGGTCTGCATGGGCGGAAGCCTGTGCGTAGACCCGAGTTGCTAAAAAGCTGCACGATGGCGTTTTAGTATGTAATTTAGTATATTTACATTTTTTATATATTTTTTTTAAAGAAAATAATAAAAAAATAGTACTAATGTTAGTAAAATTTAAATAGTTTAATTCGCAATTCATGAAAGGTGAGGGAAAGAATATAAGGTTTCAAAGTTAGTTATGGAACCTAACAAAGTTAGAAATGGAAAAAGTATTAAAAAAAATATATATGTCATAGAATAATTTAAATAAGTAATACGATGCAAAACAAACAGAAGAGCTGAAGAATACTATGCATCCGAGTGAGCAAGGGTAACGAGAGGGGAGTGGAGGTGGTGTTCAAAGTTCACATTGGTTCAGGTCCGTCTACTGTAATTGGATCTGACTATTGTCTCGGCCTCCTCAATTCTTAGCAGTGATAAGAAATCGCTGACTCTTTTTTTTTTTAATTTTAAGAGATCGACAACTAAATATATTTAATTCACCAAAGTGGTGACAAATATTACTATACAAAACATGCGCAACATAAAAGGAATTAGTAAGTTCAATTGATTTGACTAGACGTAAGGGTATTATGCCAATATTTTCTGAAAATCTCGTGTTATATGAGTGTGTAACAGGTGAAAACAGAGAATCTAAACGCTTAAAAATGTGCAACAAAAGTAACTTTATGTACTGCTGACGGATTGTGAAGATGCCACTTTAATAAAAAAGATCAATAGTTGAATACCTTCGATGTTTTTTTAGACCAATTTTAAGTATGGTTTTTTGTAATATATATAATGGCTGAAGAGTTGATTGCAATGCTCCCCCCCCAAGCAATAATTCCAAACGATAATAATGACTGAATATAAGCATAATAAGCTAATTTGACATGTTTTTCGTCCAGTATTCCACTAAGCTGACTCAATGCAATGATATATTTCCTAATTTTATTCTTTAACAAATCGATATGTTCTGACCATTTTAATCTATAGTCAAAAGTGACGCCTAAATATTTATAAGATGAGACTTTATCTGTAGATTCACAAGAGCAATTATTGTTAAGATGATCACCACAAGTGTGGATTTTTAAATCTTGCAAATGATAGTCAGTAATATGTGATATGGAAATTGGCATGAATTTTGTCTTTGAAATGTTTAATGAAAGGGTATTCTGGTCTAGCCACTTTTTGAGCAGCATGAGATCAAATAATGCTTTTAATCTCGTGTCTTCCCAAGATGCACCCTTCAATAAAATTAATGTGTCGTCTGCGAATAAAAACAGCTCGCCATACAGATTTAACCTTGAAAGATTATTTATATATACTAAAAAATAAAATAGGTCCAAGAGTGCTAACTTGGACAACACCGTAATTTATAGGTAATGGGTCACTATTAATATTACAAATTGATACTTTCTGGGATCTTTGAGATAAATATCTCTAATTCTGACAGATTGTAATTTCAATAGTAATTTTTCTCTATCAACAGAATCAAACGCCTTTTTAATATCAAGAAATATTAGCATTGTGTGGCAATTTTCAGAGATTGAATATTTAAGATTTTTACAAACATCGAAAAGACAGTCAGAAATATTAAAATCTTTTCTAAACCCATACTGATTACTACTTAAAATACTATTTTTCTGAAAATAAGATGATAATTGTTCTTTAACCACTCGTTCAAGAATCTTAGAAAAAACGCTGAGTAGAGAAATTGGTAGGAAATTATTTTTGTCCTTAACATCATTAGATTTAAAAAGAGGAAACACTTTTGCGGTTTTAAAAACATCTGGAAACTGGAAACTTTAAAAAAAAAAAGAGTAAATGGCCTAGAAATAATTAAAGCATTCTGCTTTATAATTGTGGCAGAGACGCCATCATCAACAGAAGCGGACCCTCCCCGTAGAGAATTTATGTGCCGTATTGTATCAAGGTCAGTCACAGGGTCAAGTGAAAAATTGGTGTCAGAACTGTAGTCAGAGTCATTCACGATTGGGTCGCCAGTGGAGTCTATAGCGTCCGCCAAATTTTGCCCAACGCTCGCGAAGAAACTATTAAATTCATTCGCTATACGCGCTTTTATATCATTTGTAACAACAGTATTTGTTGGTAAAAATGTATCTAGAGTAAACTGACTTTTCTTACACACTCTGCCTGACAACTCATTAATGATTCCCCAAAATAATTTTGGATTATCTTTATACTCCCTTATTTTCTCCCGATAATAACTCCTTTTAGCGCTTTTTATTGCGTTGCTGACAATTCGTCTATGTTCATAAAATTGTTCTCTTAAATTTAAATTAAATGGTTGGCTTTTAACTTTTTTACTCAACTTATCTCGTGATCTAATCGAAGCTATTAGTTCTCTTGTTATCCAAGGTTTGATTTTAATAAAGCGAGTTGAACGAAAATTTGTAAATTTTTTGAGTTTTCGATTGCATTAAGAATTATACTGATATACTGATAAATATTTCACAGCACATATCAACATCGAAACAATTGTAAACGGCGGCCCAATCAGAGTTAATTAGTACGTCAGTAACACAAGCATAGTCAATGTAAGTATGAGTGTTTTCAGTAGTGTCAGCAGTGTCAGTGTGTGACGGCGGTCCGCAGGACAGCTGACCTCACGGCACTCATGTCCGGGTAACGGACAAACATGTGGTCGATAGCAGATAAGCCGTTATCAGTCACCCTAGTCGGCTTGTCGATACACTGCGAGAGTCCAGCCCCCACTAAAGTATTTAAATACAAGTCAGTTAATGCGTCATTTTTTAATAAGTCGATATTTATGTCACCCACTAAAATGCACATTGTATTTTTGCTAATACTGTCGTAGTAAATTCCTAAGGAATCAATAAACACATTAACGTCACTGTCAAAGGTTCTTTAAATGGCTATAAGTTAAAGTGTACATCAAAGAGCTCAAAATCTATAGAAAGTCCGTATACATTCCCTAACGTGATCTGTTCACATGTCACTAAAAGTCTTTTGTTTACGTAAACCACAGCACCGTCATTTTGGTTGTTCTGTAAGTTAGTTCATTCTGTAGTAGTTCAAATCCGTCAATAGTCGCTCCACCTCCCGAACTGCTCAACCAACACTCAGAAAATAATAATATCTAGTGAAGTATTAAAATATTTTAAATATACTAACATTTCGTCTAAATTCTTAGATATGCTTCTTATATTGCTATAAAATATTTTTAAACTATTAAAATTGTTGTAAAATTGTGCAAATTGATGCACAGTATCCAGCAATCTAACAATCTACACGGACATTGATGTCTTCGACTACACCGTCCAAAAAGGTTCTCATCGTCAATGCACACACTCCCGCCCAGTAGCACAAAGGTTAAACAACTATACTATCACTAATTATATACTATCAGACAATTAATAAATATAAGAGAAATTATTATCGCTTCTTTTAAGAAAAGAATAGAGAAAAGAAAAAAAAACATTTATGATAACTGTTAACTGATTAGTTGACTAAAAGTAAACCCTAATTAAAAACAGTAAACAATAGTTAATTTATTAAATTAAAAAAAACGTAGTCTATAGAGTAGGCCTAAATGAAACAGGAAATAAAATTAAGTGGTATGATGTAACAAGGATGACTGAAAAATCTACGAACTTAATTTAATGCAACTAATTAAATTATGAAACAAAAATTTTATATAACAACTACATATCTAAAAATGAAAACTAGTAAGAACAGTCTGGTTTTGTAAAATGGAAACAAATAATTAAAAAAATTAAAATACTTAAGTACACTTTTATGGTTGTTACTAATCTCCATTGTAAAAACAAGTACATATTTTATAATATATCGAAGTTAAATTATCACAAATATATTAATTGGAATACGACCGTGGGATTGAAACTATAATACAAGATAATATATAAACCATGATTTTAAGTTATTGAATAAGAATGTAAGAATGTAAAGTGAATGGACAGTAAATTAAAAAAAAAAAATAATAATAAATAAATAAATAAACATCAGAGTGAAACATTAAAACTAATCTGTAATAAGAGTAGAAAATAATATTTGTTTAAACGTGGTCTTAAGTAGGCTATACTTATATTTCTAGTGTAATAATAAGGACAATTAATTGAATATATTCATTAACATTCTCTAAAATTGTATAGTACACTCTAACTACTTTCCCCTCGTTTATTCACTGTTTTAATTATCATTTATAGAAACTGAATATGTAAATCATAAAGCATTTGGTTCTGTGAGATAATAAAAAATATACAGTAATGCAATTAGTAAAAAGAAAACAGTTTTTTTCGCAGCAAAATGAATATTAAAGTAAAAAGAATTGTTAAAAACATTACATATATAAACATTTTAGCAAGACAAGACTAGTTAGTTATAAAATTATGTAAATTGATGAAACATGTCGAATCAAATTTAATGAAGAAAATTAAAATAAGAATCTCTAGGCTTTAAACGAATTATTTTCTTTTTATGAGGATAGACAAATGTTTAAAGTTTGACTTAAAAAATAAAAACAAGGGTGATAATTTAATTATATGGTTAGATTTAAGAAACAATTACATATAAAGCTGAAAGATCAAAATAAAGCTTATGAATAAAAGAACTGAATGTAAAATAGTTTTGCAACATACCGTTTCACGACATCAACTAAGTCCTACTTGTCATAGCGGTCGAGGTCACTCATCTGCATCACTCTTATGGAGTCCTCACCCTCTCTAGGCTTCACAATCACCTTTCCATTTATAAAGCTGGCGAAGTGCAGCTTCCTCTCGCGGTAGAGGCGACGAGCCCGACCGAGTAGAGCCTTATTGGAGCTGGTGAGATGCTCGTTGAAAAAAACAGAGGTGCTCGGGAAGTTGTTAGACACCTCAGATGCAGACAGCTTCCCCTTTTGTCTGAAGGCTCGTAACCATGTCTCCTTACAGGTCCGTGAGATGAACTGCGCGATTATGGGAGGATGGACGTGTTTCCTAGAGAATAGTCGAAGACGATGTGCCATAGACACATCCTCCGCCTTGAATGGAACTCTGATGGCTTGCGCAACGCTACTTAAGACTACAACCATTTGCTCCCCGTCTGTAACTGGAATTCCGACGAACTCTAGATTAGCACATCTTGAATGCTGTTCCAGGTCGAGCACCTGAAGCCGCAGTTGTCTGGTTTCATCCTTCTGAGCCACGTTAGCCTCCTCCAACTTGTCGCACCTGTCCCGTAGACCAGTTTGTTGGACATCAATGATAGCCACTTTATCGGTTAGAGTGCGAAGGTCTTCTCTCATTGAGTTGATCGATCCTTGTATACCACCGATTTTGCCATCAATGGAACTTAAATCAGACTTGAGTGAATTAATGGCCTCAAGTATAAGCCTTCTCTCTTCGGCAGGTTCGTCGGTGCTCTTCACTGACGTAGATTCATCCCTACACTGGTCAGTGGTCACACCTCCAAACCTTGGTGCCTCTTGGCTTATAGTTACGGACGCAAGCCGCGTGGAACGTAAACTCACAATCGGCACATTTAGCGACAACTTCCTGGCCTACAAACTCCACTTTACACTTTTCACAAAAAGGCATGGTCGTTTATACAAATTTTAAGAACAAGTAAAATATTAATTAGAAATAAATTAGTGCTAATAAATGAACGAAAACTAATAAATGAACATGCAAAGTGCCACTGAGCAGGAATGAGCTAGCAGACTAGATAAGCCAGAGAACTCTTATCAGCTCCTCGCACATCGGCAGCCTGAAGCGAACTGAACAATATATTATACTTGGAAACTGTAAATGTTTTAAATGAGATAACAAACAAAGCACACGCAATGTTACGACGTTTTCCGCTTACAGACAACGAATTTTGAAGTATGTTAAAAAAAAGCTAAAAAGTTAAACATTAGTTGAAAGGTATAGGAATTAAAAAAAAATAATTTACTAAATGTCTATAGTTAATTTGTGCACGCTCTACGTTAAACAGAATCTCCTCAAACTTATATTTAAGACTTATGTAACACTTATGGAACTAGCTGACTATAACGATCTAAATAACCTTTTGAGTGTCAAGGTTAGTGTTACTCAATGTTAACAGCCGGGGTTAATGGAGTGTTTAGGAGGTGAACCCAATGGATTGGTGATGACTTTATAAGCCTCATTAACCTGGATCTGCAATGCAAAGCGAATTCTGATTTACGCTTTGAACATGGATTCAATGCACATTTATATTAATATGTTTTCGAACATGCAAAACTAGTTGATGCCTTACAGAGCAGATCAATGGTTAAGAGAGGTAAACATTTAACACCAAATACACATGGTTTAAATATTTAATGTAAATTTGCATTAAACTGAGGTTAAAATATGCAACGCATATATGCATTGTGAATCCAGGGTTGAAATATATGCTTAGAATATTCTACCTGGGAATATTGTATCTATTATCGTATTTTTAATTTTTGTTGCAATGTTAAACGGTTATTAATATTATCATGAAATTAATTTTCAAAAATTCTCGATATCATATTCCTATCAGGCCTTTTCAACGAGCTCTAAATAATGAAGAGCTTTGATTTGCACTTCTACCCAATAATTTCCTCGCAGGAAAATTGGTGTGTCGTCTGCAGAGAAAAAAAACATTGCCGTGGAGCATTAATTTAGTAGTATGGTTATAATAAATCAAAAATAAAATTGGACCCAACATACTCTCCTGAAGTACACCATAGTCCATTGGTACAGTGCCCACAAATATGTCTACTTAAACGGTTTCTTTAGTCGATTTATCAATATTGACTGATATTTAGTTTAGGTGCGATGGTTATTTATTCTGTATGATAACTGTATTGGTATTCTGTATGGAAACTGAAGCCATTAAATAAACTCCTTCAATAGTAATCTATACAGGTAATAAACAATCACGGTAAGGTTGTCTGATTAAATATTTCAGGATTTTCAATTTAAATAGTTCAAACATTCGATTTTACGACAATCGAATGGTGGTAGTTCGACTATTCAATCCTGGCCTGCACGAGTCGTGGCACAAAGGCTCAACATAATTAGACTACTCGGATTGATACAGTCACAACGTAGTACTTGGTTGCTAATAAATTATCAGTTATATTGTATGAAGTGGTTGGAATATATCAAGGTGAAACAGTGAAATAATTAATGGCAATACATGTCAGTGTTATTATGACAACGATGGTTTAGTGTACATATTTATGGTGCTTATTAATATTTTGTTTTTCAGCACGAGTTCCAACAATTATTTTTGTTTATTGAAGTTACGTACAAAATATGTTTGTGAAATAGACTGAAAAAACGTGTTGAAAACGTTCTACGTTAACCTTTGACACCGACAAGTAAGACTTGTCTCACTGAACTGTTGACGACCTGATCTAAGTAGTCCAGTCAAAACATTACAACTTTTATTGCATTATAGTCAGTTTCGAAATTAATAATTCATTATTATTATTCATTTCTAAGACGCCGATCATAGAGATATAGGCGAAGATGAGGGGTGAATGAGTGTGATGAGTGTAGATGAACGAGTGTAGTCATTGTTACTATCTGAGTTAGACTTAGCTCAGAGAGGATTATTTATTAATAACCCAATCAACAGGGCACCGAACCAGTTAGTGTTGGTCTGATTTTCAGCTAACTGACAAACCTGACACTCAGTTCTCTTCCCTCTACAACATCTGAACCTTGACTACTATCCAACATGAACCGTACTACCCCGTACTTCTCAAGTAGTGTCCACGTCGATGGCAACCATTAAGCGAACGCCATGTCGGTATTAATAGACCGAAGCTTCGAGCCTATCGCCTATAATATCCTCAACACTTCATCCCCAAGTAGCGGGGTTACAGCACTGCGCCACCAGTACCGACTCAGTATTCAAAAAGTATAAGTTAAATGGCAACTTGCTAACTAAAAATAGTTTATATTGTATAAATATTATATTTATATAAAGTTTAATATTGTATAAACTTTAAATATTATATCAAAAAGGGGTTAGAAAGGTAAATGCTAGTTACTAATCAACTGGACATAAATTGCCGTATTAATTGTCAGGCTTGTTCATATATTTCCTGCTCGATCACTAAGTGGTTGTTAATGAAGGTTATTTCACTTTACCAACCAATAAGACAGTGTTTTCTCATTACATAAACCGTATTCTTTGACTAGTTTATGATATCAATTATAATAAATGGTTTCAAAGAATTTGAACAAACCTTCCCCCATATTAAAAACTAAAAAATCAAAACTTTGAAAATTACCAGTTTGATTCCCAAATATGTTTTTCCATAACTCAAAAACTAGTCAAGTTAGAGACATGCGGTTTTTACTATTTTAAATTGCAATTCAAATATTTTCTGAAAATTTAATGAAAATCATTAGAGCTGTTATTGAGAAATTTTTATTTTTGAATGTTTACTTTAAAAAAAAAGATTTCAAAAAGTGAAAAAATGGTTAGGAGATATTGGCTAAATATATACCCAATTTCATAAAAAATGTTCAATCCCTTTGGTCTCCAGTGAACTGGATATACACTCAGACGGACAGACACCAAAATCTTTTTTTAGAAATAACCACTTTTCGGTTCAAGAGGCCCTACAATGGATTTTTAGACCAACCTATAAAGCCTTTTTTTTGACGATCATAATAATCTCTCTATGCTAACGCATATGGGAGAAAGTATATAGGTAAGATATAACTTAGTTAGTTGGTTTGCCAAGTATTATGTCAAACGGTAATGCTATATTCACATATTTACTACCCACACAGTTCAAGGGGTGGTTAAACGTAAGACGTTTACTACCAGTATACCCTTTAAACAATGAATTCACTGGTGTTGTGTAATGGTCCTCCCGGGCAGATTAACTCACCCTCCAGAACTAAGGGACCGCTCACTGTTTTGAAGCGTCGCTATGTATACGGGTATTTACCTGCCTTATAATTGTCTCATTAAAATAACAACTCTACACAACAATCGGGAATTCCCAGTGTATCCATTAGTTAAATATAAAAAATAAATGTCAACACAATTAAAACAATAAATTTATTGAACAGATATTCATTAGTAAGACGCCGATCGTAGAGATATGGGCGAATAACTATGGGAGTGTAGATGAACGAGTGTAGTCTATGTTACAAACTAAGGTCGACTTTTCCTTAGAAGGAGCCATTTATTAATAGCCCAATAGCCAGGGCAACTATGAAACCTATAGCTTTACGTGGAATCCGTACGACGTAGTATTGATCTAATTTTCAACTGACAAGCCTGACACTCAAAACAACGTCTGAACATTGACTACCACCCAACACGGACACCCGAGAATTCTCTAGTAGAGTCCATTGTGATAGCAACCATTGAGCGGTGCCATGTCAGTATTAAGAGGACCAAGCACGGAATCTCTAGTAGACTAACAATTTTATTATAGTTATTGTTAAAGCAAAACACGTTCATATATGAGGATATTTTCTAACTAGTTGTCGCCTAGCTTTATTCAGCTATTGTTGTGTGGCCTCTGACCCTTATTCTCCACAATTTTATAAATAAACCTTGTTACAACATTTATAAATATTTTCAACTGAAATACAGTTTATTTGTTATTTATTATTTTAAACCTTCCCAGACGTAATCATTATTAATAAATAAGACAGTCAAATTATTGAGTTATAACCATAAAGGCCTTTTACATTTTTATTGTCAACCCACACTGCGACGAACCTGTATTTGTGGTAGTTGAAAATGACCGAACTTCCAATCAATAATTGGTCGTTAGCGTGGTTGGTTGAATCCCAGCTTCATAAGCTAAAGGTTCTCAGTTCAACCCCAATCAGAGTCGAAACACATTTTGAAAGGGATCAGCTGATAACCACTAATATACATTTGTCATTGGGCAATTATAAGGAATAGTTAGCCTTAATTTAATAATGACTATACTCGCTCGTCAACACTTATCACACTAATTTATTTATTTATTTATTCATAAGACGCCGATCATCAAGATATGGGTGAATATGGATTTCGAATGAGTGTGATGAGCGAATGTAGTCATTGTTACAAACTAAGGCCGATTGTTCCTTAGAAAGTGTCATTAATTAATAGCCCAATGACAAATAAACAGCCGGTGATTATCAGCTGATCCTTCTCAAAATGTATTAAGACTCTGATTGGGATCGAACTGAGAACCTTTAGCATATGAAGCTGGGATTGAACCAACTACGCTACCGACCAATTTCGAAATCCATATTCACCATATCTTCACGATCAGCGTCTAACGAATATGTACATATGGACAATTCTTATAAATACATTACATATGTTCGTGATAACACAAAACTCATTTCGCAGTTGGAAATTACTTACATGTTACATAAGAAGCACTAAACCATTTTTTTGCACATAACAAGTAAGTTTCTACTATGCAATAAAATAGTTTATTCCGTAGTCATGACACTTGTTATGCTTAGCGGTTTTAAAGTTGACATGACTTCTTTTTTGGATATTACAAGCAAATAATTGTTAATATTTTACAAAATTATATTCTTTTCCAAATATAAGGGATCTTTATTAAGGCAGCTAATAAAAGGTCGAGTAACTAAAAAACTTCGAATTGAAACGAATATGAAATAGTGATAGAATGAGGTTATGAACACTTTTCATGACGAAACCCATATTTAATGACACTGGCCAAACCCAACTCCCTACTTGGTTTAACAAGCCGACCGACTTTATTGAAACATAAAACACAGAAACCACTTCTCATGTTAAGGGGATATTCTCCGAAAGAAACTCCCTCCTCTAATTTCATCTGTTTGGGGCAAGAGATTTTCTACCAGGTAAGAAAATCTTTCATAGAATTACGGTCTGAAGTAATAAGATGAAAAAATAAAATCTTAGAGACATTTTGTTAAGCTGTTGTGCAATTTTAAAGCCCCGAAACAAGCATTATGGACCAAGTAAATGAGTAATGACACAGGATTAAGTTGGTTACAATGATTAAGGTCAGAATGTGCTTCATTAATAACCACTGAGTAATGCAATCAAGAGATAACGTACACCTGACTCATTAATCACACAGAATATTCCATTTGTTCATTAATTAAAACGTCCAATAAACTGAATATGCTTTAGCGCACTATGATTCTATATTTGATGTAATATTTAATGCTTATTAAATTATCTTATAAGCAAGTCCGACGGTCGATTACTGACTAAAAACTGGCTCACTACTTTCGGCGCAGAAATTATGTGCACCCGAGTTTAAAGGTTGTTTTCTAAGTTAAGACGCCTATGAAAAATCTAATCACACCATTATTTTCCTCGTTTAATTGTATGCTATAATATATGCATTTTAAAACTGTATTACAAGTTAATTTTATCCTAGTTCGAAGTACAGTAGCAGAATTTTAACTCGTTTTCACTGTACATCAAATTTACACAGTTATTACTAAAAAAACCGTTATTGTCTGGAATTTATATTTTAATACATAGTTTATAGGAATTTGTTCTATAATTTTTATAAATATTAGCTAACATACTAATGTTTAGTTTAGTTAACATACTAAACTAGAAAACAAACTTCATATCAATTCTCCGGTACATTGTTTTCTTGGTTTCTGAAAGTCGTAAAATTAATGACTTGGTCTTGTTGTAATCCTGATGTAAAACTGCATATTTTAAATAAAAGGTCGTACGAAATTAAAAGAAATATTTTAATAGTTAATTTACTGTCATATAATCTTACAATATATTGTCTGATCAAATAATATAGTTGTTTATAATTATTTTTTTAACACTTTCTGTAAAATTAGTCTGTAGAACATATTGTAAATTTTGACGAGTCCTGTAACATCTATTATTTTGAACGAATAAATATGATTTGATTTGATTATGATGTGTATAGTTACGATAAATCACTTTTATATGTGTAACTAAATGTAATGATTTTATACTGATTGAAATAAATTTAAATTGTTCAATCTGGAGTTATTTTAAATTAATTTAAATCAAATTAAAATTCACTGCATTTATTTACACATTTAAAAGTGGTGTACCGTAACTATACATGTCATAAGGATTACAACAAGACCAAATAATTTGTTTCAGGTAAAACTTTTTTTCTCAATTAGTTAGCATCCTAAAATTTATAAAACCTACAGAAAACATTCATAACAACCATATATTAAAATATGAATGCAATACATAACGGGGTTTTTAGTAATAACGGTGAACAGTGAAAACCACTTAAAATCCCAGTACATTTTTTGTTAAAACTAGGATAGAAGTTATTTAAATTTGTAATTAAATTTAAAATTGCATATGTTATAAAGTATAATTGAATGAGGAAAACGATGGTGTGATTAGATTTTTCGTAGGCCTCTTAGTTCCTTAGAAAACAACCTTCTTCGCCGACAGTAAGGGGTAATACTACTAGTGTACAAGTAGGCATTATCCACTTTGGTCTCGTCACTTTGGCAGATCCTTACATGCTTTCCCACTTCATGACCTTAATTCCACCCTTAAATTTTAAATATTAGATTACTTAGCTAGTAAATGTTCGTAATAAGCTATCCTTATATATAATACGTGAAGCCATTTTTTGTAAACGCGACTCCTCCCTTATTCCTTGACCAGTTTAGATGGTTAGGGTGTCAAAAAGTCTGTTTCTGTTCGTAGTTGTGCAGTAAGGTTCTTCAATATTCTTCAATATTTGTAATCCGAAGGGTGTAGGAAGCCTTCAAAGTTCGTTTTTCGGCCATAAGAATAACACGGAGAGAGATTTAAATGAAACGAAAAGTAACAGCTGTTAAAATGTAAACAATGATTTCCAAAAAGTTTTAACAGCTGTTGGAATGTAAACAATGTTGTTTTTATTAATTAGGATGTTAGATGTTTCATAATGTTGAGCCAGAGAAGGTTGTAAGCATGGTTTTATTCGCATTCGATTGTAGGGCTCACTCTTCTGGACATCGCGATTTTACGCGATACCGTTTACCCACTAATATTTGTAGGCAAAAGATACAGTCCGAGGCCGAAGGCCGAGTTGTTTCGGGCACAGCGAGTGACGGGGTTGGCACGCGAAGCTTGCAGGGGTTGCCCCTAGTTACTTAATAATCGTAATGCCATTTTATAATATTATATTGGTCACTAAGTTCTTAAAAAAAAAATAATAGTACGAAAAATGTTGTAAAATGCTAATAAAATATCTGACAAAATGACTAGCTTGAATGGTCTACAATATACTTCGTATGGGCTCAACGTATAGCAAACTAATTTGGCGAGCTCCCATGCTTGGGTCAAGGCTATTTAAAACACCGAGCAGATTTTGGTATATTTAACAACGCTTACACGTAGGTTCATGCATTACATTTGCAACATAACCACATTTCAACGACCTCACTCTTTGGAAAACCTTGACTGACTATACAGGGTCATTTTTTTAAGTGTGCCACCATTGGGATCTTTTAAACCTTCAGGTACAACAAACTTTATATGGGGAAACTTCACTTACTTTTAATGATTAATAAAAATATTCATTTAGCGATTTTCAAAAAAGCTGCCATTTTCCAAAATGGTGAATAACTTAATTTTTTATTATGGACCACTATATATATATTTTTTATTTTCCGATAGAAATTGTAATTTTAAGACTTTTTTATTCTTTGGATGTTACCCGTACTATTAGCCATTTCCTATTTATGAACACTAAAATAATTTAAAACACCAATTTTTTGTAGCATCACACTCTAAAAAATCACCCTGTATACAAAGGTGCTGAAAAGTCTTAGAAAGTTCGGAAATCTTCTATACTCGTACACATACAAGCATGGAACTTTGTACAGTGACATAAGGCATAAAATTGAAATTCACCACCTTCACCAACTACAGAATGGCCCGTAAGGAGTCGGTGGAAAATCTTAATTGTAAGCATAGACCGATGGTGCATACTATTTCAATGGTCGTAATTAGTAGAACACCATGCCGCAAATTAGACCTCAAAAGGTTAATCCTAAAGCAAATAGCGGCGCTCTAAGCTTTCTAAACTGATCTAGGTTGACAGATCAAGAATGTCTTAATTTTGTTGTAACCATACCAGACGAAGCTACAAAACTTCGCACATGTACACAAACACCTACTTTATTCAGTGCTCAACTATTTTTCTATGGGAACAATTCACGAGGATTCAATAAAAAAATTTAAATATAAGCATAGGTTGATATGAACATAATTCTAAAAGGATGGGCAAGCAAATAAGGAAGCCGCAAACTACACTTCAAAAGCTTTATCCGTTACAAAATGATGGTGGTTTAAAATCTTTGAACAATCTAACAGTTTTAGAACTGTTAAGCGGTTGGTAATGGTTCAGTGGTTAGTTATATTTGATAGCATTCATTCTAATGATAATAATAATTATTTTTAATAAAATTTTGTTCTCGATAAAAATTCTCATTGTTATGAATTAGTATTAAACATTAAAAAAATAATATTGTTTATTGTAAAAAAATATCTAGTGAAATAAGGTACATTAAATTTGAAAACCAATATCAATAACTGAGATAAAATAGTTTAAAATAAATAATTGTGCATTTTAGTGGGAGGTCAATAAAATGGATGTAGGCTCAATGAATTTTCTGAAAGCAATAATTCTTTGGCCATAAGGATTGGTTTTAATAATTTCTTTTTTAACTTTTTCTCGAGGGGAATTTTTACACAGGGTGTTTGCAGGTCTCTCACCCTCATATCCTATGGGAACTTGCAGCGCCTGTAAATTTACCTGGGAATGGCCAAGAATGAGACCCTATTCCATTGATGGTAATTGTTCATTGAGTGGTGGTTGCTGTTCGGTGTTTTCAGGATTGCTCCCTTATTTATCTACGTAACAACTATTTTAATGTTTCTTTTTCTTTTTTAGTCTAAACCTTAATATTTATGTTTAAACTGAGTGAAATTTATAAAATAAAGAATTCATATTTAATTTTATTAACGTTCTTAAATTATTTTCTTCGTTTTGTCTTTGTCCAGATCTTGCTAGCAGAGTACTAAATTATTCCAGACCACTAAAATAACATTTTGTAAGTTAAATGGACACAATAAATTGAAGTAAATTTCTTAAAAAGAACAAATGGTTTGAAATAAATTTACGTACTGTGTTAAAAAAAGTTATATTTATATGGAAAATCCAATTTCAGAAAATATAGATTATTACTTTTATTTTGAGTGCTTTTTTATTGTAAACCTATTAAATTGAGTAAGAAGAACAGTTATCTAAAAGTTTCATTTTGAGTCTCTTAGAACTTGGTCACTTAGCTCAAATCTACGCTCCTCTAAGTGGACAGGCTAGATGTATTCTATTTACTTACTTAGTTCATACCGTCTAAGTTATAGATCTGCAGTTGAATTTTCAATGGATTCAGATATCTACATATTCTATTACATCAGTAGGTTAGTCTCTAATATAAAATACTAGGGACACCCTTGCACGCTTCACGTGCCAACTCCGACCATCGCTGTGCTCGATACTCTCGGCCTTCGGCCTCGGCATGTGACTTTGACTACAAATAATAGTAGATTATCTGTGTATTGTAAACTCTTAATATTACATTTATTTACAGTATCTCACTTACACTAATTGCGTTGCTACTTAATTATTAGTATAGGGTATTACTTAACAGCTGAATACTAAACTCTTAATACATTAAATTAAATATAATAATATTAAACTCTTAATGCATCAATTGTATTCAGCTGTTAAACAAAACAAATTAAATAAACACGTTTGAAGTAGGCTAAGTAATTCCCTATACTAATAATTAAGTAGCAACGCAATTAGTCTGAGTGAGATACTGTAAATAAGTGTAATATTAAGATTTTACGTTATACAGATAATCTACTATTATTGGGTAATTGATGCATTAAGAGTTTAATATTCAGCTGTTTAAACATCAATAGTGTCAAATATACAAAATAAACATGTTTATTTATTTACAAAACATCTTCTATTAATTTACTTAAATCAACTCAATGTTATTTTTATGGAGAAAGAAATGTTGAGGGACTGTTTGTACCCCTTAGGAATGGAATTTGGAAAACTCCTTTCTTTGTGGGTCTCTTCGATACCAAAAATAACTTCCTTTAAAGTTTCGTCTAAATCCGTTTGATGGTTTTTGAGATTCCGTGATGAGTGATTCAGTGAGTGAGTGGTGTTTGGTTTATACATAGGCACTATTCTGTAGCGTTCTTAAATATTTTTTCTCCTGCGGTTACTAAGATCATTGAAACAAAGGAATGGATAGTTTGTAAAGGACCACACGTGTAACAGTACATAAGACACGTGTATTCTAGTCCTTCTTGAAAAAAATTAAACCATTTATTGTAGCACAGTTTCAAAGTTAGGACAAAGTTTAAAACCGTTAAAAATTCAACGGGCGCAAATATTTTCAATAACTGTCCGAACGAGTTTAGGAACAGTTACAATACAACCATTCCAGCTAGGGATGACAACGATATTTCAATACATTGGAAATATCGATAAATATATTTCGATATATGGATATATTAGTACCGTTATTTTCTTACGATAATATCAGCTATATCCATACTGTATTTCGGTCGATATATAATATCATTCTTTCCACATAATCATCACAATTCGAAAAAAAAACATTTAAATTACCTCTTATGCGTACAAAACATGGAATGAAATAATAAAGTAACTTTATTTCGTTTTAACATAATAATTAAAGGAATAATTATTCTTATTTTGATTTTTTCACTCTACCCCGCATCTATTTGTTTTGTTCAATATGTACTTCATTTTTACATTCAGTCGGAGTCGGCTATTCTAAATATTGACAGCAAAACATGAGTGTATTTTTTGTCATGACATATGAGTTAGTGCACGATTTTAAACAGATAAATCATTTAAAATTCGATACATCAATTATTCTACACATCGATATTGGGTTACGATATATCGATAATTCGATTTATCGATACGTTGAAAATATTTGCCATCTCTAATTCTAGCACCGAATTACTAACGTTTTAATTACATCTTAAATGCATTGATTATAATTTAAATATGGTGTAGTAAGGTGGAAAAAGCTTGATACAAACCACAGTAAAAGCTGGTCAAGCAGCACAAATGATTAATCCTCTTCAAGTCACTAGGTAATAAAAGTGTTACCTGAGTGTGTGGAGGCTGCCATCATAAAAGATTACCCTCTACCCCATCCCTCGCTTACGACCAGCCGTGATTAAAGGGGTTGGTAGGCCTGCTCTCATCTCAGGGATGACATTTACATTTACAGTTTACTCTTCAGAACAGAAAATTACGTGCCTTATAATTACTCAATCCAATGAGTACGTGAACCACCATTACTTGTCCATAGAAATTTGGAGGCTTATGGTAAAGCTTCCATTAAAATATCAAAAAGTATTTATATCTTTAAATTTATTTAAAAATATTTCTAACTATATCATGGCTTGTATACTTTTAGGTTTTATTCCACAAATAGATTGATATTTCAGAAATTAAGGGAAAAACTAGCAATAAAATGCATTAGCATCAATGCTCCAAAACTTGAAATATTTCATGTACATGAAACACAGATGTGAGAGTTAAAATTATTTAATGTTATGCTGCTGAACGAACCAAATAGTAAATTTTATAAATAAAGCATTGTGATGAAACTTATGTAAACCGCCCATACTCGAGCAGTAATATTGACCCACCCACCCTCCTATACACGTGCAGTAATATTGATCTACCCACCCTCCTATACACGAGCAGTAATATTGACCCACCCACCCTCCTATACACGTACAGTAATATTGACCCACCTACCCTCCTATACACGTACAGTAATACTGACCCACCCACCCTCCTATACACGTACAGTGATATTGACCCACCCACCCTCCTATACACGTACAGTGATATTGATCCATCCACCCACCCATACACGAGCAGTAATATTGACCCACCCACCCTCCTATACACGAGCAGTAATATTGACCCACCCACCCTCCTATACACGTACAGTGATATTGATCCATCCAGCCACCCATACACCTATCCGTACAAGTACAATAAATTGAACCTTCCATCCACCCATACACGTACAGAGATATTGGTATTTCATTGTAGTTTGGTAAAGAAATGACTAGCAATTTTTAAATATTCTTTGCCTTTTTAGGGTTATCTATTTAAATTCTTTGAATGTTTTTTTTCTGTATGTAAAATATAATTATGGTTTCTTATAAATGTAACAAAAATGAATGTTTGAAATTAGTACTTTCATTATTGTTTAAATTGGGTAAAGCTATCTGTTAGTTCAGATTTAAGTTAATTTTGTTTTTTCTTGTGAGGACAGGTTTCGTTTCTGCTAAGAAGAAGTAGCTAAACAAATTACATATCGTAATAAAGTTTACCTTTGTTAAAGAGTATTTAAAACATACTGGATCATGTCACACCAACAAGGCACTCAACTCGACCATCACAAATTTTTATCAAACTTGGTTGATTTGTAGTATTTTGGGCTCTGAATCAAAAATTATTTTTAAAAATTTCTATTTCTTATGGTTTTTTTAGTTATGTGTGTTTAAAATTTTTTAAGTGCGCTGAAACGTAACATGTGCTTTAATTTAGATTCTATAAGTCCTAGCAAGCTGCTTAAGGGCTCATTTTGAAGTGAATTAAATGGGCTTTAGTTTGATACCACTTTTAACAAAATTTGATAGCAAAATTTTTTTGAAAAATTCAAAAAATTGTTTTGTCTATATTATATTCATACATAGACAAAATAAGTTACTTTAATAAACTACATCAATACCACTGTACATGTATGTGTGGGTGGATGGGTCAATACCACTGTATGTATATGGGTAGGTGGGTGGGTCAATACCACTGTATGTATATGGGTAGGTGGGTGGGTCAATTTCACTGTACGTGTATGGGTGGGTGGATGGGTCAATACCACTGTATGTATATGGGTAGGTGGGTGGTCTATACCACTGTACGTGTATGGGTGGGTGGGTGGGTCTGAATCTTTCTCCCTCTAGCACACGTGTAAGTATGGGGGCATAAAGCTCTTGGGTTATACTGATGATCGAATTAAATATATTGAATGAGTATAAATTAAATGTAGGCTTGTTACTTAATGTGACAGACAGAAAGGTTAATTTACCAACACGGTTGCTGGGGTAACCGGAGAGGGATATATGTTCAAGCATCAATAACCCCCTGTCCAAAACAAATATATAGACTGTAAACTTCTTTGGAAAGATTATTTAGTATTTGTCTGACCTGTATCCAATAGGCACAGCCTTTATTCATTATAATTTCAGATGAGGAACCCTTAAACATGACTGGGATAATGTATCCTCTCTCAAATCCTGCTCTTTAATGAGACGGTAAGAGGCGTACACCAAAGGGAGAAGGGTGAGATAAAAAAGTAATCGTCATAAAGTACCAACTTTTATGATTGGCAGTTTATTATATGCCTAATTTTATGTTACCATGAATAATTATGCGACAGAATAAAAATCAGTTAGCACTTGGGGTTTTATGATTAAATGTTTTAGGCGATGGTGTCTGTCCACAGTATATTTTTCAAACAAAATTGTTAGTATCCAATTAGTAAATTGTTTGACCTTTTTGGTGCATAACTCACGAATAGACCATGTGATATAATTTATTAACATTTTGAGAATATTGTTGACAAAAGGTTACTAATCAACTTAGTATTTAATAAATCTAAAATATATATATATATATATATATATATATATATATAGTTTTTTTAAAAGTGTTATTATTATTTATCTATAAATACATTCGTTCATCTACTCATCACCCTCCTTTCGCAACCATATTTGTCCCTACCTTGACAATCAGCATATTGTTAACTACAGTAATTAAATAAAAATAAATAAATAGAACTGAATTTCATTGTGAACGTGCTTTATGAACATTGTTGGACATTTATTTGCTTTATAAAATAAAACTAACAACGACCTCTAAAATCCTTAAAATGATCCATCCACCAAAATTAGTTGTTTATTTAAGTTAAACAAATATTTCAACTCAAAGGACACAAAACTGATTGTACTTTTACCAACCTTGTACATGGAAATATTTTTTTAAAAATTGATAGATTATATTATTTTTATAAACAATACATATGATATTATAAAGAATTACGCTTCACTATAGATTATTTGTGCTACACAATTAAAATATGGGGTCGGGCCGTTGTCCCTCAACAACGTTATAATAAAATGTTAAAAATGCCACTTGCGTAGAAAGTAAGAAAAAAGGTTATATTCAATTTAAAGTGCCTATGTGAATGCAATTGAATGACTTTCGTATTAACTGTAAATTTTAGAAGTAATAAATGTTAAAATACATAACTTAAGAAAATAAATAATCACCAGCCTTACATACTGTATACAATAAGCTCACGTGTACTCAAAATGAGTAGTTTTCTGCCATTATACGAGTTCCCTTTTACAATATACATATTGTAAATTATATTGTGATATTTAATTTACATTTAACGTAGATTGATACATTTATACAATATATTTTATAATTGTATATATATACATTATAACGTTATATACAGGGTGGACAGAAGTTAGTGTTAAACAAATTTTCTGGTGAAACTACCACATATTAGTGACAAAAAAATGGAAATATTATTATCTTCACCCCAACCATGTTTAATAAATAGACATTTTTATTGTTTTTTTAATAAACATGTTTTGTTTTAGTAAAACTTAGTTTTCACCACTATTCATTAACATTTTTTCCTTTTTGGCGTGTTTTTTGAAATCTACACAACATTTTACATAGGAATTCAAAGTAAAGAAATGTTTTATTGTGAGTTTATTAGAAACAAATTTGTAACAAAGTGAAATTTTAGGCTTTTTTAAAAAATAAGTCACAAGATATACAGGCTGAGGACTTCCTTAAAATAGTTACTGAAGAGAGGCCAATAACAGAAAAAACTTACCCGTTTTTTAAGCTTTAAAATGATGTAATACAACTGTACTCTCATACTCGTCTTCTAATGGTTAATACAGAATCTATCCTGAAAAACAAGGTTAGCTTAAAATACCAAGGGATCATTGAAGTAGTCAAAATAACATTATTTTTTTTATTCACTACAGTACGTATGTTATTCACAAGATCAACACCTAAAAATAATGAAAGAAGAAAAACACAGAAAATAATGTAATCTACAGAGTATGCTCAAACTGTCTGCCTCCGTTTCTTATGCAAGCCCTTGCACGCTTTCTCATGGCCCTGACCGTCACATTCACAGTTAATTTGTCTCGCACCTTTTGGGCAGCTACCTGAATTCTGTTTCTCAGTTCTTCTTCTGAGTTCAAAGGGGCTGAATAAACTTCATTTTTTATCATCCCCCAAACAAAGAAATCCATAGGAGATCAGGAGATCTGGCCGGCCAAGGTATGGTTCCAGCGCGACCTATCCACATAGGGTGGTTTTCCGTCAGCCATTGTCGCACATCATGGGTGAAATGAGGGGGAGCACCGTCTTGCTGGAAAATGATGTTGTCCCTCTCGTTATAGTCCAGACCAAGTCCATCCAGAAGTGTGGGCAAGGTATGTTGTAAGAAATCTAAATAAGTTTGACCGTTTAAATTTTCTGGAAAAGTGTGCGGGACTATAAGTTGATTTCCGATGACACCGGCCCATTCGTTGACTTGGAAACGTCTTTGAAAAGAACTTTCTCTGGACACTCTTGGATTTTCTTCGGCCCAGTGATGCATGTTATGCGTGTTGAAAACGCCAGCCCTAGTAAAGGTAGACTCATCAGTGTACAGGATCTTTCTCAAAAAGTGATATTGCTCAATATCACTGTTGAGCAGCCAGCGACAGAACTGTACTTTTGGAGCATGATCATGTGGTTCTATTGAACTTTTGTAAAATGATACGGATAAAAATTATTTTCATGTAAAATACTTAATATCCTGCCCTTGGAAACACCAACTTCACCGGCAAGTTGACGGCTGCTTGTTTCAGGATTTTGACGAACTAAATTTAGAACTCGATCAACCAAGCCTACATCTCGGAGAGCAGGACCTACCTCGTTTGGCTGCCTGTGAACACTTCCTCTCTCCAACAAACGCTGATGTAGCCTCGAAAAAACTTGAGTACTAGGCACTCTATGATCTGGATAACGTAATTGGTATTCTCTTTGAGCAGCCAGTGCATTTCCGTCACAAAAACCATACACGAAGTGCATCTCCGCATACTCCGCGTTGAAAACTCCATGACAGCTTCTACTCTACTACAAAATTAACAGGAAACAGGCTAAAACAGATAAGGCCTGCTGGAAGACAAATTAAAACCGGAACAACTTTGTTTCTATGCAGTTCTCCCCTTTTGAATGTGGGTATAAGAGAAAGTGGACTTTGGATGATCTGATAAGATTAGTATTTGTGTGGTATTTACTAAGCTATGGAAAGTAATTCACTGTTTAAATATGAAATTTCAACATTTATAGGCATTACCTTAAATTTAAATTGTATTTTGACTACTTCAATGATCCATTGGTATTTTAAGCAAACCTTGTTTTTCAGGATAGATTCTGTATTAACCATTAGAAGACGAGTATGAGAGTACAGTTGTATTACATCATTTTAAAGCTTAAAAAACGGGTAAGTTTTTTCTGTTATTGGCCTATCTTCAGTAACTATTTTAAGGAAGTCCTCGGCCTGTATATCTTATGACTTATTTTTAATAAAGCCTAAAATTTCACTTTGTCACAAATTCGTTTATAATAAACTCACAATAAAACATTTCTTTACCTCGAATTCCTATGTAAAATGTTGTTTAGATTTCAAAAAACACACCAAAAAGGAAAAAAAGTTAATGAATAGTGGTGAAATCTAAGTTTTACTAAAACAAAACATGTTTATTAAAAAAACAATAAAAATGTCTATTTATTAAACATGGTTGGGGTGAAGATAATAATATTTCCATTTATTTGTCACTAATATGTGGTAGTTTCACCAGAAAAATTTTTTAACACTAACTTCTGTCCACCCTGTACATATATACAATAACGTTTAAATAATTCTTATCAAATGTAGTAAAAGTGGCTGAAAATAGAAATCAAAGTACAAGTTACTGTATAGAATATTAATTTGACAGACTTTCAATATGTAATTTTGTTGCAATTATTACTAATAAAGAAAAAACACATTTACTTCTTGGAAGTATTTCTCATTACCAACGTAAAAAGATATTTGCTACCGCAAAAAGAGAGGACAATACATGAACTTCCTGGAAGATTAAGTGAAATATTCTTTCTTTGCGAGACGAAATTGCAGGATGAATATTTTACAGTTTGCACGTTAAGGTAATCAGACGCTTGATAGGGACACTGCCGTACCTTCGGTGGTATTTTTATATCATATTTTCCGTAATCTGGTTTATTCGTATATTTTTTACGCATTTATTAAAACTTATTGTATTTAATTACAGCCTTTTAATTTCTCCCATATGCGTTAGCTTACAGAAAGTATTGTCATCGTAACAAAAAAACATTTTTTACAAGATGGTCTAAAAATCTGTTTTAGGGTTCCCTGAACCCAATAAAGTGTCTGTCAGTATGTGCAGTTCACTGGAGACCAAACGGATGGATCAATTATTATGACATTTGATATGTAGGTGTATTTAGCCAATATCTCTAAGACAATTTTTTCACTTTTTTGAAATGTTGTTATTTTTTTATTAATTTGTATGGGCAAAAAAACACAAAAATTAATTTTTCTCACAACCGGCTCTAAAGATTTAGATTACATTTTCAAGAAAGATGTGAACTACAATTCAAAATATTTTAGTAAAAACGACATGTCTGTAACTTGACTAGTTTTTGAGTTATGGTAAAAAAACATATTTGGGAATCAAACTGGTAGTTATTTTATAGGGTAAAGTTAGTGCCAATTCTTTGGAACCATTTATTTATTTTACAACTTTGTTTTGGTAAAAAACCTATTTCTTTTCTTATTAGTAACATTTATTCATGAAGCAGATAAAATAAATTAAAGTTTACTTTTTTTATGAAATGAATAGAATCTGGAAATTATAATCGATTAATCGAAGTTACAGGTGTTTAGAGCATATATGAGTGAAGTTAGTGGTAAAACTAGATGTAGGCTGATTAACAACTATTTTTTCACTCGCTTGATTAAAATTAAATTAAATTCAAAGACAAGTTTAATAATTTCCACTTGATTTAAATTTTACATAATTGTGTTTACTTGAACTGGGTAAAACCAGAAGGAATTAGCCAATAGTATACCTTCTTGTATTTCACCCAGTATTATGACAAAAATGTCTTTTAGCCCTCTGAATTCGAGTTAAAAACATACATTTTGATCCAATAAAGAAATATTTGATAGTTTATTTCTAATCTTACTAAATTAAATAAAACTTGCTCAAAGCGAAGGAGTCTAATATGTTCTAAATAATTTTCTTATGAATTTGGCGATCGTAGGTACCAGTGACTTATCGTCGAGTTAATATTTATAAGTAATTCACCCATATTATTTTGGTTTTTTTACAATGGCATCTAAGGGTGGGAGAACCTACCGAGACGTGCGTTTTCCATCAGGAAATTTATAATTACTTTCAAATGACGAATGAAACCAAATCGAGTGAACCATGAACATTTCATCTATAATATAAACAGATGGACAAGACTGGGAAAGATTTCATTATAATAAGCCCCGTGAATACGTTTCGGTGCATTTGAACATCATGTAAGAAGCAAGTTTGTGGTTACAGTGGCCATTGACGTAACAGCCTGGATCATGGAAGGTTTCAAAACTTCATTTCCTCACAATTTCCCCTTTTGTCCCGACAAAATGTGCAAAGCACTTAGCACCTGTTGGATCTATACACTTTACCAAAGATTTGAAATAATTTCTTTACAAGACGAAAAACACATTATTAATAAGTCTAGGTAACAAAATGAAGGTATAGACTTAAAATGTATAGACGTATTTAAACTAAAAAAGGTAAATTGTTGAACTGTTATAAAGAAAATATAATTACGATGGACAATGAAATTACACTGTCATAGTAGCTTTTGTAAACATTACATAAGATGTAAACAAAAGAATACTATTCAAAACCAAACAAGCCATATATTAAAACTAGGGAACCCCTGCACCCTTCGCGTACACTTGGGGGGACGTGGTAGAGCCCCTTCCTAAATATAATAGTATAATGTGATAAATACCTATAGTTTGATATCCCACTAGGGTGTTTTATTTTAGTACTATCCTTTTTTTTTGTTTGTTTTAGGTGATTTTTATTTTTATTTTGAGGGCATATACCCCTTATTATTTGCCATTTTTTAGATGGTGTATTTGAATTCAGTAGAAAAATACCTTTAAATTGATACCCCATTTGAGTATATAACATTAGTATTAAAAAATGTTACTTCTTCAAAAATATCAGTTTTTGGGCCCTCCATACCCCAAATTTTTAAGTTTTTAAGCTGAAATGCACATGAGGTGCGCGTTGGATATGCGTGTAGTACTGTGGAGGTTTGAACGTCCTTGGTGAGTTTAGAGAAGTCAACGCTGAAGTGATGCAGATGAAGATATATCACCTCAACATGTGAATGTAGTGTTGTAACCACCCCTGACTGACATTTCTGTACAGTTATAACTTGTATAAACACTGTCATTTTGTATATATTTACTAACAAATAGTATTCACACAGCTCCATTACAACATTCGTCCCCAGATAGGTTTACACTACACGGCACTAGTGGAGCAGTGCTGTAATCCAGACACTTGGGAACAAAGTGTCAAGGAGATTGTAGGCGATAGCTTCTATTCACGGTTCTCTTAATACAGACACGGCGTCCATTCAGTGGTTGCTATAAACGTAGACACTACTGTACTAGAGAGGTCTGAGGTGTCCATGTTGGATGGTAGTCAAGATTCAAATGTTGTGTAGGGAAGAGAACTGTGTCAGGCTTATCAGTTAGCTGAAAATCAGACCAACACACTACGTGGTTCGGATTCCACGTAATGCTCTAGGCCCCTTAGTTGCCCTGGTATTTGGGCTATTAATAGATAGAGTAGCTCTTTCTGAGGAATAATCGACCTTAGTTAGTAACAATAACTACATTCGTTCATCTACACTTATCACTCTCATTCGTCCCTCACATTCACCCTCAGCTCATCAAGATCGGCGTCTTACTAATGAATAATGAACGAACATACATGTTTATACCAACAAATTCATTTTTTTCACAACGATAAGAAGTAATGAAATGCGAAAATAGATTGCCTTTAGATGGTTTCTTGACATTTTACATTGCCTTAGAAGTTTCCTGGTGTCGTTAAGTAATTAGCGATTCTAATGGGTTTATTAACAACACTCTCCACAGGCGTTCAGTTATCTCCGAACAACTTTACCTCTGAAGTAGTTGTTCGTACCAAATATATACACTTTATGATTTACTTTAAACGAAAGTACATTTTACACCATGATATGAATAATCAATTCCTTACAGCTATACTTTTTCTATCTATATATATTTACAATCTGAGGCCTAATTGTACTTTACCAGTCACTTAAAGTGAAAACCAGCATTTGTGTGAAAACGTTAAATAACTTGTCAAAAAATCGTAACATGAAATAAGTGAGCTGGGAGAAACCTTCTTAATTTTGAGTTACATAAAATTGACCAACGTAGAACATTTTCGCAACTAGGCAAAGTAATCTATATCTAAAAAATCCAATGTATGTTTGTTTGTCTATCCTTTATGCGCTACCAAACCGTCCAGCCGATCGCCATGAAACTCGGGGAAGTTGTTCTATATACCCCAGGGAAGGTTTCTGTCCTATTCCCGTTTCTTTAATCCCTCAGGGCTCCATCCCTTGGACTTCTAAAGTTTCGATGTTAATCAAATAGCGGGATGCATGAAGGTATAATAAGTCAAATATAAAAAGAATATCAGCTGTGGGTTTTAAATATGTCAAAATTATACTGTTTATATTTTTATGTTTTGATTTCTTGTGAAGCTATATTAATTGATTGATTTATTTGATTAACAGCTGTTAAATAAAAAAAAATTGGTTGTGCGTCGGACCACACGGTGGAAGTTATACTTCTTTGGCCATTCTCATACACCCACTCACGCACACAAACAGACAGGATATATAAATGAAATATAAGACATTTTTCAATATTATTCAATATATTTATCTTCAATATATTATACGTGACTTCATTATTATATTATACACCTATATTATCATTATCAGTAATTTCTTCGATTAAATTTCTTCGATTAACAATCGATTAATCGATAGTTCTTAAAATTTTGTTCTTACTTTTCAGCGTGACGCGATTTCTCGACCAACATCCCATCCCAAAGTGTCTAACGGGCGCAAAGAAGTATAACTTCAACAAATATAATAAAATTGTGGTAAGCAAAACTTTCAAAATTGAAAATAATTGAGTACAGTAGTAAACTACACAAAACATCAGCTGTTGTAAATTGGATACTATGTAAACTGAAAGGTTGCTGCACATTTCAATGATACAATCAAAACTCAATATTATGACCGGTGAAGAGGGCGGGTACAGCTAGTTAATGAATAAACAATAAATCTTGTGCGAATTATATTTTTTTATATATACTGTTCAGCTTAAATATCAAAATAGCATTTTAACCCATGGAATAATTGATTTAAATCAATATAAAATCACTGCATTTAATCACGTATATAAACGTAACATATCGTAATTACACATTTCATAAGAATCACAACGTGACTAAGTAATTAAATTTACGACCTCTAGAAGCCAAAAAAAGTTGTTTCAGTATGTTGATAAGAATATTTTTAGTCAAAAGTTAAAATTCTGAAATTTTAAACTCTCATGTAAACCACTTGTTAAAATATAACTGCGATACGTTGACTGGTATTTTAGCAAAAGAATTGTCGAGTTAATGCGCAGTGACAACTAGTTAAATTTCCAGCATGTTTTTTGTTAAACTAAACTAAGAATTACTAAAACTTGTTATAACAATTAAAAATACATATCCCAGCATAACATTAAACGAGGGAAACAACGGTGAGATTGTATTGTCCATAGGTATCTAAGTTTGTTGGTAAACAACCTTCAAGTTCGGGTATACGTAATTTCTGCACCGACAGTAAGTTTATTACGTTTGAAAGCACACGTATTTCTGCACCGACAGTAAGGTTATTACGTTTGAAAGCACACGTAATTTCTGCACCGACAGTAAGGTTATTACGTTTGAAAGCACACGTAATTTCTGCACCGACAGTAAGGTTATTACGTTTGAAAGCACACGTAATTTCTGCACCGACAGTAAGGTTATTACGTTTGAAAGCACACGTAATTTCTGCACCGACAGTAACGTTATTACGTTTGAAAGCACACGTAATTTCTGCACCGACAGTAAGGTTATTACGTTTGAAAGCACACGTAATTTCTGCACCGACAGTAGGTTTAATACGTTGGAAAGCGCTCGTAATTTCTGCACCGACAGTAAGTTTATTACGTTTGAAAGCGCACGTAATTTGTGCACCGACAGTAGGTTTAATACGTTTGAAAGCGCTCGTAATTCTGCACCGACAGTAAGTTTATTACGTTTGAAAGCGCACGTAATTTCTGCACCGACAGTAGGTTTAATACGTTTGAAAGCGCTCGTAATTTCTGCACCGACAGTAAGTTTATTACGTTTGAAAGCGCTCGTAATTTCTGCACTGACAGTAAGTTTATTACGTTTGAAAGCACACGTAATTTCTGCACCGACAGTAGGTTTAATACGTTTGAAAGCGCTCGTAATTTCTGCACCGACAGTAAGTTTATTACGTTTGAAAGCGCACGTAATTTCTGCACCGACAGTAGGTTTAATACGTTGGAAAGCACTCGTAATTTCTGCACCGACAGTAAGGTTATTACGCTTGAAAGCACACGTAATTTCTGCACCGACAGTAAGGTTATTACGTTTGAAAGCGCACGTAATTTCTGCACCGACAGTAGGTTTAATACGTTGGAAAGCGCTCGTAATTTCTGCACCGACAGTAAGGTTATTACGTTTGAAAGCACACGTAATTTCTGCACCGACAGTAAGGTTATTACGTTTGAAAGCACACGTAATTTTTGCACCGACAGTAAGGTTATTACGTTTGAAAGCACACGTAATTTCTGCACCGACAGTAAGTTTATTACGTTTAAAAGCGCACGTAATTTCTGCACTGACATTACGTTTGTTACTTTGTAAATTCTCAAGGTTGTACAAATACGTATTCTGACGGTACAATAATATAATGCAAACATTACTTATTACTTTCAAATATTTCTTTTTTTATATATAAAGTGATCTTAATGTAAGAAAATCAGGTAATTTTCCAAAATTTGCGGGATTTTGTATCAGAATATTTTAGTTTGAAGCAGATTATCCAAAATATCACACATAATTCTTACAAACTTTTAAGTAGCCTCTCACAGTAGGCTTCAAGTTTATACATTTAACACATTTGTTAACGTATTCTGTCACTAATTTTGTACAACAAGTCTAAAATTGTATTGTCGTTGTTAGGTCTGACGTCACTAATGCCCGATGAGTTATGTACCTACTATGATGGTCGTAGAGAGCAAACCACACAAGGGAGGTTTACACACTGTCCGAAAACAACCGGGTGAGAGAGATGATGGTTACCTGTTGATACAATAATCTGTAAAACTATTCATAAGGGTAAATCAAGTTGCTCTATACGAGAATAGATAGGGATGGCAAATATTTTCAACATACCGATGTATCGAATTACATATATATCGAAAACAAAATATCGATATAACGATAATATCGAAAGAAAAATATATTGTTCAATTGATATATTGAATTGTAAATGATTTATCTGTATAACATTATGCACTAACTCTTATGTCAAACCAAAAATACACTCCTGTTTTGCTGTCACTATTAAGAATATCGAAATGAATATAAAAATTAAATACATTTATTTACACACATCAATTTGTGGTCAAGGGGTTTAAAGGAGAAAATTTAAAATATGAATAATTATACCTTTAATTATTATGTTAATTATAAAAGAATAATGTAATAACATTCGTACAGGATCGCCGAACTGGTGGCACCCTCTGGTCTACAATAAACTATATTTTAGTGCGTTAACCTCACGAAATAAAGTTACTTTATTATTTCAATGCATGTTTTGTACGATTAAGAGGTAATTTAAACGGGTTTTTTTCGAATCGTGATGATTTTGAGGAGAGAGAATAACATCAATATTTATTGTTATGATACGAGTATATAGGACCAAAATATGGATATGGTCGATATTATCGAAATAAAATATCGATACTAATATATTGAAACATATTTATCGATATTTCCGATGTATCGATATATCATTGCCATCCCTAATCGATGAATATTAGTACTTGTTTGTGGGTAAGATGACGTTGTTAAAATTTGTAATTAACACATTTTCCAAATTACAAACATTCAAATATTTTAATTTTTATTTAAGTGTCAATATTGTCTTGTTTTTTATTTTTTTATATTATTGAATAATATTTTTAACAATACGGGATGTTTTTTTAACCGCACTACGATTAGGACGTTATAAACTGTATAGGTGACTATATTGTTAAAATGGGTAACATCCCTTGTTTTTTGGAGGAAAAAAATATAGGTATTATTTGACTAAATGGCCGCCATTTTTTAATATCGAGCTAACTTAATTTCTTATACGGGAAAACCCAAAATTTATTGGCATTTTCAGTGTTAAATATATTGTGAAATCTTTTTACACATGGGTAATATTTCTTATACCCATCCGTATACAGGGTGTAAAAAATACGGAAACACTTTCAAAACTTTTGTATGACTTCACTTGTACATATTAAATCTTGTACATGATCATGATTACAAAAAACATTTTTTTTGACGCCATTAGTGCCATTTCATCTGTTTAGGGGGACGGCCCACGTGGTGTTAAACGAAAATCTTCAACGTAAGTCTAGGTCAAGTTTGTAATCAAATGAAAGGTCAATTCAAGAGAAATTAATTTATATAAACCGGACTTCGAAAGGCTTATCCTTTCCAAAGCAGCGGTCATTTGAATTTCAAAATACTAATTTGAACAGTATTAATTATTCACAATTGAATGGTTTAAAGTAAATTATTCTGATCAAAAATTGTACTTTATGGAACAGAATTGTTAAAAAAAATTATTGTTGGAAAAAATAGCGTTGTTGGAAAAGCGTTTCCATATTTTTTTCAACCCTGTATGACTTACATTAAGGTCAAGGTACAATATAATACAGGTAAGCCTGGCTTATCTTATTTATTGTCAAGAGGAAACTCGCTATTTTACAATAACTGATTACTGATAAAAAATCAAGATAACTGAAAAAGGAAATGTTTCCCCTTTAAAAAGGTTTGTTAGCTTTAACAGTTCACGAGATTCCAATGGTAACAAAGTTAACCTGTATAGCAACAATCTTTGATAACAATTATGATGATTAAAGTAATTATTTATTAATTTGTGAAATATAGAAGGACAGTGACGGACATATCACTGACGATTCAGTTGTACTCGTGTTGGAGACAGTGATGGACAGACCATCTGGCCGTTTCAGTTTATGTGGACAGTGAGTTGCCAAATACATGCATCTAACACTCAACGCCATCAAGTTGATAATTTATAAAGAAACTAAAGAATTAATTTTGTCATGCATTCACTCATTCAACCTCTTTTTCAAACTCCTATCCACAGTGACATACAGCATACTTTCGCTTTAGTAACAAACGATTTCAGTGACACCGCGAAACGGGCTCGACCGTTCAAGGAGCCTTAAGAGAATTTATGCCATTCTCTACACGATGATACTAACTATTTTGTATAATTATATTATGTGTGATAGTTTTTAAAGAACTTTTCACTTTCAACAGTATCTTTAGTATCTAGCATGTAGTATTAAGCTTTATCTGATTTAGTATGGGTTAAGGATAAAAAATTGTTTTAAATGTAGGCAAGCTTGTAAGTACACCTGCAGACGTTGTGTTTGTTTCTTAAACACTCAAAGCATTGGAAATCTCCAAATATTACCTACATATCATGATACTGACTACTCCATTTCAAAAGTATGTAGACCCTAGTTTATATAGACACTGTACATAGACAAATAATGATAATTACATGTTTCTTGTTTTGTTTATAGAGAATTTAGTTGTACGTTAAAACATATCTGTCAAATAATTTTCATAACTCGTTAACAGTTTTTTTATTAGCGATTGTTTATAAAAAGTACCGGGGTTTCCCAATTTTTAACGAACCATCAACTTTAAAAAATCATACAAAGTTGAATTGATGTTTGATGTAAATGAAAGTTTTACCTAACCTTTGTCAATTGTTTCCAAACGTTACCTTGGAGTATCAAAATTTTAATTTAATAATTTTGTAAGTTCTTGTAATTTTTGTTGAGTAACTTTCATTCGGCTCTGATAACTGAAACTAAGTGTAATTTGTTACTGCTATTATTGGCTGCCACTTCCCGAAAGTTTAGTTTTTAGTGTTTAGTCCCACAATAGTTTATATATCTCAGAAACTACAGTAATAATGATAACAACTTCACATTTTTACATAATTTTCAAGAAAATATTCTCTAACTTTAGCGGGATTTTAATTGCTATTAATTATTACTTTCTTTTTTTTAAGAGAACATTAATTTAAAACATGCTTTTTTCTAAATTTATTTTTATATGGAGAAAAAACTATTAAAGATATAAAACTATACATGTTCCAAATTTTAGATGTATCCTTAGGCTACAAAAATACAAACTTCATTAAAATAACTTTATTAGTTTTTGAGTTGTATAAAATTCAAAGTTTATCTACAAATTTTCTAAAAAATCTATAAACATACATAAGTAAAACTTTTCAAAAACGAAAAACTACTAGAAACCTTGCATTTCAACATATAAGTCTACAAAAGATGTAAAAGATTTATATAAATATAAACAAAAAGACCTTTATATTTCACTAGAGAATCCCCTTGATGAAATGTCTGTCTTCAAAAATAGACAAGATACGTCGACCTATCGCCTTAACTACAAGTGACATCAAGTCTGTTAGGAAGAAGAGATAGTGTAGACGAAAGAATTCTCATTAAACTCGCGCCAAGTTAATGAAGATTGTGGCGGGTCTAACAGTGCGTGTGTTGATTACTGAGAAGGCAGGGAATTCGTTAAACTAAATTCGTTAAAAATAGAGGTTCGTTTCCCTACAACAGGTGGGATTGGGGTTTTCCTACTAGTGAATTTACGAACATCCACCCCTGTAACTATATAAGTATAGGTCATATTATAATATAATTATGATTTTTTTATAAGAATCGACGTTGGAATCGCTCTTTTAACATAGACTTTCCACTCTAAGTAAAAATAATTAGAAACTGTCAAGACGTGAACTTAAAAAACAGTTCATTTATACGAAACAAATATGGTAAACTTCAGGGGCTCGTTATCTTAAAACAACAACTACAAGTAAAGTTAGTTCTCGGTTGGTTGACTATGCAAATTAGATAACGCGTATCTTGTTGGAGCTTCACACAAAAATACAAGCTTTTATTCTAGAAGGCTGTTGACTTTCAATTATGCTCTTAAAACTTTTTAGAACTTTAATTTTTTCAGAGTTTTGTTGTAAAAATGAGAAATATCAACGGAAAATTTAATGCATTTATTTATTATTCAATACATTTAAGTTATATGTTTATTTTTTATATTCAATATAAATAATGTGAAATAGTTACAATATTCTACTTTTAATGATATCATGTTAATTTGAAAGAAGTTAATTTTAATCGAAATTATTTTAATTCGTATTGAGAAAATGCATTTAAAAATGAAAATAAATATTAAGATAAATCGTTAGCTTCATTACTACTTTATTTTTTATGTGATGCCTTTAACTCACATCGCCGAAATACAGCTGACCATCCTAGCAAAGGTTTATCCAGTCAAAACACCTTAAGGCAAAGAAACAACAATATTCAATTTTTTCCATAACCCCACGTCATATTAATTGCATTATTTACTAATGTGTCAAGCCCAAATCATTGTTTAAAATGTTTCCCCGCCCTCATTCAGACACAAATCACTATCGTATCATTTAGGTACAAACAAGTTCACAATGCTAATTTAGATGGTACTAATAACATTATCATGTGTAAGAACAATATATACAGGGTGAATTTTTAAAGTGTACCACCCCATTGGGATCTTTTAAACCTGCAGGATTAAAAAAAACTTTAAATGGGGAACTTCACCCAATATTTCCTCATTAATAAAAATATGCATTTAGCGATTTAAAAAATCCACCATTTTCCAAAATGGCGGACAACTTAATTTTTCTTATGAAACACCATGTATTTAATGATTTTTCTTGATTAAAAAATGTAATTTTAAAACCTTTTTACCCCAAGCATTTTCACTTAATATTAGCCGTTTATAATGTATGAACACTCAAATAGTTAAAAGCATCAACTTTTGGTGTTGCAAATTTGATAAAGCAGCCGTGTTTTATTCTGTTATATTAGGACGCAAGCTTAAATTCATACATTTAAGTTATCATAAAGGTTGAATATATTAGACAAAATAAATCAAATTAGCCTATGATTATTTTTTCAATAGCCATATTCTACTAATTTTTAAAACGGTTGCCATTTCTTTCTTCAATGTAGTTTCAAAGTTAGATATATTTTGTATATAAAAATGCACTTTTTACACCATAAGTAAATCATTATGATAGGTATGGAATCACAGTACAGTTAAAATTGTATATTTAATGTCCTGGCGCCAGAAATAGACACTACATTACTGGTACAAAATGTTTGAAGAAAAACTTGCATAATTCTGATCAGCCAGCTGTTCATATAAATATCAGCTGTTGCTGTCAAACTTATATTTATTGCAATTGCCCTAACCTACAATTGTGTGCCAATAGTAATTAATGCCTTGCGAACTTTTAGTTTTTTGTACCAGTATTGAGTACATGATATCCTTTTTTCATGATAATTATTAAATTAGTTGTGTTTTCTTAGTTTTTAATCATTTATTAATTAGTTCATTAATGAATCATTAATAATCATTCATTATCTTATTACTAATATTACTGGAAAATGCAAAGAGTAAAAATGTTTTAAAATTACATTTTATACCAGGAAAAATCATAAAATATATAGTGTTCCATAAGACAAAAATTGAGTTGTCCGTAATTTTGGAAAATTACGGCTTTTTAAAAATGGCTAAATGCGTATAAAAAAATATACGGAAAAGTATATTTTTATTCATACGGAAAAAGTAGTTAAAGGTTTCCATTTAAAGTGTTTTGTATCTCTACAGGTTTAATAGACCCCAATGGTGCACTCTTAAAAAATCACTCTTTATATCAATACAACTAGATTTAACTCATGTGTCTTCTCGTAGGCTACCTCCCTGGAGAAATGGCGATTTATAAGAATGGCACTACATACAACACTAAACTACATTCTGTGGAATGGAAGCACTAAGTTATAAATAAGGCCTGGTTTAGTTATAAATGGGTAGGCTATCTAGAATCTGTAATCCATAAGAACAACTTGTAAACAAATTTTTTTACGATCATATTACTTTCTCTATACTAACGCATATGGGAGAAAGTAAAAGGAAATATACGAAAAATATATGGAAATACGAAAAGCAATTTTCATTACACTCCAGCCCCTTTCCTTGTTTTCATACAATAGCTAAGGCCACGCCGTACAATGTCCTTTAACAGTGAACTCCTGCAAGCAGCAGTATGCAATATGGATGCTGTACCTCAATTGCAGTGCCTGATTGTTGCAGGCGCTTCCCAGAAGTATTTCTGTCAAGTATACTTGAAAATTCTCAAGTATACTTGACAGAAATAATTTTCAAAGCATCACAAAATATAAAATATAAAGAACAAAATGCGAACATGTTATAAATCAACAACAAGCAGACAAAATTATTAAATTTATTTACCATAATTGTGTTATGTGTGACAATTTGTAGGAAGACGTGACTTTGTAAAAGGTACGCATAATCTATGAGCATAAAATAAAATAAATAAACTAAATTTAATAAATTAAAATAAAATAAAAAAGCATGTAGTTGTGAGTTTTTTTGAAATTTCTTAGATTGTTATGGGTTGGATATAAAAGAAATAGTTTTAAATGTAGGCTAAGATGTAAGTAACACGAATAATTTCCAAACAATTAAAAAAAGTTCAAGATTCATTATTTATTACAGTTCACATCTGACTATGTATAATGAATAGTAACAATTGGACTTTTATCTGTATCATGGCACTGGTGGCGCAGTGCTGTAACCCCGCTACTTGGGGACAAAGTGTTGTGGAGGCTCTATGCTCGGTCGTCTTAATATTGACATGGCGTCCGCTCAATGGTTGCCATCCACATGGATGCTGCTAGAGAAGCATTGTGTGTCCATGTTGGGTGGTAATCACTGTCAGGGTGTTGTATAGGGGAGATAACTGAGTATCAGCCGTGTAAATTAGCTGAACATCAGACCAATACTACGTGGTTTCAACGTAAAGCTAAAGGTCCCTTTGTTGCCTGGCTATCGGGCTATTAATAAATTGCCCTTTCTGAGGAACAGTCGAACTCAGTTAGTAATCAGACTACACTCATCCACACTCATCCTACACTCACGTGATCATTCGTATTAGCTTTAAAATACGCACCAAGGTGTGTTGATGTCTCATTTCTAAGATGTAAAATAGATACAGATATTTTACAACTCCAAATTTTGAACACATCATTTGCAGGGCTTGGCGAGGCACCACATTCTGTTACCTGTCTGAGGTAACAACTAACTTCCAAAACCACTCCAGTTTGTAAAAAGAACTAGTTGTATACCAATAAGAACCAACTTATCTCACATTTCCCAAGGTTTTGGCAATGTTGCAAATAACTAATAGTCCCCACTTGCAAACAATTTGTTTATCTTCTTAATGTTTTTAAACAGTTTGCAAATTGTTTTGAAACAACAGAGAAACATAAATGTTTGTCATTCATTTGTTTCCACACTAGCAGGACGGTGTTTCCAGAGATGTGGACTGAAGACGTTCTTGGTTCGTATCCGAACCATCCCTCTTTCTTGGGCGAACTGCCTCTTTTTTTCTCACACAACGCCTTTTGTTCACTTCAAAATTTAATTAGTTATTATTTGTCCATTTCATCGGTTCTCACGTCAAAAATTAGTGCGATTTCCTTAAGGGCGTCACCTTTCTTATTCCTGTTTTTGTAACCTGGAGATGTTAAGTCCTACAAAACGCTTCGGGAATGAAACTCTTCAATTAAATTTGAAATCTGTTCCTGGTGCCACGCAGTAGCACACGTTTAGAACGGTTACGACCGGTACTGCACACTTGCAAGTCACCCGAAAGCACCGCTGTCGCCCGATGACTCAATCGAGCTTTCTCCGTTATAATTTTGGACGGAAAAATTTTTTCGTGTTTTCCATTTGGTCTTGAAAACAGAAAACACTCTCGGTCCCAGAAACACGCTTAAATGTTTGCAAACAGTCGGAAAAAATTTAGGAAACATCACAAAAACAACACAAAACACACTGGAAACATTTGGGAAACATCACAAAAACAACACAAAACACACTGGAAACAGTTTGCAAACACTGTTCCCGCCAAAGTAATTAAAAGTATTCACAAAAATACTCTGTCGAAATGAAAGGCAACATCAAATATGTGAGATCTCAATACATCGGTGTAATTTAATACAGGTGGGTAAATCCCATCCATCCGTCATGGTCTGTCTCGCATTCAGCGGAAAATGAACAAAACGTTTTCGGGATTCACTTCCATCAACTACACCGTCAAAGATGCTCCTTCATGTTTTGAGATATAAGTACAACACGCCCCTTACATAGAATTATAATATAAATGATTTATTGCGTATTTTTATAATTTAAAGTTATTATACATGGTGTCCAAAAATTAATATGCCAAACTTTGGGAAATGGATTTATAGGCCAAAATAAAGAGAAAATCAAGAATACACTTTTTCCAAAAACGCTTCATTTACCAGATATCCACTTCATATCCGTCTCAACAGATCTATATGAACCTCGCTATGCGTGTTGTGATCATATAGACCTATTTTAGAAAAAAATCAACTTGATCTAATTTGAAATTCCAAAATGGTGGCCATTTTAAATTGTTTTACCGGTAATTGCGGGAAAACGGCAAAAAATTAAAAAAAATACTAAGAACACGTTTTGTAGGTAATTTTATTACCAATCTGTCAGTATCAATATTGTTAGAATTGAACAAACAATAGCCGAGACACATTAACATTTTTGTTGAGAGGCAGCAAAAATCCATTTGTTTTTAGCTTTTTTGCTGCCTCTCAACACAAATGCCAATGTGTCTTGGTTATTGTTTGTTCAGTTCTAACTTTTTTCATACTGACAAATTTGTATAAAATTACCTAGAAAAACGTTATCTTATTAGTTTTTTAAAATTTTTGCCGTTTTCACGCAATTTCCGGTTAAAAATGTAAAATTTTCAGCTGCCATTTTGAAATTTAAAATTAGATCAAGTTGATTATCACAACATGCATAGCGAGTTTCATAAAGATCGATTGACCTAACATGGAGATACAATTATTTTGTGAAAAAATTAAATAAAATGGTCGATATCTGGCAAACGAAGCGTTTTTGGAAAAATTTTAATCTTGATTTTCTCTTTATTTTGACCTATTAACCATTTCCCGAAGTATGGCACTTTACTTTTGGGACACCCTGTATAGACAAGTATCACATCGATAAAGTATGCTACGATTGTTACTGTCCTGCCTTACTGGACTTATGAACTCCGTTACAATAATATTTATTTATGTTGGGACTATCAAACCATGTTAGTTCCTCAATAACTGTTGAAATACACTGACGAAATCAAGTACATGGTATACGAAAAACGATTTTTAATTTAGTAAAAATAAATCCCTGTCAGAAGCTTAAAACACTTTGAGAAGCTAAGTCAAGGTTGTCAGATGACTAAAATAATAGAGAATAATTTATTTTTCATTATTATTACTATTCATTTCTAAGATCGTAGAGATATGTGCGAATATGGGGGGTGAATGAGTGTGATGAGTGTAGTTGAACGAGTGTAGTCATTGTTACTCTCTGAGTTCGACTTAGCTCAGAAAGTACTATTTATTAATAGTCCAACAGCCAGGGCAACTATGGGACCTACAGCCTTACATGGAATCCGAACCACGTAGTGTTGGTCTGATTTCTTCAGCTAACTGACAAGTCTGACACTCAGTTCTCTTCCCTACTCAAAATCTGAACCTTGACTACCATCCAACATAAACACCCCAGACTTCTATAGTAGTGTCCACGTCGATGGTAACCATTTAGCGGATACAATAAAATGAATAACAAACAACACACGTGAATGAAATTATGACCAACTTAAGTTAATTAAAGTAAAAGTAGATGCAACTTAAGCACAATAATTATTATCTAAGCATACTTTAAACATAACGTTCTCAATAGCTGCCATTAGTGCAGAGCATGGTGATTAGGTAAGAGCAAGGCACAGAGGAGAATTAAGTTACAAGCTTCAATTGGCAACATTTGGGATAATGATCGGCAGCTCACCTTACCAAGGAGGGTTTGGCGTTGTGTCCATATTGAAACTCCTGCTTTATGAACGCCCAAGAAACCCTGACAACTAAGGATGGCTGATCATCTGACCTTAAGGCGTGATTAAGGAATGAGCACTCATAACTAACGATCTATATATCTTGTACACATGTATCGCCAACAAAAATTGGCTCTATATCATGTGCGCCTCGAAAGAGAACTGACATTCAAGGTCATAGACCTTGGCACCTGTGTAGAAGTGCCATACAGGGTGTCTAAGGCGCCATTGTTTTCACTTTTAAATTTATAACTAAAAACACAAACACCCATTTTTAGAAAAATTATTGGTTTTCCTGTATCAATAATACAAAACTGTATGTTCTTTGTAACCATGATCACCTACAAGATTTCAATTTCACAAGTGAAGTCGTACAAAAGTTGTGAAATTGTTTCCATATTTTATTTCTACCCTGTATATATGTATAGCCTATTATCTAAACTATCATTTACATTTTGGAATACATAATCCACTCAGAATGAAATGTTTTTAAAAACACAACACTGGTTTGGGGATAATTAACGGAAAACTCCAACTCCCATGTGAGTCATTGAGAATGGTTAGAGAACAGTTCTCGGTTGGTTGTGAAACAAATGGTGCATTGCCTTCTGAACCATGACTCGGAAGTAAGGGTTTACTCTGAAACGTAGTTGATATTAGGAACTCGAGTTAAGATGTCTGACAGGTTCCACTTACAGGTTTTTACTATACAACCCGAAACCCACAAAATAAATATTTATCATTAAGGAGACCTACTTCATTTTAGTATGGTAGACGTCACAGATTCCGAAGTTGTACAAGTCGGAATACTTGTCAGAGCGTAAGTCTATCGCCTTGTTTATCAATCGGTAATAATATATGAGTATTTCATCGATCCAGTAGACGCATATTTATAATTAAACAGACCTGCTTCATTAAAATTAATTCGATTTACGTTATATTTGTAAACAATAATTTAAACGAAATCTAACTCACAATAAATGCATTCATAATAAACTATTTGCAAAAATTATCAGGACTTAAATCAATCAATCAATCAATACTCTTTATTATCATTTGACTATTTACAATAGCATTGATATGCGTCATGATATGTACAAAACAAACACAGTAGAAAAAAAAGTAGAGTACGCAGTCTCCTTATTTTAGTACAATTAAAATTTAGCCTTATCTGCTAAATACTCTTGGACACTGTAATATTCCTTAGAAACCAAAAATGACTTGACTTTATTCCTAAATTTCCTAACGTCTGTCTTTGATTGTAAAGTGGTTGGAAGTTTATTAAATAATTTAATGGTGGAGTATAAAGTCTGTTTTTTGAAAAATGTGGTATTGTGTTTAGGGACACCTAACAAGCCAGGGCAGCGGAGATTGTAATCGGCAGTGGAACGTGATTTCAGGAGGTGCATATTTTTCTTGAGTAACGAAAGACACTCCAGTATGTACAAACTGTAAAAAGTTAACATTTTGTTTCTTGTAAAGACTCCTCTGCATGACTGAGACCTATTCATGCCAAATATAAGTCTCAAAGCTTTTTTTTTTTTTTGCAATCGGAAAATCTTATCGCTCTGCCCAGACTGCCCACCCCAGATTGCTATACCTTATGACATGTGGGGATAAAAGCAGCCAAAGTATGCTGTAAGCAGAACGTCTGAGATTGAAAACTGAGTCAAACTTCTAAGAAGGAAAATACTACTGTTTAATTTGCTTACTACCTTATCAACATGCAAAGAGAAGTCAAGCCGAGAGTCAACAATAAAACCCCAAAAGTTAGTGTACTGGCTTGAGTCTATAGTGGTCTCAAACTGGAAGAGTTTACAAACTGTACAGATCCTCTCAGTCTAATGTCAACAAGAACGGTTTTGTCTGTATTCAAGACCAAATTGTTATCACCCAGCCACTGGAGCAAGGAGTTGCCCTGAATAAAAGAATCAATCTCTAGATTTACTCGTGTTTCATTACTAAGCACTAGGGAGGTATCGTCTGAAATCCTTGTTATAGTTTCATAGGAATTGGATCGCGTGAAACCTGCGTTACGTTTTAATCCGCCATGTTTAATGCAGACCTTCCATTACGGGCTGGGCTGAGAGACTGCTCTGGCATTATGGATACGTTGAACCTTTGATACGTCTCAGCAAACACACGGAGAGGGAATTCAGACACACACTTTCACTGAATAACGAATCGTTACAAGTGTGATGATTTATAGGACTTGGTTTGGGTTTTAATATACGCAATGTTGTTTGTCTTGGCAATGTACTTAATCCTTCTTTGTTTGAGGAACAAATCTAATACCAGTTAAATTCCTGTTTTATTAGGTTTTTTTTTTTTACTTAAGTACTTCCATAAAAATATTGTGTCGTTAAAAAAAAAAGTGTCAAGTACAAGTATAATCTTAGGTCCATTGTAAATGCTAATTTACGTTTGACCATAAATTGAAATGTTTCATTAAATTTACGTATTACGTACGTACGTAAATCTAACGGGTCTTTTGTAGAAGAGGGCCACCAGTCTACAACACCTAAGAGGTTAGGTTAGATTAGGTTAGGTTAGGTTAACCTGTGTTTATGTTTCAGTTAAGTGCCTCTAATATTAACAATCAGAATAAGACCCTTCAAACAATATGCCATTGCTATATAACATATTTCAAGACTGGTGGCCCTCTTCTGCAAAAGACCCAATCTAACCACGTAGTTTTCAACAAGTAAAGGGACGAAACTACGCTAATTTAATATATGGAATCTTCAATTTTTGAAGTGTTCGAGTACACAACAAGGAAATTTAACGTTTCACATACTGCCAACAATAATTCGTGAGCAACAGGAGTTCTACGAGTCACTCGTTTAGTGACCAAAAAGGCCACACAACGATCATTTATTTTTAAAAATGAATCTCCTTATTCAATTGTAATTCAAGAATACACCTTTTAAACACGACATTACTCATTATGGAATCTGTTGAAGTAGAATTTTAGGTAGTTTTGTTTATACAGCTACCTAAAGTGATATTCGATTTTTGTAAATGCATAATATGTTGATATCACTAAGGACAGAACGTTTCTAAAAATAACATTTATCTAACGAATAATTCCATATTTATTCATTCCGGGTTTTATTAACTCGATAATATGGAAATATCAGGTTCAACCGAATAATTATTACTAATTACTCATCACTTCATTTAACACTTCCATGATTTTGGTTTAATACGAAAAAAATCATAATTAGCTTAGTTTAAATATGGCAGATCTTGCTGTAATTCAAACTTTGTAGGCACACTGGCTGAATAAATTTGTACAAACGAAATGAACGCTTAGAATAATTTATATTGTGTTTCGTAACTACCACAACAGTTGGCTTACTTCAATGTGTTTAATTTATTTAAATAAATTTAAATTCAACCTAACATTCTAATATGTAATTGCCTTTTTGAACAACGTGAATTTAGTTAGTATAATATTTTAGTTTTTATT
Source organism: Stictocephala bisonia (assembly GCA_035578905.1). Taxonomy (NCBI): domain Eukaryota; kingdom Metazoa; phylum Arthropoda; class Insecta; order Hemiptera; family Membracidae; genus Stictocephala; species Stictocephala bisonia. Next base: position 1,691,240 of record JAQJVL010000064.1, on the reverse strand, counting down.
TAAAACATTCAAACAATTCTCTACTTCATGGTTATATTATTACTGTTTTTTGTTATGTTCATAGACCTCGGGTGCAGCTCAGCTCTATTTCCAAGGGGCTTACCAGAGGAAAGCGGTCGAATTAAGGATCAAGCTGCAAGTAATATGCATAAAAAAGAGCAATCGAATTTAATTATGAGGTATCTAATAAATTAAACCTCACCTGTAGTGTAATGGGTTAATAAACATTAAATTGTTAAGAAATAATTTCGTTGCAGTTAACTCGGTCAAAATCCGTTATAACTCCCCCCCCCCCCGACTCACTGTAGGCTATTTTCCCACAGCATTGTTAAATAATGAAGGGATACCTAAACCGAACCTAACCTAACTTAACATATACTAAACTAACTTAACAGAACTCAACCTGACAGAGCTTAACCAAACAGAACATAACCTATAATATATTATTAACCTAAAATGTATTATGCTATCTTGTCAAAGACGTTATCCGTAGGGTATGTACGTGCATCATTACAGCCAACTTGGTGCAGGTATATTCACCCCACTACAGTCACATTAGTGGAGAAGTTTACATCTCAATTTTATAAAATATTTTCATAATCACACCAAACATTAATCTACTTTTTAAACAAATGCCTACTACATGACTTGAACAGTTGAATGTGCATTTAATGTTTAGGAAAGTAACAAAAGAACATTAATACATCTTATTACAAAGTGAACTGAAGTAACATCTAAGTCGTGTAAGAAAAGTGGATTGCGACTTAAGATAATCAATTTTGACCATACCTTTTGTTTATATTTAAGTCTAAGGTAGCTAAGGTGTTTAGATATCATACATTTATTAATATCTATATTTTATTATATTCTTAAAATACATCCAAAATCTTACCTTTTCAATGTACGCTAATATCAGTTAGTTATACTCATATTTGTTTCTTTGAATAAGTTACAAATATGAGAAATAACTACTAGAAAATTTATCTATGACAGTACTTGTTTTCAAATCGTTGCTAACTATCGATCAAAGATTAGCTATTTACAAAAGTTGATTTAGTTTAACAAAAATGTAACAAGTACTTTATGTATAAAAATAATTATCCACATTATGAAAATGCGTATAATTCATAAAGTAAGTAATTATTGGATTCACTCATAATGCATAGAAATCAAAAGAAAACAATACGAATTTTTTAAAAATTTAATTTTAAAACACGTCTTTCGTAACAAGATAGGACTTGAACCATGCTCCGGCCGGGGCAACTGTTGCTCTTAAGCGTAAACAAATCTTATTCAGCAAACATCGTCTCGTATTAAATTTGTTTATTTTCCATGTATGATTATTATGAAATTATAAACGTACCTTATTATTGGTAGAGATTATCCTAAATCTGACTTCACAATATTATTTAGCGACTTGTAATGTCTCGCGGCACTGACAGCGGCTACGAGCGAATGGACGTAAGGCGCGTCAACTCCTACACCACCCGCCAGAATGCTCCATCTGCTTTCTCTCACCTGATCAATAATGGCGACTCGACGCCTTCAAATCAGCTGATTCTTTTAGGTTATAACTTGTACCGTGTAATGTAGCTCTTTGATTCTGTGTCGTATTATTATTTATTACAGTATAAAAATGATCCGAAAAGCCTGTTTCTTGTACCTGATTTTCTGTGTGTATGTAAAAAAGATGTTTTGCGAAAAGACCAACTTTGTATTTCCAGAGTATCCTTATAAAGAAACCAGTAAAAATGTAAGTGATTATTTGTAACACCTCTTTTACGTCTATTACAAAACTGTTTGAATAAATCAATAGATGCCTACTTTAGTTTATGAATTTATAAAGCATAAATATTTTTGAAACTCCGTTCCGTATATTTCCCAGTTCGAACAGTTCAAGAGTACCGCAATGCGGGAGAATGAAACCGACTACAAAGTTGATTGGTTTTCTGAATAAAATGGAACTGTGCATTTACCTAGTACTTTCTATAATAGACAAATCTCCTTCACTAACTGTGTTGCCTGATAATTTTAGTAAACAATTAGAACTACAATACTTCATATATTTAAGGACAGCTGTAAAAAAAGTGTTAGGTTTTACATAATAATGCAAAACACTGTACTCTAAATATTCATTATGTATACTGTACTTTAAAATCACCAGCATGCTAAACCTGTGCAGATACCATAATCTCAGTTACCTAAATTTACTTTTACATTATATTATGTTAATTACAACTTTAGACATTAATTAGAACACATTAAATATTAAGATGTACATTGAGGTTAACATTTTATAATGTAAAATTAAATTTAAGTAACAGAGATTGTGGTAGGTGCACAGGTTTAGCATGCTGATGTTTTTATAGTATACAGAACGAATTTTACTAGTTCAGTGTTCAAAGACATATCTTTGACATTCTCAATCCAACAAATAAAGGGCATCCCATAAAAAAAACTAACTATTAGTAATATAAAGGAAACATTAAGAATACAAATATTCCAAATACTCGGATAAAAATCCGTTATATGTCCCTAACTAAAAAAATGGTTGTATCGATTGTTGACATTATAGAACGATGTTTCTGTAAAAAGACACATAATTACGTAAAGTTAAAATATTTAAATTTAAACTTATGGTTTGTGGGGGTAAAAGCCCCTAAAGAAATAAAATTAAGATGTTGCTGTTAAATATTTACTGAATAATATTTAATTATTAATTCATCATCATATATACAAATTAATAAGGTATTACTGTATTGTTGTGTTAAAACTTCTCTGCACACTATATTTTTTTAAAGAATTGTCTGTTTCGTTGTTTTGGTCGACTGTACCTGTACATTGGTCCGTCTGGGAATTTTAATCTACTAACTAAATGCAACATATAGTTGCCCATGTGTAAATACCAGTTTGTTCAAGTAAATACCAGCTTTCTCGAAGGTTTGGCTTTGTGCCTTATTAATTAGAGTATAAAACATGAACAGCTGGAATATTTAATGTGTCTTATTGACAGCTGGACTCAATAAATCAAAACAAAAGTTAGACGGTTTCTTCACATAAGATTAACATGGGACTTTGAAGGCCAATGGGGCGGAGCCCTAAAGCGAATTGCAAAACTTTTATTTTTCCCACCATCTGCATCAGAGCTTTAAAATGAGTCATTTCCGAAGGCCGTAGGTGGAGTGAAGCGCTTGGAATTTTGACGCAACCGATTTGCCTTACGAAATTAAATATATAGATGTACTCCACTCAGTATTGTTGTCGCTGTTATCTTGTCTACGTAGGCAGAGGCCGTCGCATCACTGCGGCTGCAACTAACTTACCCCAATCTCTAGATGACCCAGTTGTATTTGAATATTCTGCCCAGTCCTTTGGCATTACTCTCTTTGTTCAAAATAGATTTGCCTGCAAATATGTTAGGACTATACGAATTGTACAAATCGACGGAAAGGTATTTTGTATTTAACATTTTGAAAAAAAGTAAATAAATAAATAAATAACACCTTGAGACAAAATAGTGTTTCTTGTATGCTGTAGATAGTAGGTCTGCTTATTTATTTATACCTATTGATATTAAAAATATTGCTCAAGGAACTCTCATTGTGTCTGATTTTATAATGGAATCAGAAACGCCAACAGAAACTATGATCACCACACGGTAAATTACAGCCAACCTTTTATTGATCCTGTGAGTGGCGCGCACACTGTTGAACGAATGTGGGCGTACTTATGAACTCACTTAGATAATTCTCCAATATTTATTGGTTTCCCAAATGACACCGGAAATTAGACTTATTATTACTCGAATAAAACCAAATAAATATAAACATACTAAAGTGCATGTCTATAGATTATTTTTAAACTTGCTGCGTGTTATGTAACACACATAAGATCCAGTTCATAATATGGTTACAATACGAAAGTGTCGTACAAAACAATGTTTTACACTGTAAACTGGAATAGTTAACGTTTATTTAAAACTAATATTTACAAGATTATCGACTACATATTTACCATATGTGCTTCGACCTTATGGTAATTCAAATAGAAGTACCAAGCGTCGCATTTACAAACATAACCTTTACATTTTTAGATATCGAATGTTGAAATAAAATAGGCCCTATACTTAGTATCAGATTAAAACCCCTTCTTTAAGTTATACTATTCTAAGGATATTATTAGTCCTTGTTAGGACATTTTGTGGTTTTAAACGTATATCTGATCAACATTTGAACGATTTCTGTCAAATTTGTAATGAATTCCCGCTCATACTTGAATATCGGGTATTTCTTGATGCCACAGGTATTGTGTTAAAACGAAAATTTTTATATGCTAAATCCAAACTGAATGAGTTTTTAAACGTTTTCTATTTGAATAGCGTTTACAAACTACTTACCATTATGTAAAATGATTTAGTAATTCATGAATATAACGGGAAAATACCAGTTTGTAATTCATCTTCAGTTCATCCAACTAAAAAATTCTAGGATGTGATACAATTTTGCCTTAAGTATTTTTTATTTGTCACCAACAGGAAATGGCGTTCAGGGAGTTTGAGACTGCGTGTGAGCAGAGCCCAGGGTGTGCGACTCTGAAGGGTCTGGACAGGGTTAAGTGTGTGAGGGAGTGCATCTCTCCGACTTGTTATCAGCACATATACTACAGAGACCAGGTAATCATTATTTTGACTCTTGCCTAAAATCTTTTAGTACTACTTGAGACTAGCAATTTAGATTCTAACCGATTGTTTGCGTAAGAGGCATATTTTTCGTGTTATGTTTTGTGTGTATTTAGAACAATTTAATTGTTATGGAATTAATATGTCGTAAATCAACAACAGCCAAATGAATTCACGACGATGGTTGAAGAAAATGTGGAGCTTGTTTGCTTGTTGTTGTTAGTGTTGAAACTTACTTATTAGAGTATTGAGGCTGCAATTTTTACAATATTTAGTTTTATTTGTATTACTAGTTACAATATTTAGTCCGTACTTTGGGTTAGCATAAAATCTATAAAATTGCAAATAAACTTGCAAACTCAAAATACAAATACTAATTACTCACTATATCTGAACCAGTGACAATCATGACTTATGAAACTGAAATAAAGAATAATTTGAGATTAAAAATTGTCTAACAAGTATACAGACGGTAGCTCTTTTATGCTTGACAAAAAAAGTAGAGGTAGAGATTGAGGTTGGATTAGGTTGAGATAAAGGTAGAGGTTAAGGTAGATTTAAGTAGAGGTTGAGGTAGGTTGAAGTAGAGGCTGAGGTAGAGTTAGGTTGAGTGAGAGAGGGAGAGAGGGGGGGGGAGAGAGAGAGAGAGAGGGGGGAGAGAGGGAGGGAGGGAGGGAGGGAGGGAGGGAGGGAGAGAGGGAGAGAGGGAGAGAGGGAGAGAGGGAGAGAGAGAGAGAGAGAGAGAGAGAGAGAGAGAGAGAGAGAGAGAGAGAGAGAGAGAGAGAGAGAGAGAGAGAGAGAGAGAGAGAGAGAGAGAGAGAGAGAGAGAGAGAGAGAGAGAGAGAGAGAGAGAGAGAGAGAGAGAGAGAGAGAGAGAGAGAGAGAGAGAGAGAGAGAGAGAGAGAGAGAGAGAGAGAGAGAGAGAGAGAGAGAGAGAGAGAGAGAGAGAGAGAGAGAGAGAGAGAGAGAGAGAGAGAGAGAGAGAGAGAGAGAGAGAGAGAGAGAGAGAGAGAGAGAGAGAGAGAGAGAGAGAGAGAGAGAGAGAGAGAGAGAGAGAGAGAGAGAGAGAGAGAGAGAGAGAGAGAGAGAGAGAGAGAGAGAGAGAGAGAGAGAGAGAGAGAGAGAGAGAGAGAGAGAGAGAGAGAGAGAGAGAGAGAGAGAGAGAGAGAGAGAGAGAGAGAGAGAGAGAGAGAGAGAGAGAGAGAGAGAGAGAGAGAGAGAGAGAGAGAGAGAGAGACTCACCCGCCCACCCTTACACGTACAGTGGTATAGATCTACCCGCCAACCCTTACACGTACTGAACTGCCATACATGTACATTACTAATGGCTCTCCCACCCACCCATATGTACGGTACGTCAATCAATACCACTGTATGTGCATGGACTTGACGTTAAAGAGAAACATCCACCTATTGTGTGTTTTTGCATTCCACACAATGCAAATACCAAAGTGCGTGTATGGGTGGGCGGCTGGGTCAGTACCAACGTGCGTGTATAGGTGGGCGGGTGGGTCAGTACCAAAGTTCGTGTTTGTGTGGGTGAGTGAGTCTACACCAAATTGCGTGTATGGGTGGGCGGGTGGGTCGAAACCAAAATGCTTGTATGGATGGGTGGGTGAGTCAAAACCAAAGTGCGTGTATGATGTTGTTGTGTTTAATGTTGAGGTAGGTTGAGATAAAGGTAGACGTTAAGGTAGGTTTAGGTAGATGCTGAGGTAGAGTTAGGTTGAGACAAAGGTAGAGATTAAGGTAGGTTTAGGTAGAGGTAGGTTGAAGTAGAGGCTGAGGTAGAGTTAGGTTGATATAAAGGTAGAGATTAAGGTAGGTTTAGGTAGAGACTGAGGTAGAGTTAGGTTGAGATAAAGGTAGAGATTAAGGTAGGTTTTGGTAGAGGCTGAGGTAGAGTTAGGTTGAGATAAAGGTAGAGATTAAGGTAGGTTTAGGTAGAGGTTGAGGTAGGTTGAAGTAGAGGCTGAGGTAGAGTTAGGTTGATATAAAGGTAGAGATTAAGGTAGGTTTAGGTAGAGGCTGAGGTAGAGTTAGGTTGAGATAAAGGGAGAGATTAAGGTAGGTTTTGGTAGAGGCTGGGGAGAGTTAGGTTGAGATAAAGGTAGATATTAAGGTAGATTTAGGTAGAGGCTGAGGTAGAGTTAAGTTAAAATAAAGGCAGATATTAAGGTAGAGGCTGAGGTAGTTAGGTTGAGATAAAGTTAGAGATTAAGGTACAGGCTGAGGTAGAGTTAGGTTGAGATAAAGGTAGAGATTAAGGTAGGTTTAGGTAGAGGCTGAGGTAGGTTGAGATACAGGTAGATATTAATGTAGGTTTAGGTAGAGGCTGACGGAGAGTTAGGTTGAGATAAAGGTAGGTTTAGGTAGAGGTTGAGGTAGGTTGAAGTAGAGGCTGAGGTAGAGTTAGGTTGAGATAAAGGTAGAAGTTAAGGTAGCTTTAGGTAGAGGCTGAGGTAAAAATATTGGTTGAGGTGGAATTAGGTTGAGATAAAGGTAGAGATTAAGGTAGGTTTAGGTAGAGGCTGAGGTAGAGTTAGTTTGAGATGAAGGTAGAGGTTAAGAGACTGAGGTAAAGTTAGGTTGAGATAAAGGTAGAGGTTAAGATAGCTTTAGGTAGAGGCTGAGGTAGAGTTAGTTTGAGATAAAGGTAGAGGTTAAGGTAGCTTTAGGTAGAGGCTGAGGTAGAGTTAGGTTGGGATAAAGGTAGAGATTAAGGTAGGTTTAGGTAGAGGCTGAGGTAGAATTAGGTTGAGATAAACGTAGAGATTAAGGTAGGATTAGGTGGAGGCTGAGGTAGAGTTAGTTTGAGATAAAGGTAGAGGTTAAGGTTGCTTTAGGTAGAGGCTGAGGTAGAGTTAGGTTGAGATAAAGGTAGATATTAAGGTAGAGGCTGAGGTAGAGTTAGTTTGAGATAAAGGTAGATATTAAGGTCGGTGTACCGATATTGCGCACCAAATCTTAGTCCCCTAACTGGTTCCCCAACCTCCTCGCCGCTATTACGCACTTGACCCAAGGAGGCATCTGAGTCCTCAGCGTCCACCGTAATAGTCACTTATGCCCCTGGAATTTGTCACTTATGCCTTTCTTACAATCTTTATGTTGAGATAACGGTAGAGGTTAAGGTAGAGATTGAGATAGAAAAAGAGGTTCAAGTTGGTTTAGGTAGAGTTAGGTTGAGATAAAGGTTGAGGGAAGTTTAGGTAGAGGCTGAGGTTGAGATAAAGGTAGAGGTTAAGGTAGGTTTAGGTAGAGGCTGAGGTAAAAATAGAGGTTGAGGTAGAGTTAGGTTGAGATATAAAGGTTGAGGGAAGTTTAGGTAGAGGCTGAGGTTGAGATAAAGTTAGAGGTTAAGGTAGGTTTAGGTAGAGGCTGAGGTAAAAATAGAGGTTGAGGTAGAGTTAGGTTGAGATAAAGGTTGAGGGACGTTTAGGTAAAGGCTGAGGTGGAGATAAAGGTAGAGGTTAAGGTAGGTTTAGGTAGAGACTTGAGGTAAAAATAGAGGTTGAGTTAGAGTTAGGTTGAGATATATGTAGAGTTTGATGTAGGTTTAGGTAAATGTTGAGGTTTAGGGAGAAGTTGAGGTTGATATAATGGTAGATTTAAGTCGGGGTAGAGATACATTTAGAGGTATAAGTATGTTAAGGTAGAGGTATGGTGTAGATTCAGCTTGTGGTATAGGTTGGAATAAAGAATAAACAAAAGTAAATATAAAATACACTAAATAAACAATTACAATTTAATAACAAAGGACAACTGAATTGTTATGTCAAATAGATGGTGTTGCGTTACTTTCATCGCTTGTTTGGTGCTTCTTATGTGTATGGGTTTATTAGATATATTGAATACGTAGTTGGTTTTGCTGAATCTTCCTTTTCCGATTAATTTTCCCTAGTTCTTGATTGGGTATTTATTACTCGGCTCATGTTCCTTGCATATCGCTACTCTGTTGTAGTTTTCCATGACAAATCCCTAAAAATGTAAAATAATTTTCAGTTTAAGACCTTCTGGAAGTTTAAGAGAATTTTTCTATTATAAATTTAAATGTCTCTCTAATAAGTCATTTTTTAATATTAGTAATGAAGCAATGTCCATTTTATTCAAAAAATATGTTTACACTGACGGCATGTCTTTATTATTCAATTGCTAGGATGTAGTTATTATTCATTAATTTTTTTAGTTTTATTGATTTTTATTAATATTGTAATGGTAAACAATCTATTTTGTCTTCAATTTGGGCGTCTCCTTGGTTTACCTCACGACGTCCTAATTCTATTACCCCCCCCTCCCGTATCTCACATCTAAGCTCTGTCGCCCTCCCCCACTTTTTCTCTCGTACTCCCTCCCTTATTTCTACCAACACTCTTGATTCTCTAACCTATATATTAGTATAACTGTTGTATTCTATTCTGTGCCTTTTATCTAATCTCCAGCTATATTTTGTTCTTACGTTTTAATAAACGTTTCATTTAATGACGAACAAATTCTGGCGTAGAATTATTAAAATAATAATTTTATTTAGTTCAAAATAATTAAAAGTTATTTTGGTCTTATTGCATTTTGTAAAAATTTTATGAAATAATGACGATAATATACACAAGTGATTAAAAGAACTCCGAGATTGAAAACAGTTCTGATCATTTAATTTTGACATTAATGAATTAGTTAATGGAAAACCAGTAGTAGCTAAGGGGGTTGAGCGTTGAGCATGCACTTTTAGCTGCAGGCAGTTTTATTTTTTATTATTGTTTATACCTCATAGGTGAACATAAAAAAAAATTTTTATACCTCTTAGGTGATCAACAACTGAGGGGGGGGACATAAATCATCCTTCTTTAGCAAAATCTTTTCCTATATAGATCCTAAGTTTTTTAATTATCTACGAACTAATTTTAAGAACAAATCTAGTTTACTAAGGTTTTCTAAAAGAAAGTAAATAAATGACTATTGGATTTGGACGATACAGAAGAGAAATTCTTCAATATGATTTGCTAATAACTGTGTGAAAATGCATTTAACTTTCACTTTATTATTATTCACTTTTATTAGAGTAATTATACTCTAGTAATTACCAAATATTTTGAAAGTATGGAATGTAACCTATAATACTTTAATTGATGGAATCTTATATTATAGGTTTCTCATTTAATTACTGTAAGTAGAAATAAAGTAACTAAATCAATAGCAATACCTCTGTTCATAGAATAACCCAATAGTCTTCATACACTTTTATAAATAACATAACATTTACAAGCACAAATTATTGTAAAAAACTATTATAATGCTCTTGCCTTCAATAGGCCTATGAACTCTACAATTAATTAACGAAACGACAGATGTTAAATTTTGGCCTGGTTCAAGGTCACGGGCGCTGTCTTGTCCCTCTAGAACAGCTGATTGTCTATGGAACGGTGGGGTGGGTTCTCTCCGCGCTTATAGTTCTATAATCAAACACCAGTGACGATACGACAGTTCCCAGGCCCGTCTAAATTTAAACATAATGAAGTTATGTCAGGGTTCTCGATGTAATTTACTATAAGTCTTCTTAATAAAAACGTATTTCTTCTCAAGTTGAGGGATGCTTCAAGCAGCTACATATTCAATTCGAACAGTGAAATAATTAAAGTCCAATTTAGTTCCAGTAATACTAATGACTCTTCTTTGGACCCACTGTAATCGATCCATCCTGGTAAGGGGGCCATTTACATCACTCCCAGAGCTTCAATGTTGAGACCATCTCTAGTTAGCCTACCCGTAGTTAAACCAGAGTTCGATGATATACGTGCGTGAGTTTTTACAGGGAGAAATTCTTCCTTCTACGTTATTATTTTTCTGCGAGACCGAGTAATGTACATAAGATATTACATAGGTAGATTTTTATTGAAAATAATAAATTTTACTTAAACATTATTGTAATATTGTACAAAGGACTAATATACAATTATCCTTATTATTTTTAAGTTTTATCAAGGTTTATTTTAAAAGAAATCTCAATATCACAGTAGGATGGTAAGAATTGGTTTGTATTAATTTCAAATTATCTAGTAGGCCAATTATGGTCTAACCAGCCACTTTATCAAGAAAAAAATTGGATAATGTTCGATTTTAGCTAAAATACTTGTTGAAGTTATACTTCTTTGCGCCCGTTAGACACTTTGGGATGGGATGTTGGTCGAGAAACCGCGTCACGCTGAAAAGTAAGAACAAATTTTTAAGAACTATCGATTAATCGATTGTTAATCGAAGAAATTACTGATAATGATAATATAGGTGTATAATATAATAATGAAGTCACGTATAATATATTGAAGATAAATATATTGAAAAATATTGAAAAATGTCTTATATTTCATTTATATATCCTGTCTGTTTGTGTGCGTGAGTGGGTGTATGAGAATGGCCAAAGAAGTATAACTTCCACCGTGTGGTCCGACGCACACCCAATTTTTTTTATTAAATTAAATGTATTTTAAAATTTGTATAGTTAATTTTCTGTCGCTCACTTTGAAATTGTGTTTATAATCTTTTTCGATGAAAACTTACTTTAAACTTTTCAGTTGTGATTGAAATAAATGGGTAGAGTAAGCACGATATTCATTTTCTTATATTGTATGTAATTAAAATCATTTATCATGCGTAATATGATTGTACAGGGTTGTAATTTTGATATCTATAAAAAAAAAGTTGTAACTTATATTTCCATAAAGAACGTTCATTGTTCATCATTTACCTCTACATTAAATGACTGGACACGTAAATTTACATGAAATTGTTACTATAAGATGCAATTCAGAGGTAGGTCACATGGAAAAGTAGACAAAAAATTATTGTTTTGGCTTGACCCATAAGAATTTAAAAAAATTCATATCTGACTAAAACTAATAAATTACTATTAAGACATCGATTTTACTATCAAAACATTAAAAAAATGAATAGTTTGCATAAAATTGTGTTGTTTTTATAAATTTGTTTATTATTTAAAATTGTCCAGTCATATATTTTTAGGAGTAAAACATTGTTTGAGGAATAATTAAAGAGGTAATCCCCTCCTTATACTTAATTGCCATTATTTATCATCCAAATTTGCACTTGTCCCCAAACAACAGGTGATATTAAAACTTACCTTCTCCACTTTTACACATTTTTCAGGACAGAAGAAAAACTTTTGTTGTATGTAGATGGAACATGACAAACACATGAATTATACCATTCAAACCACCATGAATTATAAAATAAGAAAATATTAATTTAATTAATTCTAAAGATTACACTTAATAAAAATTTAAAGTTGAAATATTGAGAAGGCTGCTTTTGGAATTGTATATGGTGCAAGACTGTTTTTGGAACAAACATGGTTGGATAAGGCAGTTTAAGGAATAGAAACATTAAGTATGCAGAAGGCACTTTTTGGAACTAACAGAGGAAAAGGCAGTTTCTGGAATAAACTTCGGTGGTTTAGACTGGTTTTGGAATAAACATAAACAAGTTAGTGAGTTGTCAAGACTAAATTGTTTATTGAATACAAATAAAGAAATATTTTTTCAAAACATTATTAGACATTACTTATAGAACAATATTTCCATATCATAATGTACTCAGACTATACATTGGGTTAATAGATAGATCTATACTCTAAATTCATTGTTTTAAAGCAGCAGTCTTCATGTTCACACAGTTTCTTCACAAACATGTTCATGTTGCATTATTCAAAACATCAACATAAAACAACAGCTCATTCAAGTTTCTCCAATCTTTACTGTAATGGCTTTTCAATAAACTATCAATATCTTTCAGTTTGGCGAGTTTCACTCTGTTTAGCTCTTCTATAGGAACTGGATGGATATCACTCACCATTTTGTTGTTCTGCGTTACTGACCTGGGTGTGTTAATATCACTTCTCCACTAATCAAGGCATTTGTCTTACTCCTGTTGCGGCTGATGAAGAATCTCTTTGAAGCATTAAAATTAAAGTGCCATTTGTTTGGTGGATTAAGGACTTCACCGACAGCTTGTTTCCAATCAAATATGGGGCAGTCAGATCCCTATTTTAACACAGTTGCATGTTCAGAGTAAATTTCTCTGTACTCTTGGGGGATATTATTGTATCCTTTTTACGGATTTCTTTTTCAAAATATGCAAATACTCTATCAGGAGGCATAAATGAATGGCCAGTGACAGGGAAGAAAAGTTCCATTCTGAACATTTGCAGGTGCATCATCAAGTAACCATTTTGAGGCAATTCCAATGATAATGCTATTTTTTTTTTTTTTTTGCCCCCACATCCATCTGCGAAGAGGCGCATTGTATTAATATTAGGACTAATTACTACTGTGTTCAGAATGTGAAAAATAGGGCTAGCAATTTCACTGGAGCCTTTAGTGTGTTTGTGTTTACACCAGGTGTAAGAAAACACATTGCCTTTACTTAGTTTGTCTTTTGATGATCCCAAGACAACTGTGAAATTATATGTGTACAATTGTCGAGAATAGTAGGCTTTCTGATCTGGTATTTTAGGCAATACCTGGTTTTTCTGACAATCATAAGATATAACCAAAATATCTTCAGTTGTCTCTTTACTTATCAGTACCAGGAAAGCCGATCTCCGGGTTAGTGTCTCATCTGTAAAAATTTGGTTTTGTTATTAGTTGTTTGATTTTGTTATAAGCATGTTTCAGTATCTTGGGATTCATTTAAATTCGGTATTGGTGGCTCATTTTTATTAAAATTAAACTTGCGTCGTTTTGGAGGACGTCCGCCTGGCATCTAAGTAAAAGTTAAAATACACTGAACTGAAGTTATCAATGAACTGTAAATTTATCTTACTTGCTGTAATCCGGCTCGAAGGACCATAAATATGCGCTGCGGTGCGTTGAAATTATAATAAAAATGAAATAAAGTTCGAGAATAACTGAATTGTGTATATTAGACATAGGTAAGAAAAATATAATAATATTTGGTTTGTTTACATTTTAACAGATTCAGAAAAACATGTGTTATTTAAAAAAATTAATTAAAATCATAACTCACATGTTGAAATAGTAAATAGTAAACATTAAACAGTGGTATTGACCCACCCGCCTGTCTCCTATATTTTTACTGTGTACTTTTGGAATCGTGAAAACTCATAGAAAATGAGTTTTCTCAAAATTGTCACCAAATCCATTGGATTCCTGAGGTAGAAAACCTTTTTATAGACAAAGTACGAAGAAAATCGGTAAAGCCGTTTTTGAAATAAAATGACTGGAAATAGGTACATATAAAGATACATACAATTCCTTGCTCGTTTTATAGTATAAGATTTGAAAAAATGCTTTAGCTTGAAGGCTATGTACTCGCTTTTGGTGCATAAACATTTGTTTATCCCTATAATTTTTTGCAAATTTTATTTGTTCCTTAAGTTGTAAGCAGCGAGAAAAAACATCAACTGCAGGGCTCCAAACCCAATATTGTAATACTTATTTATATGGTTCCTAAAATAAGACTTTTTGACTTTCAAACTTACATCTGCATTGTTTTCACAGCTTGAGTTGTATCTCCATAACTTATTGATATTTAAATCACTAGCAAAATATTGTCTTTTGGATAAACTCCTGCAGTAGTGCTTTTCAATAATATTCAATTTGGCCCATAAACTTATCAATTGGTACTCTTTTTGGAGCATACTTCCTAGATCTGGCGTCACCAACTCGATTGTCTTTAATTGAAATAGCCTTGCAAGTGCTTCTGCAAACATTTTGTATTCTTGTTTTTTTATGTTTAACATTTTCATAAATGTTTTTTGACAAACTTGTAATATATCTGGAATACCAGGTCTCAGCGTAGCATTTTTTTTACAAAATAAGAAATACTTATACCTTTTCGTGAGCTATGTTCTAACTTTTGTTGACTTCTTTTTGGTGGTGCAACGTGGCAATACTTTACAATAAAGTGGTCTTGAAAAATCTTTTTTGGAGTTGCATAAAAAATTTTGTGGAAGTGATTCACGTCCCTTTTAGTGAAGGACATTCATTTCATGTTCTTGCTGTTATGGCCACAATCTGAAGGAACTTGATAAATACCTGAAATAAATAAAAATATATAATTTCTGTGCCCATAAATAAGTATCTAACTAGTTTTGATAGTATTGATACAATTATAACGATAGCTAAATTATATTTTTGTTAGGAAAAGTTTGATAAGGTTCAAGTTGGTTAGATCTGGCTGAAGGGTAGGCCTATGAGTCCAGTAGAAACAGCTTACCTCTCTATTTTCTTTTTGTTTCTTGTCCAGTTTTCAACATTTCGTACTCTTCTTCTTCCTCTTTCTTGTATTGAAACAAAGTTGGGTTATTATTCATTATAAAATGAAGTAATGAAGAGAAACTTTTAGCACTCTTTAACACAACAACCACTGTTCAATGTAAAATAGAGAGGGACAGTTACCAATAGTTCACTACAAAAACAGCTGTTCAACTGACAGTCTGGCCAATATCTAAAACAATAATAGTGGCCAAGTTTTCTTCGAATAATCAATTTAAATATAAAATTGCAATGTAAAATCATAAATGTGGAGAAGACATTATTTGGAACAACCTTCAAATGGTTAATGGAGGAAAAATAGGAGTAGACTGCTTTTGGAATTTAAAGGGAGAAGGCATTATTTGGAACTAACATACTAAGGATAAGACTGGTTTTGGAATAAACTTAAGTTTCATGTGAAGGATTTAAACTGAAAAAGATTTTTTCTGGAACTTATTATGTTTGTAAACATATCTAATTCAGTGAGCACAACAATGTGGAGTTAATAACTCAATTCCAGATTTTTGAGGATAAGGCAGGTTTTGGAGCTACGACTAAATAATAAGATGATAACTATTTTGATGATACAATAAAGATGATACAAATGATTTTTTTGGTTTCAGCTTGAAGAAGGAGAGATAGATGTTCGTTTGAATTCCTTCAAGGGATGCTTCATCCAAAGAACAGGCCGTACTCGCTAACTTTGCAATAATCACGAAGAGTTCCAGCCATCAATACCTTCTGTAGCCAGATTCCTCCATAATGACATCATTTTGTTGCAACTACGTATCTATATTTCAAAAAATCAGACTTATACCTGGATTTATTTCACATTATTAGATGACAAGCACTTTCTGAAGTAGATGCATTTTAAACCAAGCTGAAGAAATAAATCAGATTTTTATTTAATGAATTTTTTTATTTGGTAGATTTACATCTACTAATTTTAACCAGTAAGGAGCACTGTCTCACAGCTTCAATTCAGTTCTTAAACTGTCTCTTTTTTCCTTATAGTAACGGGAGGCCGAGCTTTGCTCAGTTCAATTTTGCAAACTGAAGAGGTAGCATCCATATCTCCTAGAGTATCCTTAGGACCGTTTTTTTGTTGCTCTACCTTGTAGGTTATTAATAAAATTTAGTTTCGGAGGTATTCTGCATTTACCTTTACGGGGGTGCTCAGCTTACGGCCTTGCCAAGACGCTCTGCTACAGGCCCCTTAGTGGAACTTGGCCTACAGCATTGCGAGGAAGAGTTTGGCCTGACCATCTCTAAAAGATTTTTGAGCAATTTTTTATGTGGGGGGGGGGGGGGCAGAGCCCTTAAATGCTGTCTCTTCCAAAATGTATGGTATAGTGTGATTTAGGAGATAAATACTTATAGTTTGATACCCCACTATTTGTAAGAAGTCTATAATGGTTCCATATTGTTTTTTCTGCTAGAAGTCGATAACACGGGATGTTAGTTAGAGCAAACAAAGCTGACTTTATAAGGGTTAACCTAATTCAACAAAATAAATAACATTATATTGCTCAGTAATTGTATCAACACACATGACAACCACATATAGAAAATGGTAGGTATCACACGGTATCTCCCATGATGTCACATGTGCTAAATGGCAAAAATGAATACAACAATACTGTTCTAATTCTGTAGTTACATTTCCTGCTGATAAGTGATAAATAACTTGCTTACTATTTAGCTGAAAGCTTCTATGCAATTGGTAGATTTAATTACCAGTATTTAATGGAATAAACAAATCAGCTGATTTCGCTTATGTGACGTCACAGTCTACTGTGCAGCCTCGTCGTGATACACAGGAAGTCTATGAGCCTCTGTGGCAGAAATCAGGGTACTAATCTATTTCACGTGGTTGAAAACCCCAACAAAAATTTTAAAATCCTTGGAGCAAATAAAGTTCATCCGGATGTGATTTGTTTTAGATAATAAGATTTGGAATTTGGTTTGGTAAACCTATAATTCACTCACATGGGAATAATAAGAAACTTTAATCATTTCTGAACATGTTTTAAATATTTAATAAATTCTTACAGAACCTATACATTATGCTACTTCTAAAAAATATAGCAATTTCATTACATGAGTGGGAAGTGGAAGACCAAATGGTCAAGAACATGCAAAACACTTTCACTTGAGTTTTGAACGATACTTTTAACTACACTACAGATATTGAATATTAGTAAGACTAATCATTTATTTGAGTCATTGGAATATCAACTTTTTATTACAATAAGATTATTTAAAAACTGTTAATATTCCTCAGAGAGTTAGGCCAACTATTTAAAGTGCAAATTTACATCAATAGCGCAGTTTTGGTTGTTAAAAATAGATAATCCTTTATTAGGAATTTTGTTTTAAGATGTTCAAAACATTTTTCTTGGTTTGATGAACACTTTCGTCTCCCCTTCCATACACATACGGTGGTGAATGGCAATGTCTAAACTCATTATTGTACTGAACTGATTTACTTCATTAAAATAGACTGTGATGTGGGATACAACTTTTGGTAGTAAAATTTTAAATAACTCTTGATTCAACTCTAAGGGGTTGATGGTGGTAATTTATTGAAGGGTTTTTAGGGTATAGGAATGTACATAGACAATTAAAACACAACTGGGAAGAACGACAATTATTATAATGTGGTTATGCTGCTTCTTCAATAAAATTATTATTTACAATATTTACAAATCACAACTAAGAATATGCATTTCATTAGGTTCTTGTTTTGTTTCTACACATTAATCAAGTTTGTAAACAGTTTTCTTAAATTCCCATTTTTCATAGTTAAAAATAGTTCCCTTTCGTAATTTGAAGCGCAAGTTGTAAACTACTGAATGAATGTCTGTCTGTTTGGATTCATATTTATTAGTGTATCGCCAAATCTACAGTCATTATTCTACATTCTTGATTATATATTTTGTTGTTCATTTATTTTTATGATATTTAAAGTTTTGTGCCACAAAAGAACTTTGAAGATCCAAGGACTAAAAGAACTGATACGTGGAAGAACTGGTTTGTTGTAAATAGATGTAGGTCTGTGTAAACTAAGTAAATCAAATAAATAAATGTAAGTATAGACATTTTTCCATTCACAGACATTTTAAACTATATTATTTACACTAACCGCTATTTTAGTATTCCCTCAAAACAAAAGAAAACTAGATCAAATTAAATATGTGGTGCAAAAAGTGTACATTGAATTATATGCTTTTTTAATTGTTTGGGAGATTGTAGGCGATAGGTTGGATGCTCGGTCCTCTTAATACCGACATGGCGTCCTCTCAGTGGTTGCTATCGGCGTGGTCATTACTAGAGAAGTTTGGGATGTCCATGTTGGGTGGTAATCATTGTGCGGATGTTGTGTGGGGGAGATAACTGATTATCAGGATTGTCAATTAGCTGAAAATCAGACCAGCACTACGTGGTTCGGATTTCACGTAAAGCTGTAGGTCCCTTAGTTGCCCTGTCTGTTGGGCTATTAATAAATTGCCCTTTCTGAGGAGAGTTGAACTCAGTTAGTAACCAGACTACACTCATATAATCATTCATATTCGCCTTAAAATACCAACAACGTTGTGTCAGCGTCTCATATGTAAGAATATAAGAATATATCTAAAAATATTTTAGAAGATAACGAAAGGAAAAAAAAATTACAGTTAAAATAAGATCATTATCTTCACAGTTTTAATTTTCTAGCACTTTATTTAATGATGTTTTCCTGCTTAGAATTAATTGGTTCTTTATAAAGAACTAGAAATTACTCCTTAATTAGCAGCACAATTAATTAAAACCTTTATAATGAGAGAAGGGAGCGGCAAGTTAACTTTTGCGTGCATAATTATGAATCTTCGTAGTTAATAAAGGAACTGGAGAAGAGCACTCTCAAAACCAATCTGTTTGGGCACCCGCAAAAATATAATTAGAGTACACCATTAAAAATCGGTTGAAATACTTGGGATTAGATATTTCAAGTTTTAAACTGTTCTTAAAAAATGTTTGAAGAAATTTACTCAATTTTTTGTTAAAAGTATTGCACTTAGTACTTACTGCTGGGAGTTCACAGAATAGTTGTGGGGGGCCATAGACGAGTTGAACAGAGACACTTAACATTATATTGAATTTGAGGGTAGATTATTAGACACTACATTAGAGGTGTGTCGATATTTCAGTAACCAGTATTTTGTAACTGTTACTTGCTTAAGTATTTGTAACAGTTACTTGAGTACAAAAATACCGGTTACAGATACAGTACTATCTGTCTCAGTAACGGTTTAGTACTAGAAGTAGTCGTTTTCATATAATTTTTGGTAAAGTACCTAGGTGTTGTATTTGTCACAGTATTTATATTGAAGTACCCGTTTTCGTATCACTTTAGGTTAAGTGTCTATCTTAGTAACGGTATTGGAGTACCCATTTTTGTATCGCTTAAGATTATATATATGTCTCATTTCAAATACCCTAAGAGTATCAGATACTTTATAGCAAGTATTTGTATCAGAAACTAAAAAGTACCTCTTTTGCCCATCTCTACACTACGTCCGTCCAGAATTGTTATAGTAAGGCAGATAGGGCAGAAGAAAACTTCCCTGAAAAGATAACTGAACAAAAACAAACAAAATAGATAAATATCAAACCCAACAGTTGTTTTAAGACTTTACTTTTTAAATTACTTGATAAAATAAATGTTTAAAAATATCGTCACTATTTACTCTATACAATATATGCTATTTCATTACTATTTGAATTGAACTCTTGGCCAGTTTTCATTCTTTATAACATACTTGAACTAGATTTATCTCACTCAAGGTCAAAGTATTGTAAATCCAGATGAAAGTATGCCTAAACCTTACTTCTCAAACATTGGATCACATTATCTGGTATATTGGCACCAAGATTGCATACCTGAAACATATTATGATAATAACGTATCAAGCAGACGCAACAAACAAAATGTTAGGACACTAATGCATCAATGTCATAAACCATCCCCAGTTTACTGTCATCCCTTCACTGGGGAATATGATCTAGGCGAACGTTTATAAAATATATAAAAAATAAAAAACGATTTGTTTAAAATTTTTTCATATGAATAAAAACTGAAAATTGACAAAAAATATATATTTTATCTTCCATCATATGTTTTATGTTAAATTTATTATTTTTGTATTATTTTATTTATATCAACGCCAGTGGCACTTTATAATGACCAATCAAATGTTATTATGGGACAATGGTCCAAACCCATCAAGCTAAATTTAGTTAGACCTCCCGGGATTTGAACCCGCGACTTCCTGCATTGAAGTCACGAGTGCTAACCATTAGGCTGTCATAAAACCTATATTAAAAAGATCACATTTAGATATTATTAAAATAGTTGCAATTAGTAAAAATAATTTTAAAAATATGTACAAAAAAAGATCTTAAATATCATTTGTTATCCTTAAAGATCCATTCACTATATTTGTTTATTGTGATAAATTGACAATGGATTGTGCATTAAATTCATAAATAATTGTAAATGAATGTTTGATTAGCTTGACAAGTATCTTGAGTTTATTTAAATTTAATTTTACTCATCATAATAAT
Organism: Stictocephala bisonia; assembly: GCA_035578905.1. Taxonomy (NCBI): domain Eukaryota; kingdom Metazoa; phylum Arthropoda; class Insecta; order Hemiptera; family Membracidae; genus Stictocephala; species Stictocephala bisonia. Next base: position 1,670,672 of record JAQJVL010000064.1, on the reverse strand, counting down.
AATCTGCGAATCGACTTACAAGCACCACACAAGCTGGACAGCATTTTTGGTTGGGGGATGTGCGGTTACCACTTCAACCGTCTGTATGTTAGTTCCAGCGTTCTTTACCAGAATTCACTACTGAAGTTGTAGCTCACTAATGGCCGTATAATGCTACGTCAACATATGGAAATTTAAGATGCAATTTTACCATTGAAAATTAGATAAAACCCTTCAGCTCCAGAGGCGAGTGGCGAACCACTTGGCTACCAGGCCACTGTTTTAATAATATATTTACTAAATTTGTATATAAGTATATGATTACAAATTATTAAGGTGTTTCATTAATACATAACAAATTAACTTTGGGGAATACTTTTCTAGAAGAATCAAGGTCTGCGAGAGGTTATCCTGGCTGAGAGCTCTGGAGTTATTGGATCTTGTCAAATCTTTCTGTACTATTGTTTCTACTAACCTTGGTGGCTATGCTGCCAAGGCAACCATCCAGTGATCCCTCATGGTGCACCAGCATTGTTGCCAGAAGAGTCAAGGTCTGTGAGAGGTTATCCTGCCAAAGAGCTCTGGAGTAGTTGGATCTTGTCAAATATTTCTGTACCATTGTTTCTCCTATATTCTACTAACCTTGGTGGCTATGCTGCCAAGGCAACCATCCAGTGATCCCTCATGGTGCACCAGCGTTGTTGCCAGAAGAGTCAAGGTCTGTGAGAGATTATCCTGGCAGAGAGCTCTAGAGTAGTTGGATCTAGTCACCAACTGTCTGCGCCGTCGAAGCCCTTCTAACCATACCTGAAGGAACTCCAGAACTACTATATTTTTTAGACCTACCAAAGGCATAATAAAATTAACATGTAAACATATGTCATACCATAAGTTAATGAAAATTTGTTGACAAAAGTTAATTTAAAGACATGAAATCTCAGAAACTTGACTAAAATGATGATCATATTATTTGCAGTCTAAATACATTACTACAATTAGCATAATTAACAATATCCAGATAGTAAACACTATTGTGCTACTCACAAGCTCTCACTAGCAGTAAACAGTAAAATGTAGTATAATTTCAGTCTGCATTAATTTAGATGAGGGGCTAACTACAAGGATACAACATTTTTCTCGTGCGATAGCTAGTGAAAATCTTCGAGATTACCATAAATTCTAACAATTTTATTTTTAGCCCTGACACCTTCTTGCATTACTATATTGCATTTGGATAAAAAAACTTATCCAAATATAGTTTCTTGAAGCTATACATGAATTAAATAGCAGAACTAACATTCTCTTCACCTGGAAACATTTATCAGGCCACTCCCTTAGGGTATACTGATAACTAATTTAGGGTGAACCTAATATTGATCTGTAGTTTCTGTTTTCACGGATCGTCCTACACAGCCTCCTCCATTTCTGTCTATCCCTTCACATGACATAATATCTTGCACAAAATGAATGGTGTTGGAAAGAAATTTATCTAATGTTATATATAGATAAAATATGTTTTAAAACTTAATCTAACCAGTAAATTGTTTCTTTTTGTGGATAACACTGATATAGTGACTGCTGCCAACATGTGGGAGTATGTTTTCATTGGAGTATTTGAGGACTTTTGCAAAATCAAATACTGGTTTGATCACAACAATCTAACAGTTAATATTAGCCTTGTACTTTAAGAATGTATTCTTGTGGTAATCCATGTTTTTTGACATGCGGATGTGGACGGATTGAGCATATTGACCAATACCTAGGTGTTTTATTAATTATAAACATATGTTGGATTCCACAGGTCCAATACACCAAACAGTGCACAATGAAATTGAAATATGTCTTTGCTAAGCTTGGTAGGGTGTTATCGGCGGGTCACTGCAGAAGTGTTTACTTCGACTACGTGCAGTCAGTGCTGCAGTATGGCATCTTGGTAGGGTGTTATCGGCGGGTCACTGCAGAAGTGTTTCCTTCGACTACGTGCAGTCAGTGCTGCAGTATGGCATCTTGGCGTGAGGAGGTTCTGCTTCTAGTGTTGAACAGCTATAGGCCGTTTTACAGATATCATTAATTAAACGAAACTAGAAAAAGAATACCCTAAAATTTTCTATTAAATGAATATTCCATTTTTAATACTACACAGCTTTTTATACAAAACCTATTATTAGTCTAACAAAACAACACAACTGCAATATTTCCATACATTACCAACGGCTATTTAACGAGAAACCAAGTATGTCACAGGATACAAACTCCTAGGATTGATAACAGAGGTAGATTAATAAACAATTACTACATATTTGGCACATTTTCTTTATAGATACAACATGCTTGGAATTAGGAGGCAGAGAATGGCAGTGGCACAGAAAATTTGTGTGATTTTGTGTTTCTTTTGTGTATGTTACTATTACTCTGGTGTTAGTGAACTTGTCTTCTAAGGTAAGTTTGCTGATGTCCTATCTCTCCAATATACTAATTCCTGGCTTAGTGCCCTTAAACCTAACCTAAAATTGTAAAGTCATATCTCTCACTAGTAAAAGAGAGTTTTGATTTTAGAAAGTCACTTTTCACATCTTTATACAGTTGACTCTTGATAATCCGACAGTCACGGGACCAGTAGGGTGTCGGATTACCAAAAACGTCGGATTACCAAATGTACCTCCCATCATGACTGAATTCGATGTTTAAACTTAAAACAATGACAAATACGATAGTTTTAAGCAATAGGTATGTACAGTACTGTATTAACAAACCTATTTCATACTGTTTGTGAATATTTATGTGCATAAAATAAATACGTACTGTATTGACCAAAGGTCTAGGTTAAAAATAAAGTACAGTAATTAATGCCGATAATTTTAAGAAATTGGCAAACTGTATTTACTACATTAAAAGGACAGGATTGTATGTATTATAGCAAAGTTTGTACTGTACTTACACACATATTAACAGATTGCAAAACAGTAAATAAACTAAACATGAAAAAAATCTGTCATTTTCTTCTGCTTCTTTGTACGCAAACCTTCGTTAATCGCTTTTTCTTGAATGTATTTCAAAACTAAAACGTTGTTGACGTCTAGGTCACGTTCCTCACACCAGCGAATCAAAGTGTTGGCAGCAGACAAAGCTTCATCACAGCTGATCACAGATTTTTCTCCGTCTCCACGGCCTCTTCAATTGTGTCGTTTTGTGTTATGATTTCTTGCAGAATCTCTTCATCTGTTTGTTCTGCACCCAGGTTATCGTCTAACACCCATCTTATTAGTTCTTCCGATAATTCTTGTTGGACGTTAGTTTGATTACAAAGTAAAATGGTTTCTTCCACTACACGATTGTTATCTTGGGTGTTGTCGTCATCTTCCCGTTGGTTTTCATCATCTTTATTTTGGAGGAGGGGGTTATGTGGCCAAACATTTTTCCAGGATTTTATAAGTGTTGATGGCTGGACTTGTTGCCACGCAAAAGCTGCATTAAGAATAGCGTCCTTAATGTCAAACTTTTTCAACAGTGTTGTAATGTCTGCATCTGGTTGGCAAACAATATCCATAAGTAGGCGTTTTTTGTAATGCGCCTTTAGAGTTTTGATAACATTCTGATCCATTGGCTGAATCAGAGCAGTTGTATTTTTCGGTAAATACATGACCTCGATGTATCCATCGGCTGTTTTTGCTTTTAATTCTTCTGATTTTGGATGCCCAGGAGCATTATCTAATAATAAAAGAGCCTTTAATGGCAGATTATTAGCCTTTAAATGCTGTTTTACTTCTTTGACAAAATGATTATTATACCAGTCTAGGAAGATTTCTTGGGTCACCCACGCTCGACCGCGTCGGACTACCGAGCGTGTCGGACTGTTAAGTGTCGGACTACCGCGAGTCAACTGTAATTTCAATACTCATATTGCCTATAAATTTAAAATATAGGAACAAGTGTACACAATGTAACAGTGTTCATACCATTCCTGCTTAGAGTCATCTTCAGTGACCTGTACATCCATGGCTGAGTGAGCAGGTGTAGCTCCATGTGAGAGTTGTGAGTCTTGCAGAACTGTAGCAGGAGAGCCTGGCATCTCCAACTGTCACTAGTCTGCAAAATTCAATCAAAATGTAACGATTTATCTACTCATGTAGATATGATGAACAAGGAGATCCTTAACCGATCAATTATTACCTATTCGGTGGTACTGAACCACAAGCCCACTACATTTACAAAGTATAAAGGTAGAGTGGTACTTTAAATATACATGTGCAGTGGTGGTTACAAAGATTGATCAACCGCCCATAACTTTTTCCAAGACTTAATTAATTTAAGTTGGGAAAATAAAAGGGATATACCTATGTTTACCTTATTTTAAAATCATGCTTACTATATATCCTTAAGTTAACAAGTGCAAATCTATTACATGGATCAAAACAAATCAACGGACAGGCTCAGGTTAGTGGTAGAGAAAGCACTATCGTTTATTCAATGCTGAGCAGTTGGTGCTACCTGTTTTCATTATAAGCATTTCTATCATTAATTTATGTACTTTACTACTGCCTATTGACTCACCAATGTCAGTAAACCCACCAAGAAACACAAATCTACTGTAGGGAATTCTTACTACTATCATTGATTTTATACACTAATAGATCTACCATCCAATGTTAAATTTTGAGTCTCAAAATATCAGCTGTTTTTGTGGTCCACTGTAGAGCGCTAGTGTAGTCCCATGTAAATGTAATGCAGTTTAAACCAGCTGTAGTTGCGGGCCACACAAACTAACAAATTACGGCCACAAATATTCATATTAGATGGTTTATCTATTGTAGGTTATAATCAATGCTACTATCTTGGTGATGTATATTTGACAGCTGTCAGGAGGAGCAGTCCAGTTCCCAGTTGCAGGTATCCAACCAGAAACAACAACAAAAATTGCGTGTTGATCTCCTGGACGGGTTAAGAACATTCAACAATTTCATGGTATTTTCATCACCAATTTTACTATCTTTCTTTTTATGTAATATTGATCTAGAATAATAACTTTATTGCTTTTTAATGATAAAAGGTAACATATCAAGCAGTTCTTGCCAACTTGACGACTAAATAGCATAAATGTTGCGAGTGCACATGTGATTTTTAACAACTATCTTCTCTTAACCAAAATTGCCCATTAACTATTACATAAAAAATTATTTGTGAAGTGAGTAGTTAGTTTTAAACTATTTGTATCACAAAATAAAACTATAAAGCCATTATTATCACTTCATTTTTCCTTTATAACATTAAAAGTACAGTAATATGACCTTTAATAAAAAAAATTACTATAGGCCTACAAAAACAATTTAAGTAAAAATAAATTGTACATAGATAAGGGAGAATTATTGCTGTTAAGTCTAGAATAAACTCACCTTAAACGTAAGCATTTGAAATTCCAAATAAAGAGAAAGAATAAAATATTCAGGAAAATTGTTGGGAAGAGCTAGCACAGGTTGAATCCGGTTGGTGGAGACTATTTGGGAGAACAGGCCTAGTGTGAAAAACACAGTTTCATTCCCAGGGCTAGCTACAAGCCTCAGCAAGGTCTGGCCACTTACATACAGAGGCATTTTCACCTGGAAAGACAGACAATAATTTGGAGGCCTTTTCTTCTAATATTAATAATTAAATACGTACAAATTCAAAACATTATAAACAATGCATGTTACTGATTGACGTTTGTGCAATGTTATGTTTATAGAGATTGTGCCAGGTTGTCATGAGTGTAAGATGAATGTCAGTCAAGGGTGTTATTTGTGATCATTCCTTGCTACAGCATTTTTATAGTACAGTAAAACCCCTCTAATCCGTCCTCGGCTGGTCCAGTTGCTCTGTTTAATCCTACTGTGCTCGTTCTCGCATGCTTGTGCCTTCTGTTGCGCAAGCTTGCCCGCTTCACTGCTGAGTCATCTCTCCAGTTGTTTCAGTTAATGTGCGTGTTTTTGTACTTACTGTGCAGTTTTTTGGTTTGTTTGTTTTAAATCACTGTTTTTTGTCTTCTTTCTTCCGTAGTTGCTATAAAGTACTGTACTTGTTAGATTCATTATGTGTAGAGTAATAATAATAATAATAAAATGTAATAAAAGTTGGCTTTTTCCGGCTAAAGTGACCTTTATTGCGTCTGACCATGCCCACTAGTCCTGAAGGTGGCTGATTAAAGGGATTTTACTGAAAACAAATAAATTATTACAGTAGAATATCTTTATCTGACATTGTGTATAAGCTACTGTTGAACTGTGTTTTATGACAGTTGTATTTTAATTTTTCTATTCTATATTTTTTTTTAAATCTAAGTGGTACTAATAAATTAGGTTTTGTTTAGGACACGAAAGTAGGGTTGCCTCTTTAACATTCCTTTGGTAAGTAATTTGAAAGTGACACATAAACAAAAAAGAAAAAAAGAAATATAATAAGGGAGATATTTAATTGTTATTACTGTCAAGAACTAATTTAAGTTATAGCAAGGCTGAATTTAGAACATTTATCTGGCTTTTACAATAAATGTTATTATAAATAAATGTGAAGGAATATTTCGACATCACTCATGTCATTTTTAAAGGACTTGAAGATTTACATTTATATTAATACTGTTTTTTTACCGTAAGTCAAACATCACATTTTAAATTTATTTTTAAATTAATTTAATTTAAATTAATTTTTCAATGTTAAGTTATATTTATGAACAAATTATCTTTTATGAACACGATATTTATTGAAACTCGCTAAAAACTAAATTACATAAGTGAAATACATTGCACTTGTCACCATACTTGGGATTAACGATTAAAAATAATTAACGATTAAATTTAATCGTTACTTTTTCTATTAACTTTTTAACTTATTCGTTAGTTTTGGTAATGTTTAACTTCTAACTTTAACTAGTTGAAAATTTGGCTAACGGTTAAGTAACTCAGTTAGTTTTTCAAATGTGATAAAAGGTGCCATTTGGTCCGAGGAATGTGGACTGGGGAGAAAGTATCTAAAACTCAGGTCAAAGACCGATTGTTTTCCTCATCCCCCAATTGTCACCAACAAGCAAGATCACTGTTTTGAAGACGCACCCCCTCCACTTTAGTAACATTTTACTGCCTTATAAATAAAAAAAGGCGGAACAAACGGGTATACCATTGTTGTGGGATTGACCTGTCCCTGGGGTGATCATTTCACTTGACTAGTTTATGTTTAGGGATAAAGTTGAGATAGTCTTTTAGTTATCTTGTTTTAAATCAACGTGTTGGGCCTAAGCTTGTTTATCTTTCATAAACTCTAATACTGTAATTTTACCTGTTTACCTATCTATCTGTATAATTAATTAGGAAAATCAGTTGCATTTTGACGTTAATGCTGTCAATACTTGATTAATTGATCATACAGAATTATATATCTATATTGTTCTGTTCAAAAGTAATCGGGAAAAACTATTTAAATAGTTAATCAAACCAACATTTCCTCAGTGAAGCTAAGTTAAGTTGTGAATGTGATTGTTGAATGAATTTGGAAGTTATTGTGAGAATATACTTTTTTAGATCAATAGGATCTTTTGGTACAGGTACACAGAGGAAATATATATGGAAAGGCTTTCACAGCTTTTTTATGACTTCATTTGTAAAAGTGAAATCCTATACATGATCATGGTTACAAAGAACATACTTTCTGACCAGTGGCGTATTTAGGGGGGGCTATAGGGGCTGTAGCCCAGGGCGGCAGAATTTAGGGGGCGGCAAAGGAGTTGGAAGTTACCAGGCATGTAATGGTATTTTGAGAATATTTGAAAATTAAGGGCGTCAATGTCAAGTACAAAGTACTGTTCTTTACAAAATATTATCAAGTTACAGCTGTCATCTAACTGTGTTATGAATGTATGTATAGAGCGAGAGCGGCAGAAGTTGTGTACTTTTGTTGATAGGCGGGTCTGGGGAAGAGGGGAGAGGAAGACGTATGTATGTCTGATGTTCGCCGCCAACTCACGCCCCTACCCCACCCCCGCCCTGAAATGGCCTCGAGTCTGACTGGAGATTCTCTTCCTCTTCGCGAATTCGCTGTGTGACGCGCCGCGCCCTTTAAACGCAGATTATAGTGTATGGTACCGTACTGTATTTGGTTGTGGTTTAGTGCACAGTGTGACTGTACAAGGATGTACTACTAACCGATTTCGCCAGTCATCTATATTATATTCTGAGATATTACAGGTGGGTAAACTAACATTTTTTACAGTTAAGCGGCCTACACATTGGTGAACTTATTATCATACTACAACCTTCGCAATATACGTCCAGCTCTGAACCTTTGAACCTAAATATGATATCATTATTCACTTACGTTTGACTTGTGTTAAGTGATTTTTTTGTTTAACTTATTAGGCTACGTATAACAAATCATACATATCACTACCACAACAAAAATATTAAGATATACCGGTACGTGTGGAGTTGCTTAAATACATCAATCAATAGGAAATTATAGTACTCATGAGCATTAGCCATTTTGTGAAAATGGCACAATTATGTCACTCCAAAGTGTAGAGGTATTACGGACCGAACATGGTTCGCTCGTGTGTAAGCCGCTTTAGTTTACAGTAGTCTTAAATTGGGCTTTTTAAACCTGATTTTAATTTTCTTTGGTAATCAGTGCTTTTGCTTTATATTATATAGGGCCTAGATTAGGTCTACACTACCTACATATAATTAGACATTTAAAATCCTTTAAAATACAAAGCATATTTTGTTATGTCTAATCCATTCCATAGAACTGATAATAGTAGGGTACAAACACACAGAAGGCGGCGCGAAAGAAGCGATGTGATTAGAGGCGACATGCAAACACACAGATAGTGATCTCGCGCGAGGCGATCCGCCTTGAACCAGAGCAATCATTTTGCAAGTTGGCCCTAATCTAAAATAAAATAGGTTTACCGGACGTTTCGAAAATATTTTCTTCTAAATATTTATTAATTCGAAATGTATATTTTAATGATATATAAATGTTCTGAATTATATTTTCTATACAAATTAAAATGATGTGTTTAGATAGAATGTTTTATTAGCCTAGAGTATAACAACTTATATTATTTTGTTGCCTTTAATTTTCAGTAACAGCTGTGTAGTATTTTACGAGTGATGTAATTATTTGTGTAGTATGGTAGGCATCAATAAATAAAATAAAACTAAAATAAAGTCACCAATAAGTGTAAATACAATGGCTAATTGTGTGTTTGACGAGAGTGATGAATCAGACTACATAAGCCATATAGTTGTTATGCATAGGGAAAAAACCCCAAAGTGCACTTTTTTTGCATAACTCTTTTAATTTTAAAAATATCAATGTGAAATAAGTATTTATCTGAAGATAACTAAATGCTATTTTAAATGAAATTATAACCTTGGGTAAATGATTTTTTTAGTACAATCTACAACGCAAAAAATATAAAATATTTTCAAAAAAGTTATAGTCAACACATATAAATGGAAAAAAAACTTTTTGAAATGTGTGTAATATTATTTAATTTTTATTTTATTTGATAGTTCATCTATATATAGAAAACTAATAAAATTTAAATTAATAAAGTTGCTTAGTAAATAATTTTTGTAAGCTTTATGGTAAAAATAAACAAAAATAATAGCCTATGATTTTTTTAATACATCACATCTGAAAATACCTGGGATTTTTGGAACAACTTAAACTTTAAAAAAATGTCTGGGAACACTAAAAAAACATCAGTCACTGCAGTCTGCACTTATTAGTCGTCGCTTCTGTTCGCTAGTAAAAATCAAACTTCCACACTTCCAGAGGCCATCGCGTGAGATCGCTCACTTCGCATCGCGTCGCGTTCTGTATGTTTTATGTCGTATATTACAATGTGTTTGATCGTGTCGCTTATAATCGCTTCGCGTCGCGTTCTGTGTATTTGTAACCTAACACGCTGACCCATCCTGGCAATTGGATTTTTCAAATACAAGCATTTTGTAAAGATTTTATAAAACCAAATACAGTAGGTGAGCATGTATTAGACATCTCTTTTTGGTCACATATAAATATCTTAAACGTGACAGGAATAATTAGGTTCACGCTAAATTCCACCTTCAAGTAGTATATACAGTGTTTACACAGATAAAACTATTCTAGTTTACCTAACTTAATGCTGATTTCAAAAGTTTATACTGATAACACATTTTTCAAAGAAGTATAAATTTCAACTTTTACATTTTTTATAGCGTAAATAAAAATTAAATGGCACAAATATTTCTAAATAAAACACAGTCTTAAACATTCACTGTGTAAGTTTATCATATCATGGCATGGGCTACAATTTCCTGTTTGCATTTCCAGAATTTTTCAAGAACATGAGTGACGGTAGAAAACGCTTAAGTGGAGCTGCTTATAGGAAAGAAGCTTCAGAGAAAGTTGAAAAGCAGCAAGAAACAATAAGGAAGACAGCAAAAATATATAGTTTTTTTTTCGAAAACGCGATTCTGAAGCTCCTAGAACTATTAGTGTGGAAGCTCAACATCTTCAAGACACAACAGATGACATAACACAAACAACAAAAGAACAACATCAACATGACGAAACCAATGAACATCAAAAGGACTCAGAAATCGACTGTTGGCTTGCAGCTGGACATGTGAAAACGCAAGATGTGTGTAATGTAATTCCTCAATCGTCTTCAACTACTAAAGAGCAAGATTTTACATTTGACCCTGCTTTGTGGCCTATAAATGACAACACGAGAGAGAAAGTCATAAACACTGGAATAAACCAAGACATCTCAAACCTAAATTTCAGCAATTCGAAAAGGTTTATTGGAGGTCAAAACCGATACCTAACTCAAGCACTATTCACAACCAACCTAATCAATGGGGAAGAAATCAAACGATCTTATCTAATGTATTCTGAAACTTCTGGAAAACTTTTTTGCATTCCTTGCCAACTTTTTGGAGGAATGTCAAAATTAGCAACTGAAGGCTTTGACGACTGGAAGCATGGTAATGACTACCTCAAGAGCCACGAGAATTCATCAGACCATAAATCATGCGTTTTAGCAATGAAGAGGAGAATGGCCACATCCGAAAGAATAGATTCTCAACTCGTAGCTCAAGTTGAAGATGAAAAAATGTATTGGAGAAATGTTTTAAAAAGAGTAGTAGCAGTTGTTCAGTCTTTAGCTGCTGCTGGATTACCTTTGAGAGGTCATTGTGAGAGATTTGGGTCAAACCACAACTGCGGAAACTTTATTATGTGTATTGAATTAATAGCTCAATTTGACCCCTTTCTTGCAACTCATGTTGCTAAGTATGGTAATCCAGGCCATGGTCACACATCATACTTGTCCTTCGGCACATATGGAGAAATCCTCAAACTGATGGCAGAAAAAGTCACAAATAATATAATATGTGAAATAAAAGCAGCAAAGTACTTTTCATTAGTTATTGACTCTACTCCAGATATCTCACATGTTGATCAATTGGCCGTGATAATTCGATTTATTTCCGAACAGGGAATTCCAGTAGAACGATTCCTCTGCTTTCTACCAAATGTTGGCCATAAAGCCGAGGAGCTACTACGTGCCACTATTGATGCCCTAGACCAGTATGGAGTAGACATAAAAAACTGCAGAGGACAAGCGTATGACAATGCTTCCAACATGTCTGGAGCCTATACTGGTCTACAAGCTAGGATTCGAGTGATAACTCCATCAGCAATATATGCTCCTTGCAGTGCTCATTCTCTAAATCTAGTCGGCGAGCATTCAACTAGTAGTTGCAGAGAAAGTTGTGATTTTTTCATGCTAATAAATAATTTGTATAACTTTTTCTCTGCCTCAACCAAAAGGTGGGAAAGGCTGACTAGTTGCCTTAACAAGAAGACCAATTTAAACCTGAAAAGCCTATCAAAGACACGTTGGTCAGCGAGAGATGACGCTTGCAAGGCATTAAATGAAGATTGGAAGGAAGTGATAGAAGCACTCAACTTAATTTCCAATGACGTAACAGAAAAGGCAACCTCACGAAGTGAAGCCAGTAGCTACGTTTGCAAGCTTCAAAGGTTGGAAACAGCATTTTTGTCAATTCTGTGGGGAGATATACTCAACAGATTTAATATTACTAGTAAAAAGCTGCAATCATCTGAAACCGACTTGTCAACAGTAGCAATCATGTATGGATCATTATCACAGTATATAAATAGCATAAGACAAGAGTTTGACATTTATGAAAATGGAGCTCTGCTAAAGTCAGAAGTATGTATATATGATGATGAAGTTAAGAGGAAGAGGCGGCGTAAGCTCCAACCTGATGAGACTGAAGAAGGTGAAATAACTCTTATTGGCAGAGAGAACTTTAAAATAAACACTTTTTATGTTATCTTGGACACGCTATCTAGTGAAATGGAAAAAAGAAAAGTAGTATACGATGAGCTTAGCTCGATTTTTGGATTTCTCATCTTTAGCGGAAAAGAAGAGCCGGACAAAGAGACACTAATTGATCAATGTACAAAATTGTGCACTCATAACATAACAAAGATCTCCCTTCCCCAGAAGATTTTGCTGTAGAATGTAAACATTTATTTTTTTTCTTAAAGGGGCGTAATGAACAAGAACGTCCAAAAAGTATTTTTGACATCTATAAACTGTTAAATGTCTATGGAGTTCAAGACATATACCCCTATGTTAACATAGCATTGAAACTTTTTTTAACGATCCCTGCATCGAACTGTTCAGCTGAGAGATCATTTTCGGTTCTCAAACGAATAAAAACCTACACGAGATCGACGATGACTGAAGCACGTTTGAGGGATGTGGCTGTTCTAACTATAGAGTCTGAAATGACGAAAAAATTAGCATTTGATGATGTCATCAGTTCATTTTCGGACTCTAAAGCAAGAAGAAAGATTATTTAATCGCCATAGACATGTAAATAATATAAAGTTGTGTTCTATTTTTTACTTTAAAAATTCTAAATTTTAATTTCCAGCTTAGCTTGCATACTTACAACTCATATATTACTTGATTTATTATTGTAAATTGTTCTTATTTCTTTCAACATTTCTACTAAATTAGTCATATTACAACATTTGTAAACTAAAATACACCACTAACATTTCAATTAATCACACGATTAAAATAAATTGGTTTTAACTTATAGTGTTCAGCTTATGTTAATACCTACTACCTACTAAGTTTTTAGTACAACATTAGCTATGATACAAACAAAGGGTGGGGGGGCGGCAGATAGCCGCTATATCCCCTTGGCGGAAAAACGTGAAATACGCCACTGGGTGGGGGGGGCGGCAAATTGCGTCTAGCCCAGGGGCGGCAAATCTTCAAATACGCCTCTGTTTCTGACACCATTAACAACATCTAATTTTATTCAGAGGGACGGCCCACGAGGAGTTGAACAAAAATCTCCAACGTAAGCCTAGGTCGAGTTCGGAATCAAATGAAAGGTCTATTCCAGAGAAATTAATTGCCACAAAACCAGACTTCGAAAAGTTTATCCTTTCCAGAGTAGCAATCATTTGAATTTCAAAGTAACTAATTTGAACAATATAAATTCACAGCTACTTAACGGTAAGTTATTGTGATCAAAAATTATAGTTCATGGAACACAATATTATGTAAAAAATTAAATTATCAAATTATCTATGGAAAAAATAACGTTGTGAAAGCGTTTCTATATTTTTTTTTCTGCCCTGTATACAATTATCAATGTGTGATTTATTTGAAAGAAACATGAAAAAACTACAAAAATTGTTATGACTGAAATAACTGCAGAACCTTATAAAAAATATTTAGAAATATTCTATCAGCATTTCATATCTCAGATGGTATAACATTAAAACTGTTCCTACTTTATTTTTTTAAATTAATATCCTTTTATGAAGTATATTTTCTCTCAATTTAAAATTTTAATCTAAATATCCATGTTTGTGTATTATACATAACTTGGTAGTCAATTGTTTTTCCCAAGTAAAGAAGAGTTATAAGTGTATGAAATACATCCTAATAGGTTATTAACAGATTGTAAGGTTAGTATTTTATTTAACACATTCGCTGCAGGTGATGCCTTACATTGTCACGACGGTTGGTGCGCGCACGCTGATGACACCTTATGTAGTCATTAGGCAATCTGAGCTGTTCTGTAATAGCTTGAGTTTAGCTGCTAGGTGACTATCGTCCGTTCGTAGCGTGGTCCAAAAATTACAAATAGCTCTACTGTGTCGCAGTTTTGGCGTGACATTGTTTTGTGTTTCTAGTGTACTTTATGTAAATAGTTGTTTAGTGTGTATATTTATTATTATTAGTGTTTTTAACATGGTTGGGTAATCTAGACTAGGTGTTTGTTTGTTTGACCAAAATGTGACTAACAGTGAATCAGAAGTCCGTAAGTTTACAGTTTGAAGATATAACAGAAGATTTAGGTTTGTTTTTTATGGCTTCTGATGATGAATAAACTGACTGAAATAGAATGAACCGGTGGGTTGAAGAGGATTAAATATTGTAAATACCTAATATATGAACTAAAAATATTATATGAATTGCACATGAATCAATTTTACATGTTAATAGATTGATATATGTAAGCGTGCAGCCATAGTGCCGAGCCGGGCAAGGCAGTGCCGCACCGCACATTACGCGATTCCATGCGCTGCCACACGAATGTGTTAAATGTACACAAAAAAGTATAGCAACAATAAATAAGAAATTTTAAGTGGGGTAAGAAATCCATACTCGTGTCATTGTGAGATATGCAACCACTGGGTTGTTAAGTAAACCATATTCAATTCAAGCACTAAATGTGCAACATTTGTTATGAACACAGTACACATTTAGGATTTGATTTCAGGAGGATAAGTTTCTATAATATGGCAGAGATCTTATGGATTGTCATGGACACTGGAGGATAATCTTAAAACTCCATAACTTAATCTGTTATAGAATCTCTTTAAAAATTAGAAGCAATTAATTTTTTACAGATTAAATAAATGGTTCCAAAGATTTGGGATAAAATTTCCCCATACTAAACACTAAAAACTTACCAGTTTGATTCCAAAATATGTTTTTTTTGCTATAACTAAAAACTACTAGTCAAGTTAGAGATATGCGGTTTTTGCTAAAAAATTTAAATTGTAATTCACATTTCTTCTGAAAATTTAATCAAAATGGTTAGAACCATTTTTGAGAAAAATCCATTTTTTTAGAACCATTTTTGAGAAAAATCCATTTTTTTATGTTTTTTGGTCGTAAAATAAAAAAAAAAAAACTAAAATTTCAAAAAGTGAACAAATTATCTTGAGATATTGGCTAAATACACCTACATACTAAATTTCATAAAAATCTATCCATCTGTTTGGTCTCTAGTGAACTGCTCATATAATCTGTTTCACTTTGAGAATGCAGTACGGCTCTTATAGACAAACACAATGCTACTAGTTGGTGCAAAAATATAAAGCATTGTCTGTCTGCCCACTGTCAAATAGTATCCTCACAGTTTTGCTCGGATATTATATTACAGTATTTTTGTTTAAAAAAACATAAGTCTAAAAATGTCTCTTAAAATTTAATTAGGTATTAAATAGTGTATAAATCAATCATCGTTAGTTAAAAATTTATTTAAAGAACAAACAAATTATTAACTATAAAAGTCTGTAGATATTTCGTATATCTATATATATATCGTATATCGTCGGCACTGGTGGCGCAGTGCTGTAACCCAGCTACTCGGGGACAAAGTGTTTGGGAGATTGTAGGCGATAGGTTCCATGCTCGGTACTCTTAATACCGACACGGCGTCCGCTCAATGGTTGCCATCAACGTAGACACTACTAGAGAAATCTGGAGTGTCCGTGTTGGATGGTAATCAATATTCAGATATTGTGTGGGGAAGATAACTGAGTGTCAGCATTGTCAGTTAGCTGAAAATCAGAACAACTCTACGTGGTTCCGATTCCACGTAAATATGTAGTTCCCATAATTGCCCTGGCTATTGGGCTATTAATAAATAGTCCTTTCTGAGCTAAGTCGAACTCAGATAGTAACAATGACTACACTCGTTCATCACACTCATCACACTCATTCAGTCCTCATATTCGCCCATATCTCTACGATCGGCGTCTTACAGATGAATAATGAATAATAATGAATAATATATGTTACTGATATACATACATATATATATATTCATTTACAAGAAAAATGTTACTGATAAAAAGACAAATATGTAGTAAAATAGAAAATAAATTATTAAGTATAATGCTGTAAATTAATGTCTACTTGAAGGAATCAAGTTTTAATTAGCCTATTCCAAGACAAAAAAAAAAAAAAAAAAAAAAAAAAAAAACAAACAAAAAACAAACGTTTATTTATTGGTATAACCCATGTTTTGTACTTAAATTACATTTAGGTTGAAATAATTAATTGATTTAATACAATTACGTCTGTATATAATAAATATGTTATGTTATTAAACGTATTTTAAAACAATATTCAAGAAATGTATGAATTGTGTTACAATAAATAATTAATTAGTTTTAGTACATATAATCTTTCAAACAAATAAAAACCAGCTCAATGTGTGTCCTATATTATCCCTAACCCATTAGTACCTCAACTGAGGACAAAGCGGGTGAGTGACTCGTTTGGGCCTTTCCTCTTTTCGTCTTATCTGTTGATGCAAAGGAATAAACAAATATCCCACAAGAGGGAAGTACTGTACAAATGTACATTTAGTGTTGGGAGGAGGTTGGTGGTTATTGCTTGTGTTTTTCTGAATATCTTGAAAAAGTGATCGAGTGAATTCAATAATTATAATTTTAGTTATTCAGTGTGGTCTTTAACAATGGAAAAAAGCCAAAGGAAAAATAATTTAAAGTGGTGAGAGGAAAACAGTGTTAAATGTATATAAGTATATCGAAAAGTGTTATCCGGATAAAAATGTCACTTTTCATGTAAAAAAAACCAGTGAGGCTACGTTAATTAGTGAAAGAACTAGGATTGAAGAATTATAAATTAAGAAAGGAAGGATATTGTGGACAGATTGTCACACCAAAAAAATACCTCAAAAAATATAATATAAAATAAAAAAACAGTTAAATTTTTATTTTAATTTTGACTATGTTTTTATCAAAATTAAATAAAAAAAAACTGCTTCCAGATGAGATATGTTGATAAAAATTAACTAATTTAAAATTCCTTGTTTGCTTAAACGAACAAACTAAAAAAAATAATAATATTTATAAATATATTCAAAGAGAGTAATAAAATAAACAGCAATAAGTTAAGATCAACAACTTACTAAACTTTTGGAACGGGTGAGTTACTAAAAAATAAATGTGACTTATACACTATAAAACACCTCTGTATTGTAAATGATTTGATGTCCTGTTAAAAAACTGAAAAATAATAACTGGCTTTATGCCTGCAATTTTCACTGCCTAATATTATAAATTCAACTTTAAACAACGTATTTTTAGCATAATAGGTTTTATATAAAAATAAATAATATTTCTCATGGATTCATATTTTAGCACCGATGGAATCGTGGATGGTTCAAAGTGAGGCCAACTCACCAACACGAAGACAACTGCGCTCACCGCACAGTCATCTTTCTTTGTCACTTATTACCGACTAAACTATGCATTTTCATGAAAAAAGTTTCAAATAAAAAATAAAGTACCAGTTTTTATCTACAACTTTCCCGTTGACAAAACTTACCTGACCAAAAAATAAAAAACTTCTTCACAGATCAACTTTCCATGTCTTTTCTCAAACATATGAACTAATTTTTACTTCTGTTATATTATTACAAATTAGTTTTATTATATAATCAATTCATACTAACACAGTAAGCATCCACTACTTCTGTATAAAGTTTACACAACATTTCAAAATCTTCAATTAATATTTATTCACTTAAAATGCAGTGTAATTGAATCGTGGCCTGTAAAAACTGAATCTTCAATGGCTATACGTTTTTAAAGCATATGATAGGTAATTTTTTTATATTATTAACTTTTTTTAAAATTTCATACCTTTAATAACAGGAAATAAATATTTTCCCAACCATTTTCATGCGAAAATTTGATTTTATGATTACTTTTTATCAGCGAGCCAACATTTTTATACAGTGCTGTACCTCAAAAACTCCCATTTGATTAGCATTGCTTATGAGCTTACCGTACTACATTCTCAATATGAAATAGAGTATAGACTCAGACAGACACACATATGGACAGAAATAAAAATTTAAAAAAAAGTCACTTCTTTGGATTCAGGGGACAAGCACCGCAAGGATTGTTGGCAAAATAACACTCATTGAAGTAATAAGCTGCACATTATTTTCACTTCATTAAAGCTAGTTTAAAACAATTTAAGTTACTGACCATAACAAATTTTAGTTTGTGTTTTGTACATATTTGGTAGTCTTCTTCTTTGCGATTGCAAAGATACCAAACATACATGGTTTTACGGTGAATACACTTATTTTACAACATATTTTTTATATGTCTGCAAATCTACCAAAAATGGCTGCTGGTTCGAGGACTAACTTAAATTTTAAATAACTTGTGTTGTTATTTCACGTTTTTGTAAAACCTAATAAAACAAAAGATTTTAACAGCGAGATAGAATTAAATTATTTTAGTCATCATACAAAATAAATTTTATTTATAGTATTATTGTTTTTTATTGTCTCTAACCATACATTGATCCATTCAATCTGTTATTTAATCCATAATTTGTTTAAACTTTCTTCGCTATGTGATAGTACAATTTTCGCAACAAACCCATCTGTAACTTTGAATACAAGATGGTGCAGTGAGTGTTAAAAATCTTACGATAGGAACAAGTTACTAAGTAAAAGAAAACCAGCTATGTAAGCATCACTGACATTTGTAAAAACAGAAACTACTTAGATATGCCAGTTAGCTCCCACAATGAATAACATTTTTTTAAATGCTCATTTTAAGCCGTATAATCATAATGATTTCATTTACTTGAATATTGTGTATTCCTTGTTGGTACTGCAGGAAGGAGAGCAGTTTGAGAGCCGGCAGAGTGACTAAGTGATTGAGACAGTTCAGACTAGACAGCAATGTTTGTAGAAAGGTCCTGTCTTTGAGAAATGTTTCCAATACTGTAACAAAATTCAATATCTTGTGTCATACAGCAATATGATTGGAGTTTAGTTTCTTAACCCTTGAAATGCGGGAAACGGATATATCCTCCAAATCCTATTTGATAAATTGTAGTTGCATTGGGATCCACTAGAGTTCAGGAGAATGTTGAATAGTCTTCCTAACAATGGTCTGTATGATCTGAAAGTGATTGGTCGGTTGTATTGGGATGGGGGAGTGGTTTTGTCAGCTATAGCATGTCAGACTGCCAGTCTGAGGTTACCTATTACGTGTGAAATGGATATATCCTTGACTCGTTATTTTAGTTTGTGATGGAATTTTGCTAGTGTTGTATAGTTTTATTATTGTTCGTGTATGTGTCTTAGATCAATTAGTTCCGATTTATTGTGTTTTAATTGTATGCAGTTTTATCTATCAGTTTTATTGACCATATTGTATTTTTTCTATTTTTATATACTTTTCATGTTTTAAATAATTTATTTGCTTTATATTCTGTCATTTTCAGCTTAATTAATTTTTATTTCTATTTTATCTTGGCTGTAGACTGAGTTTGAAAACACAAAAATTGTAAAATTAAATTTTTAGAATTTGTTTATATATTTAACAAAATAAATGTTTAATTATTTCTTAATGTTTTGGTATTTTTTATACCTTATTGTATCCTCTAGCTAAAAAAAATCTACGTTAAGAAAATTAAATTTTTAATAATTACGCTTTTACATTAAAATGAGAACAATTTATTCTATGTTGCAAGGGTTAAAATCTCATCCATTAGGATAGTTTTGCTATAAAATAAAAGTACTGCCAAACAACAGCCCATGCTTAGGAGTCTATTACACCTGCTGCCATTTGATTCTCTGTAAAGGCAATATTAATTTCAGAATAATATTACAGCTTTATTTATGACCATATGAGTATAAACTTTACATTTTTGAAAGAGGACACAATTGTCTGTTGTTCCCAGAAACAGATTTTTTTAAAATTTATTTTTTTAAAACCAATTACCATTGTTCTAATAAATTTTTTTTAACAAACGAAAACAGTGAGGCAAAATTTGACCCGGTGGGGAGTCATCAAAAATATAATGACTCTTATTTTACCAGGCTAAGAAGTCCTCTCTAACACTTAACTTGGTGACCAATGGTTAAACGTGACTTCCGAGCCACGGTAGAGGCAGAGCAAAAACTATTAATAGTCATATCGGGAATCGAACCTGGACCTACTGTGTGGCAAGCCAACGCCTTAGCCCCTTATCTACGGCCACTCCAATCTACTATAGTATATAAAGTCTCCAAAAGATTACAGTAGTTTTATGTAATATTATAATTTGCATTTCTAATAGATTTATAGTTATAGGTTACCTGTTAAAGTTTACATCTGTGTAAGTGTTAACTGAGAATTGTTGCATATTGTAAAGCACTATTTATGAGAAATATGTCTGCCAGAGGACCTACATCACTTGGTTCAAAACAAATATCACTTGGTGGAAAGTGTTAAAAACCAAAATGCCTTGTCTATTCGCATTTTGAAGAAATTAAATACCTTGGTGTCATATCAACATTAGCATGACATGAATAAGCCATATAGACAGCCTCTGCCTCAAGTTTAGCAATGTGTGCCCTGAGAAGAACAAAGGCGATCAGCACAGTTTTTGTAATGCAGGGAAAATTATAAGTATAATGGCACAATTAGGTTTTAGAGGCAGATATATTTGCAAGAACTTGATAATACTAACCATAACCAATATGCACATACTGCAAACTATCCTGTACAGTAAAACCAAAGATCCTCTAAAAAATTAAAGCCAACATAACAATTACTTGAGATACACAGGAGGTTGTACACTAAAAATTCACAGAATAACTTTATTAAAAAAAACCCATCCTGTGCTCTAAAAATGCACAGCTTACTAATAATACCAGAAAAAATACTATGAAAAAATATACTTCACTTCTGGTCACAAGACTAAGATTTTTTTTTCAGACTGAATTTGATGTATAGAAACATTAACTTTAACTATCAGCCTCTTTATAGTTTTATGACTAAATAATAATTGAATCTTGAACATACTTTTATGATATTGTCAATAATATTTATTGTAGGTTAGGTTAAAGGGCACTAGGCCAGGAATTAGTATATTGGAGAGATAGGACATCAGCAAACTTACCTTAGAAGTCGAGTTCACTAACACCAGAGTAGTAGTAACATACACAAAAGAATCACATAATTAAACGAATTTTCAGTACCACTGGCACTTTCTTCAGGTGAGTAGAGAGAGACAACGTGCCAGTGTCTGAAGAAAGTGCCAGTGGTACTGAAAATTCGTGTAATTATGTGATTCTTTTGTGTATGTTACTACTACTCTGGTATTAGAGAACTTGTCTTCTAAGGTAAGTTTGCTGATATCCTATCTCTCCAACATACTAATAATATTTATTGAATATGTTGGAACAGCTTTACAAATGAATCATATGCATTGTAATTACACCCTCTTTAGTCCTATCTCAAGATTCCTTAGTCTTGATAATTATATCTTCATATAGTGCAAGTGATCCTCTCACCCACTCATACACTGCTTGTGGAAGATCCACTATGTATGGAAAAATAAATAAACGATAATGATATTTACACGAGTATAGAATAATGTTTATACAAACTGAGCCATCAAACAAGCCAGAGGAAATGTGAGTTAGAGTTTTTGTGTTAAAAAAGTTTGTTTCAAGCGTTAATTAAAAAAAAAAAATAAATTTTGTTGAAACCGAGCGATGTTTGTTAAGCCATACCACCATAATATGCTGAGCACTAAGAAAGTGTTGGGAGTAAGAGCACTACTCAAGTCTTTGATGGTATATTGAATTGAGGATAAGCTTAGATTTATGTTAAGCACAAATAGGATTTTTGCAGCTGATTTTGTTTCTGCTGGAAGCAGATAAATAATGTACAATTTTTTAAAAGTACTTAATTAAAATATGTTGTAATGAAGGGGAATTTTACGTCTCATTTGTTTAAAATCTGCCACATTAATTTAACGTCTCATTTGTTTAAAATCTGCCACATTAATTTTACGTCTCATTTGTTTAAAATCTGCCACATTAATTTTACGTCTCATTTGTTTAAAATCTGCCACATTAATTTTAAAAAATTAAGCTAACGTGCTTATCTTTTCATACAAATTATTCAGGTATTATTCATAGAAAAAGGTACCTAACCACGATAGTCCTTGCACTGATTCATTTTTATGACAAGAACATGGGCAAGTTTGAACAATTGTGAGTGCAGAGTTTGAGTGAGATCTGGGTCTGTGATGATCATTCTGATGACACTCAGCAACTGTAGGCTGACTCTAAACAGCACAGAGGTATCAGTCCACGCTGGCACTATCTTGCAGGCCAGGTACACCACACAGCTCACATTGTGTACTGAAACACCATTTCACAACATTTCAATTTCCTGCTGAAACTGGACAAGAACATTTGTGCTATATTTATAGCATTTAAGAAATAAAATACTTGAATCTAATTATTGAAGACATGGGCAGATTTCTCATTCTAGGTACAGTTTGGTACACTTTTTGTTGAGTGTCTTTAACCAAACGATTCAGCTAAATCAAAACAGTGACATAAAAACTAATTGATAGTAAAATTCTCATCATTAAATAAATTTACTATGGATTTTTAGGCTCTAATACAAATTTCTTTGAATGATATTTCATTAATTGTAAGCAGTTGATATATGTCAGAGGAAGGCTGTATGAAGTGGGGTGTATATCTTGACAGTCAGCGTAAATTTTGTTTAACAAAATCGATATACCGGAGTGTGTTTCTCCTTACCTTTGGTTTCTGGTTGAGGAGCTAGTAGCATAGAAAGAGTCCTAGGTAAATTCTCCCATATACTGATGCTCATGTCAGTTTTACTTTGTAGTTTATCTCTCTCTACAATTTTCTTCAATATTGTAAAGACTTGTAATATAATGTCTTGGGAGCAATAGTTCAGCACCTTCTGTAAAAAAGTGTTGTAATAAACATTCTCCAACTTATTTGCTGCATAAAAATTAGAATAGTTATTTCGATTCTGTTTTTGATTGCGCTAGGAGGAATAGGTATATCTTTGGTTGGTGTATTTGCCACGAAACTGGCACTAAGGTTGAATAGAATAGAATTTCAGGATGATTTTGGTACAGGATTATATCCACCAAAATGTATCAGGGTTGCTGATAGACCAGACAGTAACCAATAGAGGGTGCATTTTATGTCCATACGACTGAGGTGCAAATGACTACGACACAAAAATAACTTCCCTTAAAAAATTTAGCGATTTAAGTAATATTCTTATTTATAGCTAGTAAAATGCATACTGACCACAATAAATTAAAAGTGATTTTAATATAACTCATAATACACCATACTGTATTAGTATGTAGAATATCTTAAATGTAATATTTTTTTAATAAAATGTCATAAATAGCCACGTATTAGCTTACAAGCTCACTCTGATATTCTGCTAGTAGTTTTTCAGTTTACTAATATCTAATTTCAGAAAAGTACTAACTGAAGGAGTTTGCCTCCTTCTTGAAATATCTTGTAATAAATAGTACCTCAAGCAGCTAATAAATAAAATCAATCAAATAATAATCTTTTCTAACCCATTGATAACAAAAGAAGTACACCTACATTCAACAGCGAATTATGACCAAAGATGGGCCTCACATGCCATGCAGTTTTGATTATTTGTTTTCATCATTAGTTTATTAACCCTTTGCACTCGATATATCAGATGTTCGAGTTTATATGAATTATGACCAAAGATGGGCCTCACATGCCATGCAGTATTGATTATTTGTTTTCATCATTAGTTTATTAACCCTTTGCACTCGATATATCAGATGTTCGAGTTTATATGAATTATGACCAAAGATGGGCCTCACATGCCATGCAGTATTGATTATTTGTTTTCATCATTAGTTTATTAACCCTTTGCACTCGATATATCACATGTTCGAGTTTATATGAATTATGACCAAAGATGGGCCTCACATGCCATGCAGTATTGATTATTTGTTTTCATCATTAGTTTATTAACCCTTTGCACTCGATATATCAGATGTTCGAGTTTATATGAATTATGACCAAAGATGGGCCTCACATGCCATGCAGTATTGATTATTTGTTTTCATCATTAGTTTATTAACCCTTTGCACTCGATATATCAGATGTTCGAGTTTATATGAATTATGACCAAAGATGGGCCTCACATGCCATGCAGTTTTGATTATTTGTTTTCATCATTAGTTTATTAACCCTTTGCACTCGATATATCAGTTGTTCGAGTTTATATGAATTATGACCAAAGATGGGCCTCACATGCCATGCAGTTTTGATTATTTGTTTTCATCATTAGTTTATTAACCCTTTGCACTTGATATATCAGATGTTCCAGTTTATATGAATTATTTTTTAATTTTTATTTACGTGTAGAATGTTATAGAAAATAAAACAAAACATAAATCATAGTTATAACTTATAAAATAACTAAATTATGTTTTTTTATGGAACCTTTACAACATTGGCAAAAGGCTTGGAGTTTTTTTAAATACTTTTCTAACATGGACTGGAGTTTTTGACACCGACCAACAATTTTTGTCCGAGAGGTAATAGTTAACTTGCAGCATGAACAGGCAACATAATATTTAAATCCCTACGACCAATAGGGCTCGATTTTTTTATCATACAAGGTCTGTTTGATGAATATGTGAGTGATCAAATATGACACGATAAATAATTCCACTCACTGGCTCTTATGAATCCTGTCAGCCATCATTACCATTATGGTTAACCATAACAACTTCTCTGACTACAGAGGATCTTGTTAGTCAACTTCTTCAACCAGCACATTATTGACTAATGACTGTTGTGTAGCAGATTGATTATTAATATTAACAGGAGGCTCCAGAGTAATCAACTATAATTAAAAAATATTCATCTATACTGCTTGCAAGCATGAACGATGGCATTGTGGGGTGCTGCAATCAACTGTTTAAATGCAATCAAGTTACTAAAATATTTTTCCTTGGTCAGTCTCATAACTTCATTTCCAAGTTTATCAAGAGACTCATTTTTCATCCACAAACCCTTAACTAGCTATAATAAGTTCTGATGCTAAAATCTTTAGGAAGCCTTCAGAAACAGCTTTAGGTCTACATATTGGTCCCTGAGTCATCTTTGTCTTTGTACTCTTAAGTGTAAGTTGTCATTTCTCGGCTTAAGGCACATAGAGCACTTATACCAACTGAAAATATTTAATTTGAATCATTCATGGTTGATCTATGTAAAAAACAAGGGATTAAGATGTGAATGACCATCACAAGTATTGCAGACTGACAAGAATCTTCCGGTTCACATAAATTTTTCCTTCATAAACAGCACAGGGTCTGTATGAAGGTGCAAGGCTTATATAATAACAATATTTGAATAAAATCACTATCTCCCCAATCAACTATGGGGCTCATGGAAATTATTCTTTTAGCCGCACAGAAAACATCACGGCTAAAACGGTCATTGCCCAGCCCAAACCAACAGAGGTATTACTCTAGAACAAAATCAACCGATAGATCTCAACAGCCTAAATAAATTATATAAATTTGGAAAGAACAGAAGTGATTGTTGGGCCAATGGCTGAGAAATGATCAAGGTTATTTAAGCAAGTGGAATGGCTTTGAATTTCCTCGGCAATGTGCTTATATTTCTTTTTTAGTTCATATAACAAACTCACCAGAAGACATAGCATAGCTTCTCTATTTGACAACGCTAGATGTTCAATTTGTTTTAAAGATGGTTCTCTTGTGTCTCTCATCCACATAATTGTCTGAAAATAAATAAAATTATAAAAGGAATATATCGCCCATTCTTCACAGTTACAACAAATCATCTAAAATATAACTTATATTTATTGAAGTTAGCTCCAGGACACAACACTATATTTTTTTGCATTAAATATAAAGCCTGAAAATAGGCAAAAACCAAAAAAACTGTCCAAACAAAGACCAGGTTGACCTGGACACTTGGGGCAATTTTAGTAACGTGTACAACAGCTCTATGATAGTAAAAATAAACTATAAAATCGAGTTATTTACCAATAAATAAATCTCAACACTAATTTACTAATCTACCACTGACTCACCAGCATTCTAAACTGAAAGTACGGCGGTAAAAATTGGTGGCAAACAATGCTATGTCAACGATGCACCTGGTGTCTCATCGGTGCTGGGGTCAAAAATCGAGATGTACACATGGTGCGTCACTGGGGCTCGACACGTTAAGATATTTTTGTACACCTCAGCAATGGCTGGTGTAAATGACATAGATAAATTGACATACATAAATGTTGAGATCTTACCACATCCATCTGCAAAGATTTACTAGTACACAGGGAACTGAAGGACCAGAGCAGCAGTGCAGGATGATGGGTGTAGACAGATGAGAGAGTGGAAGTCTGAAGCCAACTTATCAGCACTCCACTAGCGGCCTGCAAGTGTCTCCTACCATCCTGTTGTACCGGGGACTGGGACAGGGACAGGACCTTTAACAACCGTCCCCTACGTAACTAACGATTTTCTTGACTATTTATAATATACTGTGTGTCCCAAAAGTCTTAGAACTTCATTATAGTTTCTTTATTGGTAAATATAGAACTATGAAACTTTAACGTTTCATCATTAGTATTTTTTCATATGTTATGAAACATTTTTCACCATATTTTTTTCCTCAACGGGGGGACGTCCCGTAGAGGAAGTTGTGACAGTTTTAAATGTAAGCCTAGGTTGAGTAGCACCTCATTTTAAAGATCTTTGTTTTAATCATACAATGCCGCAAATGGGACTTCAAAAGGTTCACTCAGTCAAAAATGGTAGTCTTTTCAAGTTTCGTTTTATGAAAGCTTAACAATAAGGTTGTAATGAGTATTTTATTTTTTTCTTAAAGGAATAAAATGAATATGCAGAAGTACTAATTAGTGTTTATTTTTTTCAATTAGTAAGACGGTTTTAGACACCTGCTATGACACGCAAAATTATCCCAAGTAAAATGGGTAAAAAAATCACAAACTTGAAAGTGCTACCATTTTTGACTGAGTGAACCTTTTGAAGTGGCATTTGCGGCATTGTATTCTAAAACCAAAGACCTTTAAAATGAGGTGCTACTCGATCTAGGCTTACATTTCGAACTGTCACAACTTCCTCCACAGGACGTCCCCCATTCAATCAATCAATCAAAACACTTTATTCATAACAGTACAACTTGTACATTTGAATGGCGTCACAGTTGTATTACATAAATAGTCTTAACTAAAATATTCAGTTATGCTATACAAAGATTTATTTATTAAGTATATTTTTGCAGCATTCTTAAATTTTAAATAGTTTTTAATACATTTAATTTCTGTGGGTAAATGATTAAAAAATTTTACTCCACAATACGAAGGTTTATTTTCAAAAAGAGAGAGTCTGTGACGAGGATAAGAAAGAATGTCATGAACGGGTTTTATAATTATGGTAATTGCCTAATTTTGGCAATGAATCTGCATTTTTATGTACATATAAAATTAATTGGAAAATATATAGACTATAGACTGTCATAATGCTCATGTCTTTAAAATGGTTTTTAACAGAAACATCCCAATTTAATTTACACATTACTCTTATTGACTCTTTTTGTAACAGTAAAATAGCATTAAGGTTTTTAACAGAAGTTCCACCATAAAGTATTAATCCAAATGATAAATGAAAATGTATAAAAGAGTAGTAGATTAATTTTAATGTTTTTTCTGAACAAAAATTTAACATTCTTCTTAGTGCAAAAATACCGGATGACATTTTTTTACAAACCGCTTTAACATGGGCATCCCAGGAAAGTGATTTGTCAACTTGTAATCCCAAAAATTTTGAACAGTCAACACTTTCCAACATATTATCGTCAATTAAAACTTGCAATTCATGTGCTTTATTATTACAAATTGGAGAAAATACCATGTAAGGTCACTTGGGGTAATTGGGCCACCTTTTTTTTTCAAAACAGTGTCTGTTTTCGACAAAACATATTGTAGTGTGTGTTGTAGTATCAACTTTTGGGTGTTTTTTTTTTTTTTAATTTGGAGGGTGTAAGCAATCAACAACACATGAAATAGTGAAAATTGGCCTGTGCAATACTTTGTAATTACAACAATTTAAAAATTTTTTTTTGAGGGGGTGGCCCAGTTACCCCAAGAAAGCGGGGTCACTGGACCACTCTCATCTATTTGATGTTGTTTTACGTTTATCCGTGAAAGGGGCATCTGGCCCACTTTGTATATTAATGTACCATTTAAATAAAAATTGATTTTTCCCAAATAATTTGCAAGTTTGCTGTAGCCCACATTGTAAATAAACCGACATGACGCAGCGGAAGACGCTGCTTATGAAAATCCTGACTGAAAGGGAAAGGAGGCAGTAAACTGTTACAAATTACTTCAAAAACAGTTTTTATTCTCGAAATTTAAATCTAATTACAAGAAATAAGTTATAAAAAAATTTGTAAGAGAGAAAAGAAAGAAAAGTTAACAACACAAACGAAAAAAATGTTTTCTAGGCATTTTTGCTTGGTTTCCATCTCAAAAAATATTTGAGAGGTCTGAAAGATCAGTAGAGAAAGTGATCATGTTTTTAAAACGAGTGGTGCTCATATCAATTGGACGAGATAATTTGCGCACTATATCCGAGCACTTGATGAAAAAAGAACCTTCATCTGTCGCAAAAAATTTCATCGTTTGATTATGGCGCTTTAGGTAAGTACCCATAAAACCACCTGCTTCAACTGATTCAATTTTGGCAGCATAGAGCCTGAAAGATTTAGGAGTTTTCCCAAAAACTCGCACAATACAGTAGTCCCCTGGAGAGATTTTGGAACCATCATCTTCCTCCTCTTCAGAAAAATTCATCTCAAAACTTTCATCCATCGCTGGGATTGACCCAGAATCTTCACTGTCACTGCTTGGTATTGGAAGAGCACTTTTTTTTCTCGAAGATTTTTGAACTTTGTTTTCTTTTTTTATTTTCTTTTCTTTTTCTTTCTCCTGCTTCTTTTTTTCTTTTTCTGCCTTTTCATCATGTTGCTTTTCTTTCATTTGGAGAAATTCTTGAGTGGTGATAATTTCAGCATCAGTGACAACCCTTTTACGTTTTTTCCCTGTTGCTGATGGAGATGGCTTGTTTATCACAAACTCCAAAAGTAGTTCCTCAAAGCTTTTTCGCTGTTCTCCCTGATGAGGTTGGCTGGTTGATGGGTAAATTTCAGGAACATTGGTGTCAGGTTGATTATTTTGTGTCAATTGCTGTCCATTCTGGTGATCCATGCTGGTTGACACGAAGCTTCTAGGTTCATTATTTTCAGCCAATTTCTGCCCACTATGAGGAACCTGGCAGGTTGATGGAGAACTTCCACTAAAACTGGTTTCAGGTTCATTATTTTCCGTCAGTTCCTTTACATTCTGATAAATTTCGTTGGTTGATGTAAAACTTCCAGGTTCATTGTTTTGTGCAAGTTGCTGCCCATTCTCATGCTCAGTCATCGTTGATGGATTACTTCCATGTATGGTTTGAGATTCATTGATTTGAACCACACCCATTTGGGCTGCATTCTGCTCCGCTCTGTACTGTTGCAAGTGACCTGGCTTAAAAACCGTTACATTAATTTTTTCTCGATTGGGTCCTTTCATTTCAGGATCATATATCCCAGTAGCTGAAAACCCCGAGATTAAGTTTTGTTTCTGATGGTTATCTTGCACAATTTTATTAATAATCGAAACAAATTCAGCTTTCAGTATCTTTTTTCGAGGATTTTGACGTTGCAATGCACACAGCTCCTTATCCCAATTTGTTTTTATGGATTTAAACACCCCCACGTCTAATGGCTGAAGGATATGGGTAGTGTGGGGAGGAAGTTTCATTATTGTCACATTATGTTGTTGAGCCAGTTTTATTAAATCCACAGAAACGTGGCTGACGTGGCCATCATAGATTAACAGAACTGGCCGTTGCTCACCAATGTTGGGAATAAAAATTTTCCTAAACCATGACAGAAATAAAGCTGAATCCATCCATCCTCTTTCCGAGACTGATATTGCAGTCTTTGTAACCTCTTCCCCTATCCAATTTTCCATTACAAATTTCCCTCTAAATACGCAAAGGGAAGGAAGCATTGTGCCATCCGCTGCACCACACATTAGCACTGTGGTGTTTTCTCTGCCAGAAGAAGAGGTTTTCCTTTGACTTTTACTCCCAACTAAAGAAACCACTTTTGTTTTTGATGGATCGTGGCAAAAAGCAGTTTCGTCGCAGTTGTATATCTGCCCTGGTTTTCCCATCAAATTTAATTCAGTCATTGTCTTACTTAGCAAATCAAAATACTTATAAATGACCCATGGAGAAGTTTGGTCAGCTCTGATGTGCTCTATGCTTTGAGCTCTTTTTAGGGTCAAACCATGTCGTTTTTTAAATCCTACAAACCAATCATTGCCCGGACGATTGTTCTTAAATCTAGTTATGAGGTTATTACGAGCTATGTAGTTTGCAACCAAGTCTAGTACTTCTGTTCGTGAAAGCCCATAACCGTTTCTATCCATTATTATTAGGCAATTCGCTATTTCCTGTTCTTCCTTTTGGCTTAAGTAGGAAATAACCCCTTCCCCTCCTTGTCCGAAAATTGTTTGTTTTCCTTTGCCTCTTGTTCCATGTACATAATGTTTTAGAGTTGATCTTGGAATACCATAATGTGCTGCTGCTCCTTTGGTCGTCATATTTCCATTTTTCACATCGTGAAGAGCTTGCTCAAGGTCTTCAACAGAATATGTACTTGGGCCAGCTCCTCTATTGGTCGTCCGCTGGTAATGTCTTACCATTATGATGAGATCCCCTGTAACAAATAAAACAAAACCACATAATTATTACTTGCCTACTTAATACTAATCCCCCTCCCCCCCCCCAGGCCCAAGGCAGTTTAAGCAAATAAGTCAACTATAAACTGAAATGTAAGTTAACTATTTGAAGTTTGAAATATGTCAAATATTAATTTTTTTTATTGCAAGTAGTAATTTTTTATATCAGTAGATTCCTACCTACTTAGTACCTGGTAGGTAGGTACCTATGTAGGTATGAAAAATTTAAATTTTTGGTCTAAAAAGTTCAAAACTTCTTTTATCAATAACCATGAGGGGTAACTGGGCCACACGGGGCATCTGGGCCTTGGGCTGGCCCAGATACCCCGCACCTATGGCCCAGTTCCCCCGTTTTACACTTCCTGAGGGGGGCAACTGGGTCACCCCCCTCCAATCAAATGCACCGTGAAATAAAATGATGAAACTACCGATATTACATGCATTACTCTTCTATTTGCTAAAGATAACTAAAAACAGGCAATAGTACTTACTTTGTCTACTGTACAGCTGTTTGAAATAGAGGTATCAGCAGGTTGTTTTGAAAAAAAATTATTCGCAACTTCGTAAGGCTCCCAAGCACGTGCACTAACTGAGAGAAAGATGGCTTCTGTTGTTTACAATCCTTCCAAGTGAGAAGAAGTGCTGCCAACCCTTGAACTGAAAAAAACCCTACAAACGAAAAATCCCTAGACCCATGGCCCAGTTACCTCACTGGCCCAGTTGCCCCAAGTCACCTTATTTAGTTTTCTCATAGTTGATTAACATATTAAAGTTATTTAGATATTCCTTAATATTAGTCATACCGGCATAAGATGATACTTCTATTGAATTTAGTGTCTTACCATGAATTTTAATATTTATGTCATCAGCATATATGCACATTTTTGTATATTCATCTCCTAATAATGGCAACCCATTTAGATATATAATAAATAGGAGTGGTCCTAACACAGAACCTTGTGGAACTCCATATTTTACTTCACTTAGCTAGTATTCATTAGGCAAAATGACTAAAAAATGTACCATAACGTGGTAAACAATACCAATGAGAAAACGCTAAAGTTTCATAGTTCTAAATTTACTAATAAAGAAATGACAATGAAGTTCTAAGTTGTTTGGGTCACCCATTACTGTATACATATAGTAATTGCAAGAGAACTAGTTTTCATTTGCTAGATAATATATTTTCTAAAGTATTTAGCGTTCTTTGTCTTTAAATTTGATTTTCCACAGTGACATTACACATCATAAAATCCTCCCATATAATTTGTTAGCTGGTCTAAACCAAATAAAATTACAAGATATTTTTAAAATTAATATTTTATTTTCTTAGTTCTTAATTTGAAAATACAAACAAACAAAAATCACTTTTCATTACTAAATAGTTCAACAAACAAAATTTAGTACTTATTCTTGGATTTATATTAATAAATTTACTTCAACAGGTAGATTTTGGAGGTTGGTAAGTGGGTAAAAATGTTTCAAATATATTCAGAATAAGTAAAAATAATTACGTTGGTAACCCTTCCTTTTTGTTTCAATATGACAAATTATTAGTCTGTATAGACCCAACCATAATGGACAAATCATCATTGTATGGATAAAAAACATAAAAATTATACAAGTTAAAAATGAATAAAGTATTATAGTTTCAATGTTCAACTCACTGCAAACAAAAGCCAAACTGCTTTGACAATACCCACTGATGGATGTGAAGTATGGCTTTTGAAGAAACAACATAAAGCTGATAAATAAGCTGACGATTCTAAAAGGCTGAAAAAATAGTGAATGATACAAATAATTATTTCATATTTATCACTTAATTCTTAAAATTAACTCACATATTTGTAATAACAAAATGTACGTAATCTGTGTTCAATTCTTTCTACTCCTAAGAGAATCATTATTTTTCCTGATTCTACCCTGCTTGTGATCATCACTGTTGATTAACAATTCTAATGGAATAAAAAATAAAAATGAGAATATTCTTCAGGAAGAACAGCAAATGGCATGTCTGAACATTGTTAAAAAAAAGCGGAATAAACAAAATCAATGTGCTTGAGGGGAGCTAGATAGACTGAGAATAAATATTCTTGCTATACACTTAGGTAATCGTGGGAGACAGGGCCTCATCTAAAGGTTAATTAAATACACTATATAAACCTGATATTGCAGACCTAGTACTTTTTCCTTTCGTAAGTCTATAATGAAAAGAGATAATAAATCACTAGTCTTCGTGTACCGCAAAATTGGTTTTAAAATACTTTATTGTAATAATTTTGAAAAGTTTGTCAGAAAATATGAACATACAAAGTCTTTTTATAGACAGCTGCTGCCAGTGTCATAACTAGAATCTATATTTTCTGGCGACAACCGTATAAAAGGTGCTATCTACACTATTGACAATATAACCAGACTGTGATGTGGTTACTGTTATCATTGAGACTGTTTATCTTGTAAATAGTGTAGATAGTACCTTGACGCGGTTGTCACCGGAGAATATAGATTCTAGTTCAGATTTTTATTAAGATGAAGTTAGGGAGGAATCTTAGCTCTGACATTTTGAGTTAAAATCGGTTGATTTATGGAGATGGTCATCTGTATTAATTATACAATGTCCAATTCGACATGTTTTAACCCTAAATCTGAATGTTTCAGGCACGCAACTGATTTGAACGTTAGGACTTGAGTCTAATATACACTAAATTGAATGAATGTTCATACATGTAAAATAGGTACACGGTACCTTCAAACTATAGAGCTAGCGTTAATATTTTATGAAAATTTGTTTGTTGTAAATTCAAGATAATAATTTTTATCCTAAAATATGCCAGATATAATGAAAACTTTTTAATATAAACATCACAAATTTGTTTAAACCTAGTACAGTAAAACCTCCATAGTTCGACACTTTGTGGACTATGGGTGTGTTGAAGTATCGGAATGTCGAACTATAAGGAATGTATGGTAAACATATAAAAAATAACTGTAGTGTATTTTCTTTATACAGTAAATAGTTAACAGAAGAAAAAAAAGCTGTATATATATATATATATATATATATATATATATATATATATATATACATTTCTGTAACAATGTATGTCCTACTGAATTAGTATTGAGATAAAATAGTAGTTATTTAAGTATGGACAGTAGAGTACTTGGAAGGTACAGTAACTAAATGTGTAAATATTCATAATTTTAACTGTTATTCACTTTGACAGTGTTATTTCATTGATCTGTAGCAGGCTGACTCACATATGTGTCAGTAATAACCTACTATATAGTGTTAATTCAGTAATCCGGAGGCCTAAACATGAAAAAAAAAAAAAATTAGTAGTGATTCATAACAATACAATATCTCGTAAAATGGATCTAGAATCAAATTAAATTTGTGTGTGTTTTATAAGAACATTTAGGCTACTTAATTCTAGAGTCACTTTAAGAAAAAAAAAAAAAAAAACCTTTCTCATTTGCATTTTTGGGTTTTATCTAATATGTCCCCGCATTTTCAATTTATTTTCTATAGCCACCTAGTACTAATTTTCACTAAGTATTACAGAATGTGACTCTAATCATTATTAATACAGGCAGTAAAGTATTCTTGGTAAGTTTACGTGATCAGCTTGGGTAGCACCCGTGATTAGATCAGTTTTTAGAAGTTATGTTAGAATACAATATTTCTCGATCTTGATGGCTATAGAAAATAAATTGAAAATGCAGGGACATATTAGAAAAGACCCAAAAATGCAAATCAGAAGGCATTTTTTTTTAAAGTAACTCTAGAATTAAGTAGCCTAAGCGTTCTTATAAAACACACATTTGGAATTTGATTCTAGATCCATTTCTCAAGACTAATTACCTAATGTGACCATTTGATTATTTAATTAATTCAAGTTTGAAAGTGTAAATTGGCTACAGGTCATGCTAGAGCTAATCAACTGAGTTTTGGTTGACAGTGGGGGAAGAGTAGTTTTCTAACTCACTTCTACCACTCAGTGCATCTCTCTTGCACTGGTGCTTTCAGTAGGTCACAATCTAAGTGGCCTATCTATAATATGTTCCCATCATGACAACCAATGGATTAGACATATGTATTTAATTATTTTAAGCATACTTACATTTTACTTGAAACAGAGTTTTGAAAACTCCCAGTGCACAAGAAGAAAAAATAGAAATATATTATGATTGCAGGATACAGTTTATAGTTCTGTGGATTCCTTAGGAGTGGTAGCCACTGAGAGAGGTCAGATGGCAGGGCATGGAGCCCTGCTGTCATCTGATGGCACTCTTGGTCCGACAGCCCTAAATTGCTAACGGCCAAATTCACAAGAATGTGAGATAGCAGTATTGTAACACAGCTGTGAAGGGCTTGGTTCCTGTAACATAAAATATGTTATGACATTACACTTGAAAGGTCTCTAAAACATAAACTATGTTGACATTACACTTGAAAGGTCCATAAAACATAAAACAGGTTATTAAATTACACTTAAAAGGTCTCTAAAAACATAAAATATTTAATTAAGTTGCACTTAAAAAGCTCCTGAAACATAAAATATATTATGTCATTAAAGTCTGAGAAATAAAAATATTCCATGATATTACACATAAAAATAATTGCAGTAACAATTAGTACATCAAGTTACTTATTGTGAGAATATATACCATTAACATAATATGGTGAGTCAATTTCTTAAAATCAGAATGATCTAGAATATTTTCAGAAAATCATGTATATTTATATGTATGCAATATGTATTGTAGATCTATTCTACAAATGTAGTATAAAATTACACATTCTATTCTGTGAAATGAACATAAACATTTCTATGTTGAAGATGGAGCTGTATTCAAATAAAGTTTTTAAATATTGGTTTTAAATTGTATTATTTTTAACAATTATATAAATATTTCATTTATATAAATATAGCAACTCACTGCCTAGAGCTTAATCATTTTATATTAATATATATTTTCGATGCATGAACACACTCACACAGACAGAGCCAAATAAGGTTGACATTCCTGAGCATAAATTTTAGAACAGAAGTAACTGGATTGTTATACAGGGTGGCCACTCTACATTGATTTCAAATTCCCAATAATTTCACGGTTTTCTGCGCCCATGGAAGTTTTAATTCCCAGTCCAATAAACCCCCATTGGCATTTTCCCTCCGATCTAAAATATTCTCTACCATTCATTTCAGTTTTATAAAATTTCAAATTACTTTCATTAGTTTTGATGCTTATAATTGATTTTCATTAAAAGGAAATGAAATAGTCCCCCTATTAGTCCCCTAAAATCTATAACAATGAAGACTTCTTAAGTATTTTTAAGAACTTAAATGCCATGTAGATCAGAACATTTTAAAGAAGTTTATTTAATCTGATACGACACAGTGTATGCGATTACCTAGAATGAATGACAATAAGAACATGAAAATAAAATTAACTAAGAAGTTTAATAGCTTGGCTGATATCTAAAACATTTTATCCATCAGCATCTATGAGTGGACGGAATGCAACCTCTAAGAAACTAATAACAAAACTAACTAGCAGTTCAACCAAGCAGCAGTAAAGAAACGTCAAACATACTCCACGCCTCATGAGACCAGTAACATTACAATAGTAAGTTTTATTTTTGGTTCAAAACAGAATTGCATAGGAATAGTTTTCAGGCGTTTGTTAAGCTGTAGGTTACGCCACCCCAACTTTGCCAGAGTAAGCTATTATCAGGGGTTTTTTTTAATTGACATTCCAAATGCAATTAGTTTAAATATGATAATTATAATGGTTTATTGTGCTGTTATTTACCAATACTAATGTGTGGCTATGTACGAACACACATTTGCGGTCATGTTGGACAACTTAGTAAATTAGTTTTTCAAAATTGTTTATCTCCGATCAGAATTTATCGCAGTAATTTATGATTTCAACTAATACAGCGTGAATTTCAACTAAAAACACAATCATATAAGGTAAGAAGGAAGGGTCCCTGTCAACAAAAAGCTGGAAACAATAGCATATTTTGGATTTATAACGCAATACACAAACTCCAATCCAAATTTAAATTGTTTATTCCATGATTAATGAAAATGTTCTTTTTGTATAAGAACAGATGATAAGCTACAAACACTTTCATAATATGATAAACAGTGACCGCTCGTAGTCGTAAATGCTCAATCAACAAAATTTTTCATGATTTGAAAGGAAGTATTTCAATTGCCGCCTAACCGAAAAAAATCCAGCATATAGAAAATTGCTAAGAAATCACAATTCACGGCAATAGTAAGCGTATATTTAAAATCATAAAATTATGATGTTTTAAATTCTTGTTGACTTTAATTAAAAGAATTGCTATCATAAGCCTTCTCATTTTCATTGAACTTAGAAGTGATAATAACAATAGAGGGATTATTACTCCCTAATTCTACAGGTCACTAACATAATGAAAGACGTAACCGCAACATATCAGCAACCACAACCGGAAATATTGGTAGCTGGAAGCAGGATATCTGTTCACCCGGCTTAACCAAGAAATTCATGGCTTATTCCCCGTTTTTTTTACGGTAGATTGCATTCCCGGCTTATTCCATTTTTTTCCCGGTTGAGTGACCATCCTATTTTTTTAATTTTTCAGATGAAATATAAGAAGTAGCTTGGAATTTAGATCTGTAATTAAAGTTATTTTAATCATTAACAATGGTTGTATCACTAAACTTTCTAGCTTCTTCATTCTAGTGTCAAACATTAAAAAAAAGCTTGAAAATCAAGCACCTTCTCGAATTCATGTAAATCTATATTTAATAAATGTTCAAACATGAATCATCCAGATGATTTAAATTACTGATCTATGTTTAATACAAAGTAACGCATGGCCAAAAATTTATTTCATATTTTATTCGTTGGTGCATATTATTCTACTAACAGTTTCACCATGAATAAATAAATCTCTCAAGTAACACTAACTGTAACAAAGTATAATCTGTTTTGTAATACATACTGGTAGTGTACGGAGATAGCAGGAAGTGAACTGAGGAAGCCTCTAGCTGCCAAGTTGTTGGACATGGGATTGAGTATATCACCGTCCATGCAGAGGTAAAGTGAAACTAAACAGTTTAACAGTCGCCTTACAAAGCCTGCATGGCACCTCTTCATATCTAATTTCTAACAAAAGTATTGATTAACTACATTCTGTTAGCTAAAAATTCTTAAATATCCATAGTATTCACTAAGAAAATATAAAAAAATGTTCATTACTTAACACGTTCGTTGCGGCGGAATTTGAGGCTTACCTTGTACCAAAGCTGAAATTATTTTTTGCAATTTTTTATCTATTTTAAAATGGAAAAAGACAGTTTTTAGGGGGGGAATAAATGTCAATGCTTTTTAGGTGATAATATGATGTCATAAATTCTGGGACCCTATGGGGTCCCGCAGCACCACTAAAGAGTCCCATTTTAAGAAATATTTTACTTATGCCTATTTTTTGTCATATATTGTAAATAATATTGAAACATATCATTTATCAGAGAAATAAACATTTTGATTTTGTATCAGATGATATTATACGAGGTACGTCCAGAAAGTAAGTTCCGTTTCCATTTATATCCGCTGCAGCGCTGCGATCGCAGTTCCGGCAGACGCTCTGTATCAAGGAGAAGAAACGTGCGCCATTTTGAGATCGCTGTCAGTCTCGTACGCTTTGTTGTGCTTGTTATAATGTCGGTGTTGATCGAAAATCCCGCCGCTTGTGAAATCAGATCTGTGATTCGTTTTCTGAATGCTAAGAAAGTGAAACCGATTGACATTTATCGGCAAATTTGCGAGGTTTACGGACAAAATGCGATGAGTGATTCAATGGTGAGAAGATGGGTCCGACAGTTTAATGAAGGACGTAATGAAGTGCATGATGAAGAACGAAGTGGGCGTCCATCTTTGATTACAGAAGAACTGGTTCACACGATTGATGAGAAGATCAAGGAAAACCGTAAGTTT
Organism: Stictocephala bisonia; assembly: GCA_035578905.1. Classification (NCBI taxonomy): domain Eukaryota; kingdom Metazoa; phylum Arthropoda; class Insecta; order Hemiptera; family Membracidae; genus Stictocephala; species Stictocephala bisonia. The sequence goes on along the minus strand of JAQJVL010000064.1, from coordinate 1,631,582 downwards.
ACAATGAGTGCTCTCGCTATGGAATTCCCCCAAATCTCACAATCATTAATTCATGAAATTGTTACCGAAAAACTGAAATTTCGAAAACTTTGCTCACGTTGGGTACCGAAAATTCTTACTGAGCAACACAAAACACAACGGATGGGTAGTGCACTTCAGTTTTTGAACCGTTATGATGAAGGCGGTGAAGATTTTCTGTCACAGATAGTCACAGGAGATGAAACTTGGGTTACTCCTCCCCAAGTGTTTTTTGGCGGTCAACACTTCAACGATGACGAAGAGCTGAAAGAAAATGTTTCCAAATGGTTGAAGACACAGGCGGCAACCTTCTATGAAGAAGGCATAGAAAAACTTGTGCCACTCTATGACAAATGCCTGCAAAATTTCGGCAGTTATGTAGAAAAGTAGTTTAAGAGTTGTAGATTTTAGTGCAATAAATATTTTTTCTGTATCTGTAGACAAATTATTTTTATTACCAAACGGAACTTACTTTCTGGACGTACCTCGTAACATGTCATAGCTTCCAGGACCCAATGGGGTCCCCCAGCACCGCTAAAAGGTCCCATCTACGTTACTTGACTCGTCACCGGAAATACTCTCTGAGTAGCCGCCAACATCGTCCACAGTCATATTTATAACAACATCCATGTCTCTAGATGTCCTAGCCATTACTATATACAAACAAAACACTAAAACTTTAACTTACACTATGACTATTCACTAACAAAAACTAATCAATACTCTACTACAGGCTTCAGTAATCGAACTGAGAAACTATCACAGACCAAGACAATTACTTTGAGCACGCTGCAAGAACTACAGCCAACCAAATCAATACCTGCGGTGGAAATCACGACATGAAACGAATAGGGGCATAGAGACCCGAAGGGTGCCTGCCGCGACGAACGTGCTAACTGCCAATATCATTCTACATCAGCAAACCACTTAACCATTGTCAGTATCATTGACCAGAAGGTATGGACATCATCACAATATAACAACTTCAATATATGTCATGGGTGGCTGTTCCTTGGATGGGTGACTATCCCCTACTCTGTCCCTGGTGGTAGTTCAGAAGTCATCGTTAAATCATTGGTGCTTAGGTTAAGTGTTGATGAGAGCTTCTTAGCCCTAACTTAACCTGGTAAAATTATACCTCTTTCAACTTGTTTTTTAACCATTCAAATGGTTGCTATACAATATTGTTCAGACCAGAATAATTCCTGAGTAAAAACACAAAAGCAAGCCACTCACTAAAGCTATACACAACACAATCACAGGACCAATCCCTATTTCAATTTGCATGAATTATATACACCATTCATGTAATTGATTTCTATTCAATAGGCCTCACCCAGATTGAAATCTGTTCTATGAGATGAATTTTCTGAGTACAGTAGCGTTCAATTTATCAGCAGTTTTTGTTGAGTCAGAAATTAAAACCTTTTCTATCCGCCAAACAGCTTCCAGGATATGGTAGTTTTACAGTTTTCACTGATGCTAGATGTAAAGTAATTCTTACAAAACTTCTGAGTTGACTTTCTAGCTGGGGAGTTCCTACAACATTGGTAAATCAGAGAGAAGACTCACATGACCTCTGAGTTGACTTTTGAGCTGGGGAGTTACTACAACATTGGTAAATAAGAGGTATAACTCACATGACTTATAGTTGACTTTCTAGCTGGGGAGTTTCTACAACATTGGTAAATCAGAGAGAAGACTCACATGACCTCTGAGTTGACTTTTGAGCTGCTGAGGTCCTACAACATTGGGAAATCAGAGGCAAGACTCAAAATAACCTCTGAGTTGACTTTTGAGCTGGGGAGTTACTACAACATTGGGTAATCAGAGGTAAGACTCAAAATGACCTCTGAGTTGACTTTTGAGCTGGGGAGTTACTACAACATTGGTAAATAAGAGGTATAACTCACATGACTTATAGTTGACTTTCTAGCTGGGGAGTTTCTACAACATTGGTAAATCAGAGAGAAGACTCACATGACCTCTGAGTTGACTTTTGAGCTGCTGAGGTCCTACAACATTGGGAAATCAGAGGCAAGACTCAAAATAACCTCTGAGTTGACTTTTGAGCTGGAGAGTTACTACAACATTGGTAAATCAGAGATAAGACTCACATGACCTCTGAGTTGACTTTTGAGCTGCTGAGGTCCTACAACATTGGGAAATCAGAGGTAAGACTCAAAATGACCTCTGCGTTGACTTTTAAGCTGGCGAGGTCTAATAACATGGATAAGTCAGAGCTACAACTCACATGACTTCTGAGTTGACTTTCTAGCTGGGGAAGTCCTAAAACAATTGTAAATCAGGAACAAGGCTTACACGACCTCTGAGTTCACTTTTGAGCTAGTGAGGTCCTACAGCATTGGTAAATAAGAGTATGTCACATGACATATGAGTTGACTTTCTAGCTGGGAGTTCCTACTACATTGGTAAATCAGAGATAAGATTCACATGACCTCTGAGTTGACTTTTGAGCTGGTAAGGTCCTACAACATAGATAAGTCAGAGCTAAGACTCACATGACTTCTGAATTTACTTTCCAGCTGGGGAAGTCCTACAACAATAGTAAATCAGGAACAAGGCTTACACAACCTCTGAGTTGAATTTTGAGCTGGCAAGGTCCTACAGCATTGTTAAATCAGGAACAAGACTCATAGTTGACCTCCGAATTGACTTTGTAGGTGGAGAGGTCTCACAACATTAGCACACCAGGATTGAGCATGATCCCAATAATCTGTTTCAGAAGAGTATCTTTGTATCTTTAAATCTTACTTAAGGAGAGCCTACATTGTTGGGAGTAAAGTATGCCATGAAATTCCACTACTTATTGGCTACATGATTCTATTTAACTGGATGTTTATTCTTGTATATACTGTATGTATTCAACTAAACACTCAGCAGATATTTAAACACACTACTGAGGAAAAATACATTGAAGATGAACAAGCAAGATGTTGGAAAGACACCATAAAAAATAAGGTGTTATTCGTTTATAAAAAAAACTGCTTGAAAAGTTTTATTTTAAAATTAAGTATAAATCTGCTATATTCCTATGAATTTTTAAAAGTAATATATCTAAGATTTTCACACAAGTACATTAAACAGACAAATATAATTTCTAATAGCTAGCCATATCAAAACAATTATGTTATATTTGGTTCAGAGAATTTATATCCTAATATTATAAATTGAATTGACAATGACAGTGTTTAATTTGAAACAAAAATATAAGTAAATTATGTAAAAAAATTTTAATTTTAACAAATAAAGTATACCTGTATAAAAGGGACAACTGAAGACTGAAGCAAGGACAATATGAGGTTACTTATTTTTAGTGAGAGAGAATCTTCCCTGACCTCACAGCACAGCCTAAATAAACAAAACATTCAAATAAAATTAATTTAAATAAGACTTATAAAAGTAAAAAAAAAACAACATTTGTCAATTGTTTGATATTTTAAAATAATCAACTACGGTATTTTTGAGTTATCGAATAGAGATGTTTATTAAAAATAAAAATTTAGTTATTTTATGAATACTGATACCGTAAGTATGGTTGAATGTTGGCTTAATGTAAATCTACTATAAACTGTGCACATCATGCACTGATTTTAACAAATGATGATACACACAGAAATGGTTATTGTGATAAATCATACTCTGGTGTATTATGTTCTGAGCAAATACTCACGCCTTAAATTCTGTGGTTCTAAATATACCAGAGACACAATATGAATATCTGCCTATCTCCTTCTTTTTTTTTCTTATCTATTTACGCCAGAGACATTTTTAACTTAGTCTAAAAGCCTTGTTATGGGACAACGTTCCAAACCCCTCAAAACAAATTTGTAGTGGACCTACCGGGATTTGAACCCATGACCCCCTGCATATGAAGCAGAAGTGCTAACCACTAAGCTAGCAAGAGGCCGTTTTTTTTTTTTTTTATCTTGTATATTTTCTAAGTGGGTAGGTACAACCTTGTACCAACCCACTTTGAAATTTGTATAACAGTTCTGTTGTACAATGAATAACAAGAATAAGTTGAAGAGCACATAGCTTCAACAACAACTTAGAGCTAGTACAAGTTTTACAAATATCTCGTTTTATAGTGGCATGAGAGAAAGAGCGAACCATACAAGTTTCTCTATTGATTGGCTTTTATAAAGATCTTTAAAAATAGCTACTTAATGGGGTTGTGTCAATAATATGGTGTTTTCGGGGTAAAGGCAATCTTGTGATACTAAATAAATAAAAATAGAATGCCTTTATTTTCAAGTGCTCTTCAGTTTACACTGGTTTTCAAGACAATTCAAGTCATAAATATGATTCAAGACTTAACTAAACTATTTTCTTTAAATAAACCTTAAATGTTTCACAACTCAGGGATTTGACACTTGTAGGTAGGGTATTGTACCCTTGGGGTCCAAAGTACGAGAAATGTCTCTTTCCTGCCAGATGCTGCACTCTTGGCAGTTCAAGCAAAGCATCCTGTCGGACACAGCGGCCCCTAACCGTGTTGCGTGGCATGAGCTTTTTCTTCATATAGCAAGGTAAGCCTAATAATATAATTTTATGAATTATTAAAACTGTTTGAACAAAGAATATGTTTCTCAAGAGACCGGACTTTCGATTATTAACGATACTTTGTTATGTGTTCAAACTTCCCTAAATTGTAAACAAACCTCAAAGCTCTATTTTGCAATCTCATGAGTATTACTCTGCTATCCAGTGTCAAACCTTCTCCAAAAGATGGGAGAGCATGATAAATGACTCGTAACATCATGGACTTAACTAATTCGAGCTTGGCAGCTTCCCAAAAAATGATTCAGTCTGTGAAAAGCTTGCAGCCTATATAAAACTCTCTGACTAATGTACCTTACATAAAAATGTGAGACCCATCCCCCACCAAAAAGGAAGTCAAGCTGAAACGGGGGATGGCTCGGCTCAAGTCCAGAATAGGATAGGCTCACGAGCGACACTCAGAGGGTTAAAGCACAACTCGGTAGCTGGGCTTAACCGAGTTATTTAAATTATTTTCCACAGACAAATCTATTGCAGAAAATAATTAAAACAAGGCAGAAGGGCACAAGATAAATAAATACAAACAAATAGCAATAATTACCATAACAAAACATTAAACATTTCAACATAGAACAGTAATGTATATCTGCAGATAGCCAAAATTAACCAATATTCAAAGTAAGAAAAAAATAGTTACTATACAAAAAGGTTCTTACCAAAAGGGTTATTATGTGTTTGAATAAAAATCAATCAACTTACGTTTAGGAGTTCTTAGACACTCATAATGCTTCTGATCAGGTTGACGGTAGAAGAACGAAAGAAAGAGAGACGTCAAACAGGCAAACCGAGATTTAGAAAGATGGAACAAACCAAGGTCTGAGCCAATGGCCATGGAAGTAACAAGTAGACAAGCGCAAGCACGAACTCTGGCAGCCACGTAAACGAAAGGGAATAACAAAATATACCGGTCAAAAGACATGTTACCAATGAAAACTCAACTTAAGAATCGACTTTGACTCCTTGACTGTTTCAGATACAGGAAGGCACTTACCATCAAGAATCACCATTCCATTGAGTTTGTTCATGGGTTGTAAGTTAGCATTAATGCTAACCAAAATGTGAAGTTTTATTCTTCAGTATACTACAGAGGTATACTAAATTTGGTTTTTTCTGGGTATTGTCATTCACCCTGCTGCATATTCACTTTTTTGATAATATATACATTTCAAAGAAAAAATGTTGATTTCTATTCTATCTATACTAGACTGTATTGTACATCTTCAGCCATGTTATAAGATGAATAAATTTTATAAATTGTGTGCACTAAATTAAATTAAGATCTGAAGAATTTGTTTGTAATTATTTACAGTAAGAGAACCAAACTGCATTACAAAGAATACACCATAAAACTTGCCTTAATGAATAAAGCATGATGTCAGCTGCCAGGGTTATATTTACAGTAAGAGAACCAAACTGCATTACAATGAATACACCATAATACTTGCCTTAATGAATAAAGCATGATGTCAGCTGCCAGGGTTATATTCTTATTAAACTTTTTTGAGTTGTTTCTGTTTAGTTTTGATAACAGCATTAATACTTGATCAACTAAAGGCAGTAGATCTTTATGATGGAATTCCTTATCTTTCAAAATTATTCTTAACAAAGTCATGGTATTAAGATGAACTGGTTGTAAACGAAGATTAAAAAATACATCTTTGACTAGTCCAAACACTTGTATGGAATTTACAGACAGATTTGAATGGTACCTGAAAAAATAAACCATTAATAATTAACATAAAATTGTAATCACTTATTAATTAACCAAATATTTGAAATGTATATTGTAAAGGCTGTGGCTCTTTTCAGACATTTGGCTGAAATTATAATAATCAGCCAATCCTAGAAATGCCAATTATTATAATTTACTGTATCTCATTTAGTGTTGAATATTGATATTGTTACTCTTCTTAACAGGTGCAGTTTTTTTCTAGTAAAATTATTAGTCATATTCTAGATGCTTTTATAATCTATTAGTACTCTGTATTGTGAAAATAATAAAATAAATATCTAAATTTCTGGTCAAATATTCTAACTAATATTTTCAGTGTTGATACAAAATTTTATAAAGAGTTCTAAGATGGGCAACATTTACCAAACATAATGTATGTATTCTGATAAACTTGAAATATAATCTTAGGGATTTTTTATTTGTTAGTGCACTATTTCAGTAAACAATGCTACAGTATCATGCATGATTTTTATATACATACTACTGTAAAAGTACAAAAAAATAGGTTTTGTAAAGTAAAAGAACTGTTTAGTAAATATGAAACCAATAAGTTCAAATTTCAAAAACAAAGAAAATCTTAAACTTACAACCCAACTTACGTGTAAGATAATATAGTGTCCTTTTTACTGATAAGGGATCTATCTGTTGGTGTAAATTTAAAACTGTAAATAAATAAATTTATTGACAGTGCACACAGGATTGTCAAGAACTTTTTACAAGGATTGTCATTAAAAACCATATTAATTTAGTCATAAGTTGTAGTAAATTCACCAATAAATAAGAAACAAAATAAATTGCCAAGTGAATTTATGAGGGTTGTTTCAAAAGTAAGTTACACGACTCTTTTTATCTATTTGGTGGATGTCCAATGTCAGGGAGTAGTGTAGTGGCAACACTGTAAAATTATTATGTGCAAGTGTTGATTCATTATTCATTTTTAAGACAATGATCATAGTGATATGGGCGAATATGAGGGGTGAATGAGTGTGATGAGTTTAGATGAACGAGTGTAGTCATTGTTACTATCTGAGCTCGACTTAGCTCAGAAAGGACTATTTATTAATTGCCCAATAGCCAGAGCAATCCTTATGGACCTAGAGCTTTATCTGAAATCCGAACCATGTAATGTTGGTCTGATTTTCAGCTAACTGACAAGTCTGACACTTAGTTCTCTTCCCTACACAACACTTCAACCTTGACTGATGATCCAACATGGATACCCCAGACATCTCTAGTAGTGTCCAAGCTGGTGGCAACCAATGACGGACACTGTGTCTGTATTAAGAGGATCGATTGACTGATACGGCAGATAGGCTCCAGCCACTGTGGAGACGTCACTTGTTCTTGTTCTTAAAAAGCATGGTGTTATTAGTTTTTTAACAGTTCAAAATCAAAATGGGACTGAAACTAATCATACGTTGTATTTATGGTGAAGACATTTTGTCAATGCCAATAGCGTCTTGTTGCCATTAAACATTCATTGAAGGGGAGAAAATATTGCATGATAAACAATGAAACAGTCATCTATACTCATGCCATAACTATTGTTTAAGTTGACTAAAAGATCATTTTCATCAAACAATCCTTGATCATATTGAAAACTTTGTTCAACTGCCTTATTGAAAATAAACTGAGCATCAATCTATAAGATTATTTCTCATGATAAATGAAATGTAAAATCCTTTATTGTAGTGGTAAAGTTAAGACTATAAAGTCCTCTTTATAATGTAAACATGTAACAATAACAATTAACATTTCCAATTCATATTCAATTCAATAGTATAAAATAGAAATCTCAATTTAATTATCTAACAGTTTAATAATAACAAAATTAATAAATTACCTACACTAATAGTAATTAACAAATTCATTTAACCCTACTTCCGATGGTGGCTTGCATATTTCTGTCGGTTAAGCCGCACGTGATATAATTATTTATTATCAAACACACATTGACGGTAGCAATATTTTTATTCACCACTGCAATTACTGAAAAATACCCCATCCAGTGGTAAATTTTTATTGTACAGTAGAACTCCAATTATCTGAGTCAATTGGGATCAGACACTATTCGGATAAACAGTTTTTTGTTTACAAGCAGTGCATTTTATTTAATTATTGCAAGTAAATGGCTAAAGTGAATAAAAACCAAGTAAAAGCTCGAAGTATTTTCTCACGAGTAAAGTAAAGCTTGTCAACCAAGTGAATAAAACAGTTAATAACTTAACACCTTTTACTTAACGCTGACGAGGAATTACTAGGGAAATACTTGCGAGTAAATACATGCAACTTTATGGAGCCAAGTAAATAATTTTGAAACACTACACGTCTTAACGAGTTCGTCTAGCATCCGTTCATGCAACACTTGCTTACCACACATGTGTTCACTGTTCACTCATTCTGTTCATATTTCAGTTGTGATTGAGAGACCGACTCACCTGTACATGTTCCAGAAGGTACCTTAAACTCACCCGTTTGAAAAAAACGAGGAAAGATGTAACAAAGACAACTATGTAAAAGATGGTTCTATAGCTACCATAGAAGAAGATTCTGCAATAAAAGCCCTAGCCTTTTTGTAAAAAATAAATGTTTTATCACTCCATCTGTTATTACTGTACCTAAAAAATATGAAATAAAAAAATATACATGAATAGAAAAATAAAAATTATTTCTTTCAATAGTGCTTACGTGCAAATGAGTATGTAAACTTGTATGTGTTGCAGGTGCTTACCCATATGTGTAAGTGTGCGCATGCTGCTGGCACATGCTCACATTTGAAGCACACTGTGTATAGGCGAATGTGTTTCAGAGGTGTACAGCACCAGAGGGTTCATACAAAGAGAGCTTTCAATCTTTAAGTTTCATTAATATTTTGGGGATTTTTAAAAATTATTTTCTAGTTTTATCAAATTACATTTCTTTATTTTCTTGTTTAATTCATATTTATTTTTCATCTGTTTTATTTTAATATTTACTAATTAACATTCTTTATTTGCTTATTCAATTCAAATAAAGTGTTGAATAAGTACTTTATTTGAATACTTATTCAATAAAGCTTGCTACGCTCGATAGACCTCAGCATGTAACTATTCAATACAAAAAATAGTAGATTAACTATATAACATAAAATCACAATATTAAGTTACAGTATCTCATTCACACTAATTGCTTTGCCACCTATTTAGCCTATTTCAAGTGTGTTCATTTCATTTATTTTTGTTTAACAGCTGAAGATTAAACTCATAGTAAAATATTAAAAATGCATCAATAGTATAATGTCAAACATTCAAAATAGACATATTTATTTATTTACAAACCAGATGTTATTAATTTACTAAAATCAAGCCAATGTTATCCTTATGGAGCAATCTTTTAAGGGTGGTTTCTACCCCTTAAGAGGGCTCTAAACCCCGCGCTGAGTGTAAAAACTGCTTTGCACGGTCCAAGGTACTGCCTTTATTTACTGTTGTAAAATTATAAATGAAGTGTCTATTTAAAGATAGACATTTTTAACTAGAATCACTTTTTTAAATTTTCGAGTTCTCCTTCATTTTGATTTTATAGATTATTGAAGTTACCCAATATTTAAACTAGTACCAAAATAAAACTAGAGCTGTTGTCAAAATGTTAAAAAGCGATTTTAGTCAGAAATGTATCTAGATTCAATTTAGTTTTGGATTTAGATCAATAACTTTTAAGCTCTAGCTGGAATATGGGACCGCGTAAATTTCTGCATGGTTATTTACTGCTAAAAAATGTGGTGATTCGTGAGATCCAAATGGCGAAAACCCGAACTTCTTAGTCGCGGATGGATTTTACTACTTCATTCATACAAATCTTTCTTCATTTAACTTAACATCGATGGATGCAATGTAGGCCTACGACGACTGATATCAGTGTCATTTTTCAGTCTGATTTCCTTACTTAGAGTTAGTCCACTTACTTTTGTATGGCTAATTTCATTAAAATTAAAATGTGCGTTCCCATGTGGTTCCTGATATAATCGAACCACAAAGTAAAGCATAAAACGTTTGTTCGTAATGACAGTGCACATTATTTATTATGGCACTGTAATAATGACAAATACTGTAATACTCATCTATATACAACATGTCTATGAAATAAATCATATAAACTACTAATGTTTATATACTAATGTTTATACTAACATTAATACGAATGCGTACCATACAAATATTAATTCAATGATTCCAGCTTGATCAAAGCAATAAGTAATTCTACAATAAGACACTGTCTCTATTGACCTTTATTTTATTTTTAAAACATAAAAACAGTAATGTTAACTCATAACTATTCATTTATTATAGTTCATTAATATTGTGGTAGAAAACATGCTAGGTTATTTATTTGTAATTTTTATTTATTTAATGTATTGTAAGGTTATATATATAACCTTGATCGCTTCTGACTCATTACGTCACTCATCGTATTGTTACATTATTTAGGCAATGCTTTATTTTGATTGTTAGTAATTTTTAACAGTCGTGTTTTAAAAAAAATCCTCATATTTAGTAATTTATGTTGGCCTATTTATATCATATTAAATTAATCACTCCTAAAATACTGTGAAATATTTATCAGTAAAACTAAAATTGTTAAAAAGTAATTGTGTAAGAACTGTTGTCGAAGTAAAATAATTGCTTTTCTCATGGCAATGGGAAAATTGAGCCAGATTATAATATATTCTTTTTATTGATATAATTCATACGGTTCGCTTCAGTTTTTGTCACTGTCCACAAAAATGTTTGTTGTAACAAAATTTCTGCTTTTTGAAACCAAATTGTCCCCTTAGTGTTATTTTCATGTATTGAAGTAATTCATTCAGTATACTTCAGAAGCAATAAAAAAGTGGCCACATTCCAACTATTTTTTAATGTTTGGAAATTAGTGTGTTTATGTTGTAATTGCTATAAAACTATGATAGTTTAAGTGAAATCATTTTTATTTAGTTAAAAATAATTAATAAACCGTACAAAATTTATAAAATATAAAATAAATTGTCAGGTAGTATTTTTTACCATTACTTTTTAACATATTTTACTTAGTTTCCAGTAAAGTGTATCCTTTACTGCTTTACATGTATGTTGAGAATTGTTATGGCATTCATTTAATAATATTTTGTTTTAGTCTTCAACCGAACATCAAAAAAATACGAAATAGACATTTTTTTTAAATCAATGCCATTTATTAAATATTTAACCATATAAAAACAAATATTTAGAGCACATTTCAACGGCTTTAAGGAATATTTACAAAAACCATGCTTTGTAACGTAATTTACTTAGTTTATAGGAAAGCGTATTCTTATGTTTATAAATCAAACTCTTCAATTTTTTTCAAATGTAGAATATAAGTATTGTAAGTATATGCCTAACCATTTTAAATTTTAACTGTTTTGAGAATAACAAGATTTTAACAAGAATTATTATTTTGAAAAACGTTTCAAGAAGAAGAAGAAATTCAATATTTTAGTAGACCCCCAATTTTATCAGTGAATAATTTGGTTTCACTGTAAAAAGTCTACTTTTCTAAACAAATACTACTATTTATAAAAAAATGACATAAAAACATGTTAAGAAATAAAATACAGCAATACCGGTACTGACTGAAAAATTAACAATTGTTGAAAAGAATTGACCTTTCTGCTCAACATACATTCAGACAGAGAAAGATGGGCGTAGTCAACTGTGGAGGCGGCAGATGGGAGGAGGGGTAATTGGAGTTTCCGGTTGAAAATACTATGAAAACTTACTATACAGGAAATGATTTAAGGAACTATATTGCACTCTGTCCGGCGGACTAAACTTCCTTCACCAAAAAAACTGGACGTAGTTCCACTTTCTCTCACCAGTGTCGCATGACTTCTATATTTTATTTCCCTTTAGAGCCCTCTTAAGTACTTTATCAAGATGAAAATACTTTAGTTGTCCTATTTGATGCCTAAAGAAACAGTGTACAAAATTTCAGCCCTCTACCTACATGGGAAGTTGGAGAATTAATGATAAGTGTCAATGAGTGAGTCAGTGAGGGCTTTACCTTTTATAGTTATAGATTATTGAAAAAATTGGTGGGTGTATGAAGATCGCCATCTCAGACTCGAATGACACAAAATTCAAGTGAACAGTGTTATCTAAATGCAGCAAATACTTCCCAACGTTACTCTAGAAAAACTACTTATTCCTGTGTAGAATATTTTAAATTTTACTTTACAAATAATCACTCAAAAAGGCTTATATGTTACTAAACTTATTAATAAACAAATTAGTAAATATGTATGACTATTAAAAGTGACAAACATATATTAATATATTTGCAATGACATTTTAGTAAAAGGTGATAGCATGGGTCTGGGCAGACTTGCAAATCCAAGAGTAAATACTTTTCCTTATGAGTAAATACTTTTTTATTCACCTTCATTCCTAAGCATATACTTTATTGACTAGGGATTACTAAGAGTATTTAGCTTTTTGCTTGTTTTATTCACGTACTCACTAGTATATCCTTGTCACACCGAAAGTAAAAGCTTTTACTCGTTTTTATTCACTTCACTCATCAAATGCATGTACAGTGTAACTCCAATTATCCGTATCAATTGAGACCAGACCCTATACGGATAATCAACTATTCGCATAATCAGATTTTTGTCTAAAAGCAATCCATTTTATTTAATTACTGCAAGTAATTAAAAGTTTGTATGTTGAAATTGGATATAAAACAATATTTTTAATGAGAAAGGACATTTATTATCTAATTAATTACGGTTTAGTTACATTTTACAGTATACTATTATGTGTATTTATGTACCATCCTGTAAACGAACGTTATTGTATGCTAAACATTTTAGTTAAATATGCCCTATATGTTTGACTATCTTGTCCCTTTTTGGGCAGCCGTGCATCCGCTTGACAGAGGGAAGGACAATATCGTGAATAGAAAATACATTATCCCTATCACGTTATGTTTCCTGGCAAAGTTTGGATTTGTTGTTTTAAGATGGTGTTACAGTGTACAGTATTTATTGAGTCATATTATATGTTATTTATTTTGATACGTATACAGTATGTTTGACTTATCTTTCTAAGGATTTAAAACACTTCTCTCCTTATTGTATGCTTTTAGTTTTGTTTTCAGAACTAAATTTAAAAAACTAAAGATTGTAAGATTTCTTTCTAGCGCGCTTCAAACCTCCTTCCAGCTTTGACCCACCACCACTACCTCTTGACCATCCTATTGAACTTTACCTTAACTTCATCCTCCAAAAAGTGTCAGATCCTCAGTTCTTCTCCCAACTACCTAAAGATCAGAACCTTACCATCGCTGAACGTGGAGCCATAAAGTCCCTAAAATCCAATGACAACATTATGATTCTTCCTGCCGATAAAGGTTCCACCACTGTTATTCTTAACAAATCCCATTATATCAATGAAATTAACCTCCAGTTGTCCGATTCCAGCACCTACAAAAAACTTGACTTCGACCCAACCGAAAAACACAACCAAGAACTGAAAACACCAAAACCTAACCACCGCCAGCCAAATCCTGCTTATCAATGAACAGCCTACTCCACCCCAGTTTTATATCCTACCCAAAATCCATAAAGGCACCATCCCTCCCCCTGGTAGGCCTATTGTGGCCAGCTATAATTCTGTTACCGAACGCATCTCTGCCTTTGTCGATGACAAACTCCAACCTCTAGTACGACAACTTCCTTCCCACGTCCAGGACACCAATCATTTCCTTAGTCTCCTCTCCAATCTTCCCCAACCTCTACCCCTTAACACCAAACTGGTTACCATTGATGCCACTTCACTGTACACCAATATACCCCATGCTCATGGCTTAGCTGCTATTGAGTATTTCCTCAATACACGCCCTCCAAACACCAAGCCTAGCACTTCCTTCCTAGTTCAGCTGACTCAATTCATCCTTGAAAAAAACCACTTCCAAAGTTCTGGCATTAACTACCTCCAGATCAAGGGTACCGCTATGGGTACCCGCATGGCCCCATCCTATGCCAACCTGTTCATGGGGAAATTGGAGAAGACTTTCCTTCAAAAACAACCCGTCCAACCCCTCTGCTGGCTCCGTTTCATCGATGATATTTTCATGATCTGGACTGACTCCGAAACCAATCTTGAAACCTTCCTTCAAAGCCTACAAAACTTTTCATCCCTGAATTTAACCTGGCAATCCTCTTCTGAACGCATTGTCTTCCTTGATGTTGAAATTGGATTGGAGGACGGTGTCCTTCAAACTGATATTCACATCAAACCTACCAATATACAACAATACCTTCACTATACCAGCTGTCACCCCAACAACACTAAACGCTCCCTACCCTATAGTCTAGCCACCCGTGCCAAACATATAATTTCCTCTCCCAGAAACCTAAATCAATACAACAACCAACTTGTCAGTGCTTTCCAAAAGAGAGGTTACCCTACCAACCTTGTTAAAAACCAAATCCGTTTAGCCCAGTTCCAAAACCAACCCCAAACCAGAAGCAGTTCCCAATGCTTACCCTTTATCACTAATTACCACCATGGCCTACAAAAACTCAACCAAATCCTGAAAGATGGCTTCAACATCTTAAAAGCTTCCCCCAACACCAAAGATCTCCTTGAAAAACCTCCTACTGTAACTTTCAGACAAAACAAATACCTCCGCCAAATCCTGGTCCATCCTAAGTTACCTGATCCCAACATCCCTAGTGCCCTTTAACCTAACCTAAAATGTTATGACATTCTGAAAGCGATTCGGATAATTGGAGTTTTGATAATTGGAGTTTGGATAATTGGAGTTCCACTACATTGGTGTGCTTCAACATTGTGTTATAATCGATTAAGAAGATGGCAAAGACAATGAATTTTGAACGTGAATAACCAACCCTAGTCCAACCATATGTTTGTTTTACATTTCTTTGAATACTTACGTTTTATTGGTTTTTAAGTTTCTTACATATTTGATCATATGTTTTGAAGATTATTAGTGTTTTTGTGTAGTGTACTGTAGTGTTTATTATGTGTACAGTGAACAAATATTTGTTTCTGCTCAATTACTGTTACATATAAATATCTGCATGAAGTATAATTATAATATGTCAATAACTTTATTATTATTGATTTTATAAAGCTTATATTAATTTTATAACATTTTTTGAGTTAATTTTATATACTTGCCAATATATTGTTATATCAGACTGACAAGTAATTTATTATACTATATAATCTGCTGATTCAACTAGGGAATTTCTTTGGTATATTTACAGGGTGGCGTACGATATGATCCAACATTTTTTTTTTTAAAGAAAATTTATTGTGAATGCAATACAGTAAAGTTTGATATAAATTATCTACTGCATACCTGGACATTTCAATGTGGCCACCTTCTTGTCTGACAACTACTCCAACACGAACACCTATGTTATTGATTGTAGGCGATAGGTTGGATGCTCGGTCCTCTTAATACCGACATTGCGTCCGCTTGATGGTTGCTATTGGCGTGGACACTACTAGAGAAGTCTGGAGTGTCCATGTTGGGTGGTAATCATTGTGCGGATGTTGTGTGGGGGAGATAACAGAGTATCAGACTTGTCAATTAGCTGAAAATCAGACCAGCACTATGTGGTTTGGATTCCACGTAAAGCTGTAGGTCCCTTAGTTGCCCTGGCTGTTGGACTAATAATAAATTGCCCCTTCTGAGGAACAATTGAATTCAGTTAGTAACCAGACTACACTCATCCACACTCATCCTACACTCATATAACCATTCATATTCGCCTTAAAATACCAACAACGTTGTGTCGGCATCTCATATGTAAGAATGTAAGATGAATCTGCGACACATATCCTCGGTTATCTCGTTACATGCCTCAATGATTAGCACTCGCAGATCCATCAGTGTGTTAGGATGTTTAGGGAAGATCTTCTCCTTCAGAAATCCCCAAAGAAAATAACTGCACGGATTCAAATCAGGACTGTTTGTGGGCCAGTTATGGCCACAAGCAAAACGATTAGGAAATCGGCTTGAAATGACATTTTGGTTGAAATTTTCATGCAGAAAATCTAAAACAACATTAGCCATGTGTGGTCTGGCTCCATCCTACATGACCACTGGTTCTATAATTGAAACCCTTTTGCGATAAGTTGAGATAAAAAATAATTACGTAGCATGTTTAGATAACGCTCACTATTCACAGTATGTTAAAAAAAGAATGGCCCTATTAGCCCATTTCTCGAAATTGCTGCCCATACCGTAATTCTTGGAGCATGATGCACTTTTTCATGTAGCACGAGTGGATTTTCGGAAGCCCAAAAACGCACATTTTGTTTATTTACAACACTGTCTAAGTGAAAATGTGCCTCATCTGAGAACCAAACATTGTTAATCAATATGTCTTGATTAACAGCCCATTCAGCGAAAACCATTCATTGAAGTTTGTTGTCAATCGTAATTTAGATAACACTGTAATTTTGTATGGATACAAATGCAAATCTTTTTTAAAAATTCTCTGCACAGATCGCCTAGAAATGTGAAGATCTACTGCCGCTTTTCAGGTCGACTTGCCTGGACTCCTCACCAACGCTGCTCTGACAGCTTCAACATTCTGTGGAGTACGGACAGTGGAAGGCCGTTGACGTTTCCTCTCTAATACTGAGCCATCACATAAAATTTTCATAAAGTCTATGAATAGTTTTAAATGATGGTGACCAGCGAGTTTGAAAATGAGCACGAAACTGTCTTTGTGTAAGCATTGCACTTTTTGTTTCATTAAAAAAAACACAGTTTTTATGCATTGATCCATAGACAATCTTCCTTTGTCAGCCATCTTGCAACAATAATAATAACGAAAGCGGAAACAGAGGGAACTAATCCCAATAAACAGCTGATAGTTTTGCCAACTTACAACACAGTCATAATAGGTAACCGGAATAAATACTACCAAAACAAATGTTGGATCATTTTGTGCGCCATCCTGTACAATTAAAGTCATTTATAAACACATATTAATGGATAAGCAAGAGCATTTTGAAGAAAAAACTTGTAAATAATACAAACTTCCTCATAATCACAGAATACATTATTTGCATATTTCAAAAATAAATCATACCGTGTTAATGTTTGTGAGAGAAGCCTGATTCCAAGGTCAATTGTTTCCATATTTGTAGCCTTCTTGGTTAATATCTTAAGGGTCCTGCAGGTGGTATCAATTACAATCTCAGAATGATTCTGTTCGTAAAACAACTTGTTTCTGGACAGCTCCAAAAGGCAGTAAAACACATTCCTCAGGTACGAAAACAGAAAATTACTACTTATTAAAACATACTTACAGATTATATAAATCTTCATGTATATTACAAATGAAATGTTTATTAATATATAAAAGCAATGCAAGAATATACAATGATGGCAGAGACAGAACACCCACACTAATGAATAATAAGAAAAAACAGTGGTAGTGATGCACCCACCCACCCATACAAGTACAGTGGAAGTAACCCACCCGCCCACCCATACAAGTATAGTGGAAGTAACCCACCCACCCATACACGAACAGTGGTAGTAACCCACCTGCCCAACCATACACGTACAGTTCAAATTCATATATATTACAAAGAAATAAATTACAACATTTGGATGTAAATTATATGTTGTTTCGCAAATTTTTTATTCTTTTTATGAACAACAATTGTTCGCATATAAATCACATACAAAACTATTATGTATTCTGTAGTAAATATAATTTCCTAAAAAACATGTATTTTTTAATATTATTATTATTCTGATTTTACTTGTATGTCAAAAAAATATAAAACTGTTTTGCTACAAAATTTTCCCCTTTTTGTTACTAATCAAATTATTCCCAACAAAACATTTATTTTTTGTAGTAATAAAGTTATTAGTGATTTGTACTCAGCAGTTAACTATGCAAATTTTGTCTATCTTGGAATCATTTATACATTTTTTTCTACTACAGTTACAAAAAATATATGCAATGTCCAAAATTTGTTTACTCTACTGAAGATTTCAACTATATACAATATTCTAACCCAACTTGTAATACTAATATGTGAAAGTATGTTTATGAAAAGAAAAACTATATTCAGTTTTATAATATACGGCAAAATTTCTTTTTCTTCTTATCTCACAAGAAAAGCTAACAGTGTGCCCCAAAACAGGCTGCACAGTTGGGGGTTTTTGCATTGCACAGATCAAGGGTTAATTAATGCCTTCATCTTCACGGAAGCTACAGCTGCTTACACATTTTGTAGTATTATTTTTAGCTGTAAGGTGGTATCCCATAACTTGCTATTTCTAGTTAAATTCATTATAATCAATAATGAATCACATACAATCTAATACAGTAACGTTCAATATGCACAAGATTACTGGCACTATTTTAAAACTATGCACGGCATTAAATTGATCAAAGTAAAACCCTTGATTATATTACTTAAGATGGATTTCTCATGTAATAGGAATATGTCTGCCAGTAATTTTATAATTAAGTAAAGTCTGCCACACTGTCTCGTTTAAACTGAGTTACTTTTACATTGGACTACACTACCGCTCCATTACTAGACCAAAAAACAGCTGATAATTAGAGACACAGCATTTAGCGTTAGACGGGAAATCTATCTGTGTGTATATAAAATCAATGGTGTGACGTTCTTAAAATATCCAATAGCTCTGTGCCAAATATTAATTTGAGAATATACACTCATAACACTATCTGAGATGTAGTCATTGACAACATATAATACTAGAGTTAGTGTCTCACTTGATGAGCGCAGGATTGTGGTTGTTCAGAACATCACACAGTAGTCCAGGGATATCTGTCTTTAATAAGGCATCAGGTGGGAGTTTGCTGTTTTTACTTTTCAAATGCTTGTATATTATACAAATTGCAAGACTCTGAAAATGAAAAGTCATTTCATTGTTATCAATTTACCCAATGTTGTAGAAATGTTTTAAGTTATGGATTAAAGACACTTTCCCTCCTAAACATTATCCTATTATACTGATCGTAATAGCTACAGTACTGATACAGAATTTATGATTGAAATAGATATACATAAAAAATACATACATACATATACATGATGGAAAAAATATGGAAATGCTTTCACAACTTTTCTATGACTTCACTAGTAAAAGTGAAATCTTGTAAAACATCATGGTTATAAAGAACACACTTTTTGTGTATTTTAAGGTGACTATGAATGATCCTAGGAGTGTAGGATGAGTGTTGATAACCTATGTAGTTTGGTTACTGAGTTCGACTGTTCCTCAGAAAGGGCCATTTATTAACCCTTTGCACTAGGAATTCAATTGTGCCATTTGGCTTCTCACATCGGCTGTCCATGCATAGTGGCCCGCGTAATTCCTGTCAATACCTCGGCTCAGATATCTAAGTAATGTCCGCTCACCTCACCTGTCCACGGGTAGTGGCCGCCTGGATTTCCCCCTCTCGCTCGGCTGTGCGCGATACGTGGCCCATGTCTGTACTTTATTAGTACATTTTTATAAATATTTACACTTAACCTAAGTTATTGCTTTGGGCTGCGATGTTTAGAGGATAACTAAACTTCCTTTCTCGTCACTTGATAATCGTTTCCTGTCGCCCAGTCCCCTCCTTTTCTATTATCAATGAGTCAGCATGTAGTGGGCTGGTGGCCAATAGTTGGTGCATTGCTTTGTTATCTAGAAATCGCCACCACATTACGATCTTTCAGTGAATGTACTGTAGATAGCAAAGGAAGTGTGAGTCACTGACCTATAAATCGGACTGACGTATTTATAAACAGTATACCAGCGTGTGATAACAGCTGGCAGGCAGTAAAAGGAGACATCACAATAATAGACCTGACTCGGAATGTGGGAGGGTCCCTAAAGATAACGAGATAGCACAAAAACATCTCCCACTGAACCGTGTGAATTTCCTCTTCCCCTCTATTCAATTATTTGACCTAGTCCTACACTATTTATGGCAAGTTTTAAACTTTTAAATCAAATCTTTATAATTGTTTTATTTCCGGAATCATAAAAAATAGGTATCGTATTGAAAACTATTATATTGTAAAGCAATTATGTTGTTTTTTGTATAAAAACATACCTGACTATTACATTAATTTAAAATTCTAAAATAATTGTTTATGTGTTAGGAGTATGATTTTATTAAATATAAACATGTAACTGATTATAGTAAAATTTTGCAGAATCTTACAACACGATTAACTCACTCAAATTAATCAATAAAGATACACGATTTTCTTGGCCATGTCCATTTAAGGTATTTAAATCCGAGCCCAGTAAATAAACAAGGAAGATGGCGTCCGAGCTGGCAGTCCACACAGACCGGCCACGGAGCAGGCACAGCTGCGGTGATGGGACATTCCTAGTATATTCTTATCCGAGGACAGACAGAACGTGTGTGGGCCACGAACTGAGCACAGCCGAGTGATAAGGGTTAATAACCCCATAGCCAGGGAAACTTAGGGACCTACATGTTTCCCCGATGCGTCAAAGGAATTTTACGGTTTGGTAGTGTGTGGCAGTTCGTAACATCGTACCGTAACTTCCCCCCGTAACACCAAAAAAATCAGAGCTACATCTAACACTGATGGTTTACTGTATGCATTGTTTATTAGTCAATTTTTTATTAGTTGTAATAACTTTAGTGTAGTTTTAATAGGCTTAAAGTAATTGTAATAAGTTCAGCGATGTAGTGGAGTGAAAAGGATACATAGTATTTATCGAGGGTTACAAAAGCCACTCTCTTGTTGTATTTAGATCTCTTTTGGTGACATGCAGGTAAAATATTGTATATACCACTTACTTGCTGAAACTTCAGAGTCAGCGTAATACTGTACCACCATTTCTTCTTTGCAGAAAAATGTCTTGCCAACAACATCTCTCATTCCTTTCCTTTTCATAATTGTTGCTAAATGAAGGTAAATGTATTCAGCCGCTGCTATTATCTGTGAACTAGCCGTGTAGAAATTGTGAAACTGTAAAACATCTATACAAAATACAATACAACAAGACAGCACTTTAAATAGAATTAAAGCACGTGATCTGTAGTCGATGTACTTAACCAGAGTTGTGGTTCGGCCAAAATGTTACAATGCGATGCTCGGTTCGCCACTCGGCTCGAGATGGTAAAGTTGTGACAAATTTCAAATTCAAAATTTCTTTATTCACTCATATACAATCAATATAGAAGAATGGTGTCAATACAGAATGTTGTTTGTAAAACCTTAACTTAGGAATGAAGATAATATGACCGAAAATAACAATAAAAATATTGAACATACATTGGTCTGTACTTAAAAATACATACCGGTATAATTACTACCACAGACATTTCAAGAGATATTTAATTAAAATTCATCCAGTGAGTATAGTGCTTTATTGATTAGGAAGGTCTTTAGTTTATTTTTAAATTCTGAGTAGCAGGCAGCTGATGTAATATCTTTTGGGAGTTTGTTGTAAAATTTTGATCCTACGTATTTTGGTTTCTTGCAAAATAGTTGTAGCCTGTGATGATTTAGTGCTATTTCTCCCCTGCCGCTAGTGCTATACTCATGGTTATCTCCAACTAATTGTAAATTATCCCAATTTTTTTTACCGATAAAATAGTTTCGTAAATATAAAGCCCATAGACAGTCATTATATTTAATGATATAAAATGTTCTTTGACTGAGGTTGTTTTTTCAGGGTTCAGAATTATTCGAATGGCCCATTCTATAATTTTAAAATTGAATTTTAGATTGTCGATAGATGTGGCCCCATAGAGAGATATACCAAAAGATATAATTGAATGAATGTAGGCGAAATATATTGTTTTTAAAGTGTTTGAGTCTAAAAAATGTTTTAATCTAGATAGCGTAAATATTCCAGATGATATCTTTGATGCAACTTTATTACTATGAATATTCCAGGATAGGAATTTATCTATTTCCAATCCTAAAAACCTTATGCAATCAACCTCAGTTATAGGTGTTTCAGTAATTTTTATTGTTGGGTTAATCGGATCTTTTGTTTGACAAGTTTTAAAAGTAATAAAATTTGTTTTATTAGGATTTAACAACAAATGCTTTTCATTAAAATAATTTACTAATTTATTCAAATCCACCTCACATGCAAACTCTAATTCAGTTTTAGAGGAAGCAGATATTTTAAGATTAGCGCCATCAGCGTAAAATAGAAGTTGGCTACCATTCATCAGTTCCGGTAAATTTCCCATATAGCAAATAAATAATAGAGGGCCTAAAGTGGACCCCTGAAGTACTCCATATTTTACAGTTCTGAACTTTGATTGATATAATATTTTCATGTTTTTATTATTCATATAATCAATTTCAACATATTGCTTATATGAATAATAACAACAATTGACAAAATTGCCCCATAACTCTGAACAGACCAGATGAGCTGTCAATCAGTGTTCCGTTCGGCGCTCGGCTCGGTAGTGTGTGGCCGGCTTTAAGATTGAATGATATTTTTCTGCTATTCATGCAATAAAGTAGGTGCATAATATAAATCATTCAATTATGTTGTGTATGATAGTGGACATTAATAATTAATTCTTCTTATTATTACATGTCATAAATAACTCGGTCATAAAAATCAATATTGATTTATTGACAGGAAGTTAGCAAATTTCTCACCTGATTCTTTGTATTTCGTGACATCAAACGTTTCTTCAAATCTTTGATCATTGCCAACATGGACAGTTTCATATTGCTCTTATTTTCTAGATTCTGATACTCATTAAAGGAAGACTTTTTCTGCAAATAAATACAATAAGCATTAAATCCTACAAAAAAACTTGACAGAAAATGTAATTTACGCTGGACCTTATTTATGCAAAACTATCCATAAAAGATTTTGCAATTCTCCTCTTCATTGTCTAAAATAATATTGCTTTCCACTGACATTTTAGAACAATTTTAACCTAACAACAATAAACTTAAAATAATATTAATATTTTATTTATACTGTTTTTGGCATTACTATTAAAATGGTACAGTAGTTGCCTTAGTAGCAAGCCACACAGTAAGTTTTGTTCCTTTTGACTTTGAAGCCATTGTAGCATATCAGTATACCCTAAAACATACATTATGACTAAGTTTTTAAAGTGTATTCTGCTAGAATTTTGGATAGATGTTTAGGTTACATTAAGGCGATATTTCTTGTCAAAATGATTATACAAAATATTGCCTTTTTGTTATACCTACATCTGTTTTAGAAACATAAGTATGTTCACTAAGCAACACTGAGGGATCTGAAGTGTGGTGTCTGCAAGGATCACCACCGGCCTTTACTCACACTCACAGCTGTATATACTCCAAGGATGGAAATTTAATTTGAAAGGGGCCTTTGTGGGTGATATACTGTAGTTTAAAACTTTTTTTATTTCATAAAATGTTTCTATTTCTTTTTAAAAACATAAAATGGGAGGTCTGCTCTTAGAAAATGAATACTGTATAATTTTAAGCAAATAGATTTTAAATACAGCCAAAGTTTATAAAAGCTATCAGTTTTAGCAAAATAGTGTACTGTACATTATAATTTTTTAATCATATCAGAAACAATGTGTAGTGCCAAAAGTTGTTTCCACAATAATACCACTGGCTATAGAAAGAAAAGGCAGTCCAAGGCAACGCATTCGCTATAGATGCAAACCTTTGCTGCTATCTAACGGTGATTGGATTCAAATAAGTATTCGGATGACTGTTTGGTGTACTATTATTTGCTGGAGAGAGCGGGATGAAAAGAGCAAGATAGAGGGAGATCACTAGCGCTTTTTAAAACCGAGCATGAACTAATTTTGTCAAACAGGAAAAACTGGCTTCACAAGACTCATATGAGAATCTTCTTATTTCTGTAATTAATGGTAATACTCTTAATCAGTAATTTATTAAAATGTTTTTGTTATAAATGTATATGAATTTCATAATATTTTATATCTGTAGAACAGTCGACAACACAAGAAATGTTATGTTATAAAGATTCTTTTTAATTTTCATAAAATATTTTGATTTTTAAAATCTTATATAGCCTAAAGTTGTGAGAATTTCTTGTCAGAATTTACAAAATGTGGGTATAATTAATTTTTACAATAAAGTTTTCAAAATGTTACACCTTAATGTTTTAAACAACCGTTCTTACATGGGAAACCTGGAATTTTTATAAAATTCCATGTATTTAACAATTTTATTTTTATATACATGGGAAAAATGAGAAATTTTATAAAACTCAACTTTACATAATTTTAACTTAAATAATAATAATAATAATAATAATAATAATAATAATGGTAGCTGACAAATAACCACACAATATATGTATAACTTACCTTAATGTTTGTTTTGGTTTTCACATAGCCGCAACATTGTATGAATGCCAAATTTTGTTTACATGGTGATGGACCTTCTCTTTTACGGTTTATTAAAATTTTATTTTATTTACATTATCTGTAATATCAATTCTTGAGCCGTCGTCAAGTTATGGGCGAATATGGATCTCCAATGAGTGTTGCTGAGCGACTGTAGTGATTGTTACAAACTTAGGCCGACTATACCTTAGAAAGTGTCATTAATTAATAGCCCAATGACGAATGAACAGCTGGTGGTTATCAGCTTTCAAAATTTGTTATGACTCTGATTGGGTCCAAACTGAGAACCTTTAGCCTATGAAGCTGGAATTTAACCAAACTTGCTACCGACCAATTAATTATGGTAATAAGACTGTCATGTCAACAATTTAACAACGACATTGCAAAATTCTCAATTATTAATCAATGTCTTTTGCTCTTTCCAGTGGTGTACTTATGAACCGCTCTGATATCGGCACCACATATATTATAATAAATTAAATATTGGCTACATATATTGACACCCAGGTGACATCTTAGTTTCAATCGTAGAAATGACTCCTGAATTTCAAATGCTGGCAGGGTTAGGATTAAATTTAACCACAATATCCACTTATAGGATCAGCTGGTATGTTTAAAGGTTACACCTGAACACAATTACACTTAATACTTAATGAAGCACTAGCCATACTATTTGAAACATGCTCCATCTATTAATAGCTAATAGTCTGATAGCTAGGCCTATTAGGTCATTATGATTTTTATTTTATTGTTTAGGCCTATGTTTTATAAATTAATTAATAGACAACTAGCTGTATGTACACCTAGTTAATTCATTACAAATCACATACTTGACATTTTTTCATAAAACCAAATTAATTTTTAACATTGTTTTAAAATGATGAATTCCTTATATTGTGAATTTAATATTTTGCATAAACAGCCCTAACATTGTAAATTTAACTTTCTATCTGGTAATTAACTTTCCCCAAATTGGCATGCAATTTTTGACCACTTTTCAGAACTTTGTTTAAAAATTGATAAAAAAAGTAAATTATCATAAACATACTTCTCTGTGGTATTTTTATGTTCATAACAAATCAGGCTATGATATAGAGCCAAAAATATAGGCTAGATTTATATTTTTTATATTTGTAAATTTTGGCTGCAAAAAAGTAAAAGGAGGTGAGGTATACCTGGGAAATTATATAATATTTATAAATTGAGAATTTCAAGATGGCTATTTTGTCTACAATTGTCTTTTGTTGCATAAAATATTTAGAGTATGATATCTGGATCAAAAAGGTTTCTATTACCTTATGTTATACCCACATATTGTACAAAATACTGAACATTTGTTACCACAAAAATGTATACTTTGTAGAAATTCACACAACATTTCATCGGGTTCTAATTTATACTAGAATTCACCCAAATACACGCTTTATAAAATAAATATATTTATAAATAGTTACATTGGGGCTTAATGGGTGCAATCGTAGGAGTCTGTTAAGGATGGATAAATTGTTTCAGCTTGAATTACAGTATAATGTTGTGTATTTTTTGCACAGATATTACATTTTATCTTCACTATATTATAAAAATTGGTTTATATTTCAAAAGTTATTACGAAGTTATTCACTGTTTTGTCACCAAGGAGTTACTTACATATTTATGATCATAATACTATTGTTAATAAAAGCATAAACTATGTAAACTAGGAATGCAGGTTGCTAGCTATGGAATTTTCTATTACAACACATTTATAATTTCATAAACACATCATTAAATCAATATACATACATCACACAATCAATATAAATATGTATTTTACAATAAAAAACAATAAAAGGTATTTCAAAAAAATTATGGACGGCCCCAAATGAAGGGTTATGAGTTTTTATTTGAGATTGTAATAGTATGACTAAGTGTTTTTTGTTAATACTTACAACTTTATTTATTTATAAGATGCTGATCGTCAAGATATGGGTGAATATGGATTTCTAATGAGATTGATGAGTGTAGATGAGAGAATGTTGTCATTGTTACAAACTAAGGCCGGCTATGCCTTAGAAAGTGTCATTAATACTGTAACAAATTATCAGCCAGTGGTTAAGGTTGTTACATATTTTTATTTAGTTGATTAACCCTTTTGGTGCCAGGCCAATTTCACATTTTCCTATGTGAAATGCAAGGCCATTTTTGGTGAAAGTGCAAGGTTTCAAACAAACATACGCTGCATCTATGTTTTTTGTCATATTTATATAAATCTTTTTTAACTGAAGGAAAAGAAGTGCTCTTTCAAATGGAATATATTTTATCCTCCTAATCAAAAGTCATTTTATTAAAACAAAATATTTGGTACCTAAATTGTTTGTTAGTTCTTTTTCCTAATTTGAACGTGCATGACATATTTACAAAATCTTTTTAGAATTTTCGTCTCATTACCATTTTATAGAGAATTTCAAACTGAACAATGGCAAATAATTTCATTAACTATACTTAAAAAATTTTCATTTTATAAAAATATAACTAAAGTGCTGCATTTTGGTATACTGCATTTTCAATTGAATATGATGTGCAACTTTAACATTTCATAGCTTTGTCCTTTTTACAGATTGCACTAGGAACTCTATTTTAAAGAACACATTGATATTTTGTTCAAATATAAATATAGAAATTTAATTTTAAAATTAATGGTTTTACAGAATTATTACCTGTATCACAAGCACACTTAACAGTTTTGCAATGCACTACCAAGCAATGCATCCACCCGCCCGCCCAAACACTAACAGTGGTATTGACCCACCCGTCTGCACATACATGAACAGTGGTATTGACCCACCCGCCCGCCCATACATGAACAGTGTTTTACAGACCAATTATTGAAATCTGTAAAGCAGTTTTTCTGGAAAAACTGGGCTTTTTGATTTACCTCTGTAATGTTGTAATAGTTATAAAATATAAATATATAGCTCACTGTCGTATAAATATGAGTTTTCGTCAGATGAAGTTTATATCAGCAATGAATTCGTCATCTATATCAACATTTTTTTGGTCTAACCAACTAGTGCTAGCAACTGATGTATCATGACGTTAGTAAAAGTGTTTTGCCTTCTGCTGGAATAAGTGTATCGTCACTCATTGTAATAAACTTCTTAGTAAATAAAAAATAATAATTGCTCACAAACTAGATAAACAAAACACAAACAAACATTATAACGATAAACTACATTGGTGCGAAAGACGAACTCAGCTGACTGCCTACTGATATAATCTAATGTTTACATCAATCAGCTACACAATTTTACGAAAGAAAAGTGTGAAACAGTGGTTATTGTCAATTCATCTAGTATGACTTTGGTGGCTGATTGAAGAAAAATAGTGATGTAGTATAACAAATAAGGTGGGTCTCTCACAGGCCATTTTTCACAGCGACTCCTGGCACTATAAGGGTTAAGGGATTGTTTCAATTAATTTCTTATTAAATTATAGCCAAGAGTTCCTACATTCTCAGCATATAGAATATGTAATATTGAAATTATATCACTTAAATATTACTTTTTACTAAATTGATAAAGATGAAAATCATATTTTGGTTTCCCACCCAAATCCAGCATTCCACATAACTCTTAATAGCCTACTGCTTCATCATATGAGTTTTATTATAAATACGGTTTAAAATACAAACCTTTACAAAGTACTCCATATCTTCCTTAAGTTTTTCGAGGACGGTCTGTAAGAAAAAAGGTTTTGTTTTAGAAACTCAATTCATCTAAGTTTTCACTACAGTTTAACTTTACTTTGGTCTTGTTTTTCTTCAATTAGCAAATCAAGTAAAAACAGAAGACCCTATAAATATTAAAGTAAAACAATAATTAATGAACAACTTATGCATAATATAAAAACTAAAATAAATACTACTTTAATAATTAATTACCAAAGCTAGGGCTTTGGCTCAAGTGGAAGGATCCTTATCTCAAAAGTAAAAAAAAAAAATAAGATTGTTAACTTTCACTAAACCTACACTAGCACAGGAAAAACTACAATGAGAAATCTAAAACTACCAAAATTAAAAGCCTAACTTACGTCCTTATGAAATATTTTTGTTGTTGAACGAGATGAATAAAAATGAAACTTACGAAACATAAACATTAATGACAATTTCAACTGAACGAAACGAAACGGAACGACTTGTTGTTGAACGGCAGCGGAAGTTAGTTTCAAGTACATACAAATAAATATGCAAGTTACAGAGATGTTCATTGATACTACAAGAAATACAAATAATCGCGTTCTTCATTAATAAAATATGAGTATAGAATTGTTATTAGGTACGAGTTTCGTGTAGAAGACTAGAAGAGCGGCATTGCGAACGTTTTATAGTTATCAAAGTTTAAGTGTCAGTTTTTAATGTCAAGGAGTAAAAGGAAAGATTGAACAAAACATGTCATCGTATACTGTAGCGAGGCTCGTATACTGTATAAACTTTGATACTGTAGAGGCTTTTAATTTTATTTTACAATGACAATAACTATGTTCTTGTGTGTGTAGTTACTATTCCATGGTTTATTTTAAATAGCACATATTTTAATAATAACAATGTCAATATTAAAATTTATTTATGAATATATTTACTCCAGCAAATATACTCTAGCTATGTACTAGCTTTGGGGTTAGGTGGAAGAGATAACTGTATAGCCCTAACTTTGCCTAATAAAGAGGATATTCGTTTAGTTTAATTTCAAGAGTGTTATGAAATTGGTCTTTTTCAACTCAAAATGCACAATTCTGACATTTCTGTTTTGGCTGTTCATCAAACTAAAAGGTCGAATTATCATATAATGAATTGAATACGACATATTCTGTTCAGACCAATGTGTGAGTAGGTTAAAATATACTGATTTATCTACTGTACTTCTGTTGCTGCGAAAGTGGTTTACACATCGGAGCTGCACGATATTGATGTGCCAACTGTGTGCTTCTTGCACGACACACGTATACATGGCATTCCATCGACAACTCTAAAATCCTGAATCTCGCGTTTAGAACATATTATGTAAACAGCGAATATAATTAATTCTTTGTTTTGTCCTGCGTAATACTAAATACTTCAGGGGTACATCTACTATGAAAACGTTATAGTGTGGTTTGGACGTTAGATTATTAAGTAGGCCTCTCCTTCTTGGATTCCAAATCAGAGGGTTTTAAGCTGATTTGTATGGGTACAAATGAATAATGCATTTATTTTTCTCCATAAATAATAAATACAATAGTACTTTTAAAATTTACCATACCATTTTCAGAACAATATCATCTTTCGAAGATGACAAACTGTAGGATATAACTAAACATAAAGTACATTTTGTTTCATTATTCTATTATTTATTTATTTTCCAACGGCAAGGAGCTAATACATACATATATATATATATTACAAGATGTATATGTACAGTATGTATGTACAACAACATACAAACATTACACTACCTATAATAGACCTAATAAAAAGAATAGGATATAATAATGCAAACAAGAACCAAGAGAAAAATTCAACAACCAATAAAAGGATAACAATATTACTGACCGGAGATCAAGCATACAAGAGGCATTTAGTTAACGAAAAGCCAATACTTAGTGATAATATGGTAATGATCAAATTAAATTTAGAGCTACCAAAATAAAGAAAATTAATTATACTACAATAACAACAGATAAACAAATTAGAACATGACAACGACTAAAAACTAAAATGATAAGTGACCATCTATCATTTTTGGGCGAGCCGGTGGCCGTGTAGTCTTAGGCGTCAGGACTTTGAGCTTGGGTTAGAGATAGCGCTGGTTCGAATCCGGCCTAGACTGGAAGATTTATCAGTAATATTCACCTTCTACTGTACTGGTTCGCCCCCTTACTCTGTCTGAATAAGTTCCTCGCACAAATCAATAGTCTATGAGGGATGGACAGAGTAAGGTTAAGGAGTAGATCGGCCTCTCCTTTTTTTGAAAAAAATTTGTAAATTGAGCATCTACAGTAAAATATGGTCATTGGTAAATTGTTTAATGATAAGTTATCTTCAATTTTTAATTTTAATATTAAATGGTCGTTTACCAAGAGCAACTAAAGTGTCTGTCTTCTCATAATCTCAAGTAAGCAAGGATGTTTTAAATTCCAGCTACACCTATCGATTTCTAGTTACTACACAACCATGCATAGTACCCAAACGAAATGGCACATAATATGGGAGAGACTGAGAACGTCTCCCACCATACTTCCCTCCAGCGGAAGCCTATTGACCAGAAAGGATCTGTTTTGGAATGGTAATTTTGAGAGGGCAGATAGATGTTTGCGGAAATGTGACTTGGGTGACTCAAGAAACAATAATGTTGATTCCCACCTGACGGAAAAGTGTACCTTAAGGCGTAAAAATCAAAATGTGAAATGTTCCTCAAAAGGTATTGTTGCACTTTCCATGAGTATAACTTGATACAATCTAAGTTTCGTAATTGAACGCTGTTAGGATTAGTTAGAAAAGCTAAACATTACTGTTGTTATTTATTAACAAATAACAAACAATATGGGGATAAAATCATTATTTTCTCTATTTTTTAATGCTTATGACCTTTATATTACGGAAAAACTGTTTAATTTGTATAAACAGCACCAACAGTTTAGAGGAAATCGACTGAATATTTTTTGTACAATCGTTTGTTAATTTAAATGTTTGCAACATTTTTTTCTACAAATAAATAATATCTATTGGAAAAATAATCAAAATTAAATTTTAATTATTTTGGATTATAAATTGTGTCAGGTGGGAACCAACATTATTTTAGTCATTCCAGACACATTCCCACAAAATCTATCTGTCCTCTCAAAATGTCCAAAACTCAAATAATTATATTAAAGATACTGCCTGGACTTCTGATTTAATAATTATCAGTCTGGCCTGGGCCCTTGGCGATGTTGCTACTAATCATATTAGTAACAAATATTACAATAATAAACATCAGCTGATAGTAATAATAGATATTCAAGATTTCTTCAAGGAAACTGTGCAAGTAGACCGATTTTGTTTTTGAAATTTGTTAATGATGGAGTATCAGATGAGAGAGACAAAGGTAGTTGGACATTTGCCATCATTACGTGAAAATTACCAATCACGACGTTTCGATTTGGTAAAACCCAAACCTTTTTCAAGTGCTAAAAACTAAATTGTACATTGAGTAATCATTACTCATTGATTACACAAACATGTTGTAAAACTACGTTCTTAAACTAATAAACTTATCTACTTTATTAACTATCGACATTTTAATCTAGATCCTAGAATGGGGTACAACAAAATGAACTTCTACTAAATATAAAAATGTTAACAGGGTTAAATTAATATAACCAATTAAGCGCTGTCAAGGTCACGATATCAACGAAAAAAGTTAAAACACAATTAAATTAATATTCAAATCAGACTGAAATAAGATTACATTAACTAATCATAATATATGGTACCTGAAAAACACTATTAACAATGAATACATTGCTATTAATTTAAAATAACATTCAACATGCACAAAAAATTATATATATGACTCGGAAGGACTGAGACTACTATTACAATTACATTTTACTATTAAAATTACATTTTAACCTGAAAAGACAACAGTTATTAGGAATAAAACAATACAATAATCAAATATTACAAAAATGATGAAGTCTTACGACCCGCAGTGACGATGGCGTCTAGACGTCCCAGGCACGAAGTGAGGATGATACAATCCAAATGCAGTGGCTGTGCGCTCAGACACCAATACTTAAGCCGCTTGGAAAGCAACATTTTCTACGTACTTGTGCGAGTGAGATGCAAAGAGTGGTACAAAAGAAACAGAGAACTACTCTTCCCCCACTGTGTAATTACAATAAATGTTGTCATGGCAACTATAGCGTTAGACCGATTGCTCACGCCTCTATAGTAAGCCCCGCCCATTTAAAGTTATTAGCAACAGTGACCATTGGTTAGTTTGATTAACACCAACGAATCAAGCTTAGAACAATTAAATCATTATTTAGTATACAAATAACAATTAATAAGAGCAATTACACATTGAATAATAATGTAAACAATAAATAGCATTTACACTAACTTGAACAGTTATTTACAGTTGTTCTTTCAACTAATCACTGTTACGGAAGTTGAACACTTGACGTCGGCAGTTAGTCACGCCAAAGGTTCCTATAAAAGAGGTTGTGTCTCATACAAGTACGCATCCATATCGAGCAGGTAGCAATTACGTCATAGGGAGGCCTCAGCTGTTTTTCTACCTTCACTGCTGTAAACAAAACAAACCGGAACAACGTAAAACATCTGAAATCCGTTGTTGATTAATTTTGAGTATGGTGTTTTATTAGTCGGCACTGGTGGCGCAGTGCTATAACCTAGCTACTTGGGGACAAAGTGTTTGGGAGATGTTGGCGATAGGTTGGATGCTCGGTCCTCTTAATACCGACATGGCGTTCGCTTGATGGTTGCTATTGGCGTGGACACTACTAGAGAAGTCTGGGGTGTCCGTGTTAGGTTGTAGTCATTGTGTGGATGTTGTGTGAGGGAGAGAACTGAGTGTCAGACTTGTCGGTTAGCTGAAAATCAGACCATCACTACGTGGTTCGGATTCCACATAAAGCTGTAGGTCCCTTAGTTGCCCTGGCTATTGGGCTATTAATAAATTGCCCTTTCTGAGGAACAGTTGAACTCAGTTAGTAACCAGACTACACTCATCCACACTCATCCTACACTCATATAATCATTCATATTCGCCTTAAAATACCAACGACGTTGTGTTGGCGTCTCATATGTAAGAATGTAAGGACTGTGGTATGGCTTTGTTTTGAAAATTGTGAATTCATATGACTATGTTTGTGAAATGCCTGAAATAAGGTGTGCCGTTGCAGTTTGTAATAATAGTCGTTATTTATATAATATTAAAATCAGAAATTTAAATAATTCCAAAATACTCTTGAAAACAATAAAGTAATGGTTTTAGAGTGTGTTTTTTTTAATTTGTTCATTTTTAATTGTTCAGCATGCTGTGTTGGAGGCACAGAGTAGTAATACAAAAGTAAGTAAGTAATACTTTGTGGCCGGAGGTTTCCCTCTGACGTCACAATTCGGCTTATATAGACCCCACTAGCTGTACCCGCCCGCTTCGCCGGTCATAATATTGAGTTTTGATTGTATCATTGAAATGTGCAGCAACCTTTCAGTTTACACAGTATCCAATTTACAACAGCTGTTTTGTGTAGTTTACTACTGTACTCAATTATTTTTAATTTTGAAAGTTTTGCCTACCACAATTTTATTCTATTCGTTTTTATTTAACAGCTGTTAATCAAATAAATCAATCAATTAATATAGCTTCACAAGAAATCAAAACATAAAAATATAAACAGTTTAAAAAATTAACACATGGTTTAATTTAATTTTGACATATTTAAAACCCACAGCTGATATTCTTTTTATATTTTACTTATTATACCTTCATGCATCCTGCTATTTGATTAACATTGAAACTTTAGAAGTCCAAGGGATGGAGCCCTGAGGGATTAAAGAAACGGGAATAGGACAGAAACCTTCCCTGGGGTATATAGAACAACTTCCCAAAGTTTCATGGCGATCGGCTGGACGGTTTGGTAGCGCATAAAGGATAGACAAACAAACATACATTGGATTTTATATATATATAGATGAGAATGAGATAACCTGTTGTATAGGAACCTTGAGTCACGCCCATGAAGCACGGTAGCTGAGCGGTGGAAAGATTCCCCTCTGCCGCTGGTACCCCTACATGCGCTAAATATAACACACAGGTCGCTTTTTACCCGACCCAATACACTAGTTCAATCAGTATAGTCATTTATGGATACGGACTGCTCTATTATTCAGCTCCAGTTCTTAATTCACTCCCATTGAAGGTGTGATTGCTGTACAATATGATGAATAGAATTTCTTTAAAACATTTTTCTACGCATTTAGTATTTATCACATGAACGATATTGAAAAGAAATAATATTATTATAACTGTTTGCAATGCAATATACTATTACTTATATTGGGTCTTTATTATGTCCTTGTATTTTCAATTTTACTTCCACCCATATGCGTTATCATAGAGAAAGTATTTGATCGTCCAAAACATTTTTTTTTACAAGTTGGTCTAAAAATACATTTTGGGTCCTCTGAACCAAAATACATGTTTTTTTCAAAAAAAAAAGTTGATGAGTGTCTGTCTGTATGTATGTGCACTTCACTGGAGACCAAACGGATGGATACATTTTTATGAAATTTGGTATGTAGGTATATTTAAACCAATATCTCCTGACAATTTTTTAAAACATTTTTGAATTAAAAAAATGTATAGGCAAAAAACATAAAAAAAATGAAATTTTCTCAAAAACAGCTACAACGATTCTTGATTAAATTTTCAGGGAAGATGTGAATTGCAATTTAAAATATTTGAGTAAAAATTATATGTCTCTAGCTTAAGTAGTGTTTAAGTTATGGCAAAACCCCGTATTTGGGAATCAAACTGGTAATTTTCAGTTTTGATTTTTTAGTGTTTAATATGGGGGAAAGTTTGTGCTAATTGTTTGGAGCCATTTATTTTCTATAGAATATTGCATTGCAGGTCCAAAAAATGATCATTTAGTAGTCATTAGTAATGAAGTGGTCCATTTAAAGGTAGAAGTAAAATAATTTAGTAATGTACTTGGAGTTGATTTTCGTTTTGTACTTTACAATTTTATCGTTTATCTAAGAAGATAAGCGCACGTAATTTACGTAGTTTTAACATTGGTAACATGAAACCTCTCATCGCTTTGGCCATATCAGAATAAGATATCAAGAAGATGACATATTTCAGAAAATATTTGATGATATTGTACCGTTCTGACAGGCAAAAAAGTAAATTAGCTAATTATTTGTGACATTTTTTTACTTTGTTTAACATAACCTAATTTGTTTTACGATTGTTAAATTAAATTAATTTTGACAATTTTGCATTAAAGTTTACATTACATTTAATTTTAACGTTTAGTTTTTAAACATTCTAACATTTCGTGTTATTTATTCAAGCTTACCCTAAAATATATTTACTTTGGAGTATTCTCTTTACACTTTACACTGTATTAATAATCTGAGTTTATACGAGGTATAGTCAAAAAGTTCCCGGAATTGGTTGAAATATGTTTATTGGACAAAGGTACAATCTTAAAAACCTATATTCTTTCAAAATACTCTTCTCCTACAACAATACACTTGTCCCTACGATCATACAGACGGTCAAAAAAGTTTGACACTTATTTTTTAAAATGTATTTCAATACTTTTATCGCATTTTTACTGACAGCTTTAGCACCTGCAAATCGATTTCCTTTTATTGATGTTTTTACCTTGTGAACAGTAAGAAATCGGCCGGCATGAGGTCAAGCGAATGGAGAATGTTCTAACGTGGTAACGCGGTGCTTGACTAGGTAGTTACGTACTAACAAGAATCGATGTGCAGGGTATCGTCATGCAACAAAATCCAATTGTTTTCAGCTCATTTGTTATGCCGTTTTCCTCCTAATGGCATCTCGTAAGGCCCTAAGAACTTTTGTGTGAATAAATTTACCTTATATGCGATACAATCAATAGTTATTCTTCAGTTTGCATGGAAAGTTTGCGGAACTCGCTCAATGTTGTTATCTGTGGTTGCAGTCGAAGGGCGTCCACTACGAGTGTAATCTTCAATGTTTATGCGACCTTCACGAAAACGTTTGTGCTTTTTGTAAAATTGGCTTTTCTTAATCGCCATGATTCTGTATGCTTGAATTGACATTTTAAGTGTCCCAGAAAATGACTTTTGAAGTAAAAACCCAAATTTAACGTTTTTTAGCTGTTCATTAAATAAGTTTTCAAAACGCGACAATTTAAACACGAAATGTGATCTCCACGGAGGAAAAATGGTGGTTGGACCTATATCCCTTCTACAGGAGTAGTACAAACTGATAGGCGACGAAATTTCCACCGGCAACCACGCTGTGTGTCTCTGGACAACAATTCCGGGAACTTTTTGACTGTACCTCGTAGAAAAGAAATTGAAAAATGCGGAGACCTAATAGAAAAGATCCATTATATTACATGTTTTTGTTCAATGTAATTATTTATACGTAGTTATTATGGTAAAAATCGGTTATATGCCCGCAAAATCTAAACTTTTTCCTATAAACTTGGGGCGTTCTAAAATGATGATATTTTGTTAGAAGACAGTATGAGAGGTAACCAACAGTGATTTAGTGCCAATCCGGCCAGTGTAGGTTGAGTAGCATACGTGATCAGCTTGGGTAGCAACCTTGATCAGCTTAGGTAAGCACCCGTGATCAACTTGGGTTAGGTTAAGATTAGGATAGAATGTTTCTCGATTCAGCTCTAAAATAGTCCTGTTAAGAAAAAACTCTTTGCAGGCATATAACAGATTTTGACTATTTTTGTATACTGTAGATTTATAATGTTTAAATTATAAAATACATATTGTTTTAATAACACAATAACAGCAGATCTAACATACGCTGCACGTAGATTGAGTATGCTGACAGAGACTACAAGAAACATCAGATGACTATGTGTGGTGGGAGACAGAATCCGTCCGCATGCAATGTACTAAATACTGTGGGTTTATGTATAGTCTACTGTTCGAGATTTTACAATATACAAAATAAATACATATCATGTTATTTGGCCATTCCGTTAACTACAAAAAAGTTTTATTCAATTAATTGTTCCACACACTATTACAATTCGTATATAACAACTTCAAAAGATACACTCTATTCTTATGACATCATGTAGGGTAATAACATTAGTCAGCACATTAATGTAGCATTGCATGATTTATTTGCGACATTAATTATCCCATCGATCCAACCTCTATACCTAAATTGCGAGATATCTGTAAATATGCTAAAAGAACTCATATCACCACATTCAAGTCTGCTATCCTTGGGAGTTTTTAAGTGGCACGAATTTGGGTCCTGTAACAAAAAGTGAATGATTACAATTATACATTAAACAAGCTTAAAGTTATTAGCCTATCTAGTATTGCCAAGCTCTATAAGAAAAATCACCAAGGACTAGTAGATTAGGGTATGTTGGCCTTCGTATAAGGCGTTTAAAACAGAATTAATTCAAACTTCAATGACAGAATGCGTTGGTATTTGGAAGATAAAATTTCCTGTAATTTGGGTGACCCTGAAATATTTGTAATAAATATTAATCTCAATTCTCCTTACTGCCATATTTTTTCATTTCTTTTATTTTTTGTTTGGCTCAAGTTTGATGAGCATAATCGAATAGGCCTACACACAGTATAAACATGATCTTTGAGGTAAATATAAATATAATTTGATACTGTTAGAGTACAAATAATATGTATAAGAATGTTTCATTAAGTTATCCATTTATAAAAAATACCGATCGGCAAAGGAAATGTAAGTTATCTGGTTTTGAT
The DNA here is from genome assembly GCA_035578905.1 of Stictocephala bisonia. Lineage (NCBI taxonomy): Eukaryota > Metazoa > Arthropoda > Insecta > Hemiptera > Membracidae > Stictocephala > Stictocephala bisonia. Next base: position 1,593,308 of record JAQJVL010000064.1, on the reverse strand, counting down.
TATCTTAATTTAAAATTTTCTAAATTAAAATTCAATGTAATGGCCCAACAACTCGAAATGATTCACTCTGGAGTAAAAGTTTATTTACATTATGATGGATTTCTGTAATTTAAACACTATAATGGAAAAAACATAGTGAGATACTGGCGATGTAAAAGGACATGAGTGTTCTGTACGTGCAACGACATCAAATAGTGGCTATAAAGTATACGATTATTATTAAAAAGGACGCTATTCATGAAAACTAAACGCATTCTCCAAACAGAAAAGTAGAAGCCTTACAACGTACAAGTAATCACCAGGATGAAAAGACATGCTGCTTAACTTCCTGAATCCGTCAAGATTCAGATCCTGAATTGTTAAGATCCTGAATTGTTCGATGCTTGTACATTCAGGTATGTTTGCAGAACTGCTTGATTGCGCAAATATCAATCAAATCATTCAACGTAAACGTTCGCGAAGAATGCCTCGTAATCCAAGAAACTTGAATGGACCATTATCGTAAAACAAAGGCGGGGTAACAATTTTTAATTTATAATTCGTTTGAAGCAGAAGATTATAAAAATGAGGATACGATAATAATGTTCTCCAATATAGCAAAATACACGTCTTGGCAAAATAATGGAACATGGTCCGTCAACGAATCCTTTAAAGTAGTACCGAACGTCATTGTAGGATCAGTACAACATGTCGCCAATGGTGAAGGACGAAATGTAGCCCTTCAGTTGGTGTATGAACTACTAAAACGTTTCCTTCCTGGATATAAAACTCTGCAGTATCAATGGCCATCGACATCCCTTCACATAAATGTTACCTACCTGGACGTCAAACACGGCAGTACCAATGGCCATCGACATCCCTTCACGTAAATGTTACCTACCTGGACGTCAAACACGGCAGTACCAATGGCAATCGAATTTCCTTCACAAAGATGTTACCTACCTGGACGTCAAACACGGCAGAAATAGCCATCGGCTTTCCTTCAACCAAATGTTACCTACCTGGACGTCAAACACAGCATTACCGATGGAACACGGCAGTACCAATGGCTATCGACTTTCCTTCACATAAATGTTACCTACCTGTACGTCAAACACGGCAGTACCAATGGCCATCGACTTTTCTTCACATAGATGTTACCTACCTGGATGTCAAACACGGCAGAACTAATGGCAATCGACTTTCCTTGACATAAATGTTACCTAACTGGATGTCAAACATAGCAGTACCAATGGCCATTGACTTTCCTTCTCATAGATGTTACCTACTTGGACGTCAAACGAGACAGTACAAATGGCCATAGACTTTCCTTCACATAAATGTTTCCTATCTGAACATCAAACATGGCAGGTAACATTTATGGCAGGACATTTAGTTACCAGTGGAACACGGCAGTAACAATGGCCATCGACTTTCCTTCTCATAGATGCTACCTACTTGGACGTCAAACGTGGCAGTACGAGTGGCCATCTACTTTCCTTCAAATAAATGTTACCTACCTGGGCGTCAAACACGGCAGTACAATTGGCCATCGACTTTCCTTCTCATAGATGTTACCTACTTGGACGTCAAACGTGGCAGTACCAATGGCCATCGACTTTCCTTCTCATAGATGTTACCTACCTGGACATCAAACACGGCAGTACCAATGGCCATCGACTTTCCTTCATATAGATGTTACCTACCTCGACGTCTAACACGTTTGTACTAATGGCTATCGACTTTCCTTCACATAAATGTTATCTACCTGGACGTTAAACACGGCAGTAGCAATGGCCACCAAGTTCCCTTCACACATCAGCTGGGCACCATTGTCTCCCGAACACAAGCCTGAAGAGTCTTCCATTGAGTCGCAGAAAAAAGCACTCATCTTCTGTTGTCTATAACAATCAATCAGATCATTAGCACATTTTTATTGCCGTCGTAGCTACAGTTAAATACCAATCTACTCACAATACAAGTGGCGAGAGTTAAATGGCCACTTAGTACATACGTACACCCTTAGTAAGTAGTGGGGTCTCCGATTGTCCTCATGAAGTAAATATTTATACAGACAAAGTAGTGATTTGTACTGTACACAGCTATTAGGCCAACACCTGTGGAAACTCACTTATTTTGGGTATGTATATTAATAAGTTGTCATGGAATCACATATAAAACATGCATCCAGCAAAATCTTTAGGGCAGTTTTTCTATTGAGAAGTTTAAAAAGTCATTTTCCATGTAGTTAATTAAAAGTAGCTACCCTGTTTTCAAAGTATTATAATATGGGATCTTACTTTGGGGTAAGACCTACTCATGTCAGTGATATATTACTGTTTCAACAGGTGCGATCAGATTACTTACAAACTTACACCACACAGAGCACTGTTAGTTTTATTCATTTTTATATATATTTTTATAAAAATGAATAAAAGGGTACTTAATTATATTTATCATTCAATTTATTAAAATAGTAGCCCTAACGTGAACTAATTTATACATTTAGCCACTGTTTATGACGATAAACAGTTTGTTATGAATTTGAATGTATTTCATGACTTACATTATGTCAAGACAAATATTTCAAAACACACTTTAGACAGAAAATGTTTTCTCATAATGCCAGAGACACAAAAAATAACTTATGTACCCTTCAGAGATTGTTAAAAACACTGGGAAGAGTATAGGGCCTACAGGGTGAAACAAAATATGGAAACGCTTTCACAACTTTTCTATGACTTCACAGGTAACAGTGAAATCTTGTACATCATCATAGTTACAAAGAACACACATTTTGACACCATTAGTGACTTTTCAGGAGGACGGCCAACGAGGAGTTGAACGAAAGTCTTTAATGTAAGCCTATGTCGAGTTTGGTATCAAATTAAAGGTCTATTCAATAGACGTTAATTGCTGCAAACCGGACTTCGAAAGGTCTATCCTTTCCAAAGTATCGGTAATTTTAATTTCAAAGTAACTAATTTGAACAATATTATTTCTCCGCTATTTAAAGATTTTCAGTAAATTATTCTGATCAAAAATTATACTTTATAGAACACAATAGCTCAAAAAATTAAATTATCAAATTATCTATAGAAAAAATTAAGTTGTTGTGAAGGCGTAGAAAATATGGAAACGCTTTCACAACAACTTAATTTTTTCTATAAATAATTTAAATTGTTGAGTTATTGTGTTCCATAAAGTATAATTTTTGATCAGAATAATTTACTGAAAATCGTTAAATAACGGAGAAATAATACTGTACAAATTAGTTACTTTGCAATTCAAATGATCAATACTCTGAAAAGGATAGACATTTCAAAGTACGATATGCGGCAGTTAATTTCTATTGAATAGACCTTTAGGCCGGTTACACACATATGCATCTCGCACGGTGCGACTAGCATTTTTCTTGCTACTAGCATGCAGCTCGAAGACCAACCTGTGTTAATCACGTAGAGCTTACACATACATGCGACTGGCACGGTGCTCCTGGCATCGTGCAGCTTGTGTGCTAGTCGCATGCAGCGTGCAGCGGGAGCGCCACTAAGAACCGATCGGTCGGTGTTTTGGCGCTGCATGCAGCGTGCATCTTGAGTTGGCGCATGCGCAGAACACATTTCCAAGCCCTGACGCTCTTGTTCCCACGGTGTACTACGTTGACAAGTGCGGAAAGTCACTTTTTGAATAGCTTGAGTTTTGTTAATAATAATTTGTAATTAAATAGTGTATACCCCAGTTTAAATTAGCTGTTTGCTGATTATGTATTGGCTACTTTTAACATTTTGGTGCCAATAAGGGTGCACCCACTATTCACGTTCAATATTTATTCTTCTTTGACGTCGTCTTCTTCTAATGACGGTAAGTAACAACAGCATTTCTTGACAACGTTTCATCCGACAACGACGACATTTTCCAATGAACTGAGCGCCAAAAAGTCCCCACCTCTCTCACCTTGCCACTAGCACGTGCCACGACCATGCAGCCTGCATGCGGGTTACACACATATGCATCTCGCACAATGCTACTGGCATCAAAAATGCTAGTCGCACCGTGCGAGATGCATATGTGTGTAACCCGCCTTAATTATTCCCTACCGTGGCACTGCGCCTGAGGGGAATAATAATACTACGAGTTGAGAGGAGTTCAGTCCAAACGCTCTTGCCCGTTTGACTCCACTCTAAAGAGTGGTTTGTGAGTTAATATATTAAAAGGAAAAGCAGTAGTTGCGTTAAATTATTTGTAATCAACATAACCATACGATCAAAATAGAACTAAATAACATAAAAAGTACCAGTAATCTACCTATCATTGTTACTGTATTACTTGTGTAAATTTATGTTTCAAAAGTAATATTGTTATTTGATTTAAATCTGGTTTTAAAACTTTTAATCAAAATGGGGTTGTTGGGTCTCTTTATTCTAAATGTTCAATATTCTTAATATTTAAATAAATATACCTACTTCAGTTATGTATACCCTCACTTACATTGAACCTTTGCTGAATTTATGTATAGCTAAGATTAATTTTAATTTTCTCTAAAAAATGCTTTTCATATTAAAAATAAAATATTGATTGGATTATTGCACATTTTAGCACGACTCAAAGAGCATTGTAACTCATGTAGGCCCTATCTATAAAAAATATAAGAGTCACATCTATTTCTTCAAAACTATAAGACTGTGGTCCATGAAGCTTAACCAAAACATAATTTACTACAATATAGTTCATGTAATAGTATTATATTATAATACTATACAAACATATAAACATGCTCTATATGATGCGTACTGAGAAAGAGCTGAAATAAGGTAGAAAATAAATATTCCTAGCCTTTGTTATCGTTCGTCAAACGAACGAGAGAGCGTGAACAATTTAGGCGAGAACGAGAAGAAAAATAACAAAAATAAGAATTTTAAAACGATTACACTATACACTATATTGGATATAGTATTTGAACCACACAATTCATGATTACTTAAAAAAAGAAAAAAAAACTCGTAATGAAGCACGGGTAGTGTTTTTATGAATCTTGACTTCGTCCATTGTTGTAAAGCTTTCTCAGCCCAATGTTTGTAATCTATATTTATAAAAGAGGATGTTTGTATATATATATATATATATGTTTGAAGTTTATGCGCTGCCAAACCATCCAACCGATCGCCATGAAACTTTAGGATGTTGTCCTGTATACTCCCGAGATGGTTTCTGTAAAGTTTGATGCAGATCCGTCCACAGGGTCCCGCCGCACAGGCTCCTAAAGATCCCATGTTATTCAAATGGAGAATCTGAATTGTTTACAAAAAACATATGACTGTGTGGTTTAATGTAGTTTCACATGCTATAAGCAGATTGAAGTTCTCACAACAACAGTACTGTATATGTTTTGATTTATTGTAGTTCTACATTTCACCTTGAGAGTCTAGCACACACTACTTTTACTTGATCGGGTGATCTGTATTTGGTGTTAACCTTTTTTCCTCGGTAATTAAAACATGTGGTGAAACGTGAAAATAAAAAATAAATAATTATTTGTTTTGCAGTTTACTTTTTATGACATGCCTCCTAAAAAATCTAATATTGGTAGAAGAAGCAAAAATGCTCGAATTCTTTCACCTATTAGGTTCTAAATCAAACTCAATATTATGACCGGCGAAGCGGGTGGGTACAGCTAGTGTAATAATAAAAAAAAGAAAAGAAAAGAAAAACACGTTATAACTTACCTGAAGTTCCCCAAACATTTTCATTGCTCTATTATTGTATAAGTATAGTTGGAAAGAAAATAAATGGTTTAAAAAATTGGCACAAATATTCCCCTATATTAAACACTAAAAAATAAAAAAATAAAAACTTCGAAAATTACCAGTTTGGTTCCCAAATATGTTTTGCCATATCTAAAAAAAAACTAGTAAAGTTAGAGACATACGTTTTTACTCAAATATTTTTAATTGTAATTCACATATTTCCTGAAAATTTAATCAAAATCGTTAGAGCTCTTTTTGAGAAAATTCAATTTTTGAATGTTTTTTGAGCATAAAAATTAAAATTTCAAAAAAATTTAAAAAAAAACGCTATGGAGATATTGGCTAAATACACATTTGTAAAAATTGATCCATCCATTTGGTCTCCAGTGAAGTACACATACACACGACAGATGCAGATACGGACAGACAATGTTTTTTCAAAAAACAATTTTTTCGGTTCAGGGGATTCTAAAATGGATTTTTATACCAAATTGTAAAAAACATTTTACGATCACAATACTTTCCCTATTCTAACACATATGAAAGAAGTTCAAGTTATGTTAAAAAATGAGATTTGCAAAGCCTACTAAAACTGTTTAGCCTACTACACTGCTACAACGTAAAAAAGTTATGCAACTAATATGAAGTCATTAATTTAGTTTATACATGCGCTCTTTAACGTATAAGAGTGATGCCATTGCGACTCACTGTTTAGCCAAGAATGTGAATAGTTTTAGCTATTTGTGGTAAGACTAATAAATATTTAATCAAGTATCGGCGCTTAAAAGGGAGATTTACACTCAATGTCTTATTGTACGTCTTATCGTTCATATAAAACGTACGTCAAAACGTCCCTTTTCTCCTGTGTTCACACGGCAACGTCTTTTCTTACGTCTTAGCTAAGATCAGTTCGGTCAACGTTTAGGTTATGTTTACATTATACTACAGTAGTTCTACAGTAGAATGGAAGAAGCGCTTATATTATTCTCAGCTATTTTAACTCTCGTTCGTGTTTTTATTACGCTCACTATAATCCTTGTTCTTGATTTGACAGAAACAAGGAAACCCGTTATACAGCCCAATAAAATCTGTAAGAAATTAACGTGTACATAGTCGTAGGTCTGATGAAGTAAATTTGTAAGATACTTTTTTTATTAAAACAAAATAAAATAACTTAGCTTTTTCAAAAATCGAAAATCTTAGCAACCAAATAGAACAGGACAGGAAAGTTAGTACTGTATTTCTGGCGATATGACAAAAAAAGGACAAGTGTCACAACCTCCATCTTATCGTTGCAGTTTTCACAAAACAATGCTCGCCTCGTCAGTTTTCATATCCGTCTCTCGTTTTTATTCCGTTTCGACAAAACGTACGTTTTGCTGTCTGCACGCTACGTTTTAGCGGATAGTATTTGTCGTTGTCAACTTGGCGTACAATAAGACGTTGCGTGTAAACCCCCCTTTAGAGACTGACCTAGTAGTACGCGTCGGAGCTTCAACAAGTTTCCTCCCAGTCATAGAAATAATCGTTTTAACGACTTCTTCATTCAAATACAGTGTAACAATGTTTTCTTACGTTGATTTTAGAAAAATGAAAATATTTTAAAAAGTACTTGCAATAAAAAATCAATTCAAACTCTATAAAATTTCAATCAAAATTTTGCAGTTTTTCATAAAAATTGAGGATCTTAGACCTTCAAATAAAAAAGTAAATTTTCCCCATTAGAAGTAAAATAACCAATATTTGTTACAACAAGATATTTTCATGTCGAGTCTGATCTACATGTTTTCTGCAATTTACAGGTTTTGGTGACGTTGTAACGTTTGCTTCCTTCCTAAAGCTCCCTGATTGGTTCTCTTCCTTTTTGTTCGAGGCAATTTGCATGTAGTAGAGGAGTTACGTAAATACTCCGAGTAACGGTATTTTCGGCCTATTTCACCGCCGTCTTTTGCTGTATTGAATTCGCCGCTTTTTGAACCGTTCTTCCGCTACGTTCCAGAGTTCGGCAATTGTCCTGCGGGAAGCTTTGAGAAGTTGTGCTGTGCCGCGCAGAGTGAGTGTTGTTTGATTATGCGCGACGTTGATGTGTCGGGCGGCGGTTTTGGTTTAAATCGACTGTTCTCTGGAAGCAATGTAAGTTCGACTTTTGTTCTTAGCTTGTAGATTCTAGTTGTTAGCGTTGTCCCCCGCCCTTTTAGCTGTTCACACCAAAACCTAGTAAATGTTTCTTAGTTTTTCTTATTCCTTTAAGTGCCGCTTATTCCTTTAACGACATTTCAGTAAATTTTGTCAGAAGTCAGATTTTAGCAATATAAAATGAAGTTTTAAAAATAAAAATAACTTTTGGTTATTTTGTTATTTTGCAGTTCCTTAGGCAGAATCATATATTCATACACACACAGAGTCTATTAAGAATGTATAGAACAGACTTTAATCTGAATATTAATAAATTAAATTATTATTATTTGACACATTGAAAAGGTTAATTTAATTTTATTCCATTATTTGAGAAAAGTTTTTAAGTTTGATTCTAAACAAAGTATTTTCACAAGAAGTTTTTATTTTTATTTTGTTGAAGAGTTATAATTTTAATTTCAATTAAATTTTACTCCAGAAAGATTTTGAAAGATTTATGTTAAGGGCGTTTTGAGACATTGTTAAATTTTATGCCTTTTCGGAGGAACAACAACGTCCACGTTAGTAAAAGAAATAGTACAAAAGACGCTACCACGAACGATCACAGGGATATTCGTTTTATATGTAGAAATTAATGAAAAGGACCAACTGTACCTTTAGAGGAGCTATACATCTTGAAGCGAAGGACTGTGAGGATGAGAGATGATCGTAGAGATGGATCCACCAGGCTTGGGATATCGATGTTGTCTAGCGGTCAGTTCGGAGCACAACATAAAACTATTGAGAGTTCACACAATTTAGAGCTTTGAATCTAATGCTGGGTAGATCGAGAGAGGAGAGATTAAGAAAGAACACGATCACTGGTTAATGAAATAAGAATTATACAGTGTAAGAGAGGGTCACGACAGTCGCGACGCGAGAACCGAGAGAACCGTTCCGCGTAACATCATAAGTTCAACTGGTGTTTTAATTTTAGGTAGAGGGGGAAGTGTGTTGACGGGGTTCACACCACCGGTTACAAGGGTTAGACAATGTCACCTGATATTTGACTTTTTGGCAAGTGCACGTGCATAGAGGCCAGTAATATTATTTAAATTTTAGTATAGCAACAGGTTATGAGTATGTGAGTAACAATTTATGCTTAAAAGTGTACACACAGATAAGAGGAACAAACTATTAAATTACTTAATTACGAATTATAATTAACTATATGTACAATATTTATCACAAAGTACGGAACAATTTATTACTATTTGCTCCAGTATTTGAGAAATTAAAGATAAACGAAAAATGTGTACCTATTTTGATATTTTTAAAGAAAACGTTACAACAGTACTAACAGTTTTTCCTCAGATGCAGCGGAGTGGAGCTTCTTTAAGCAGGTGCATTTTTTAGAGACCCTGAACGACTGTAACTTGAGGTACTGGTCCTCTTCTGATTCTGAGTAGTCCATCACTTTGCCGAAGCCATACGCAGCACACGAGAGCATCGGATCCGTATCGGTATGTTTATCCTCGACGAACGTCTGCTCGATATCTAATTTCTCACCACAACTTATGTTGTCCATCATAGAATCTGACTTTGTCACGTGTATCGTAGCAAATGATACACTTTCCGTTAGATTAAACGGTTCTGATACCTAAACGAAAAAACAACAATATAGTTAGAATGCATTTTGAAGGCTCACCAAATTAACCTATATATATATATATATATATATATATAAATGCTATTGTAATATAGTACATAAATGAAGTACAGCCACGTAATTTCCAACATTAACTGAACAAGTGTATAACTTGCTGTTAGTTTTTTTTTTTTTTTTATGTATTTCAACGCTAGTGGCACTTTATATTGATTATACAAACGTTGTAGGACAACGGCCCAAACCCATCAAGCTAAATTTAGTTGGACCTCTCGCGATTTGAACCCGTGAGCTCCTACATTGAAGTCAGGAGCGCTAACCGTTAGGCTAGCAAGAGGCCCGTGGAGTTTCACCAATTTTATCAATCCATGGGTTAAATATAGATTATTGAGTTAAATTTAATGTCCACCCATTTGTGATGGATACAATACCATATTCCAGTCTAAGACCATACTTCAAAAATAAATTTCTACTTAAAGTTTGATAATAATTTTAATACTATATGATATCAAATAAAATCTAGTTGATTTTTTCGAAATAATAATTTAGGAAAAAAGAGTCCCTATTCACTTAGAATATTTGTAACCAGTTTTGTCAAATAGCAGATCCTTTGGCCATTAATGTTGTTTATCTTTATCTTATTTCGCTTCCTTTTTTTAGGGCGAATCAGCTACCTTGTATGCAGCCCGCTCATCATTATCTCAGTATTATAATCAACACCAACAAAAAATCTGCTTAACATTTAAATGTTTACTATCAATTTAGGTTATCCACGCCTGTCCTACACTCATGTAATCATTCACAATACGCATAAGATATGTCGGCGTCTCACTAAGAATAAGAATAAGGATACGATTACAAAAGAGCCTAAACAGCCCTTACAGTAGCAACTTCTTGAAACTCTTATATTTATCGAGTGTGAAAATCAATATCTACAATACACAATACTTGTATCTGATCCCCGTAAGGACTCTCGTCCCAAACAATCTTACCAGATTGAAGTGATTCGTCTCTACGAAGCTAGCAACTTCCTAGCCTCTTGTTTAGGAAACACAATTTTATTATATTTTCCTATAATCAACACATTTGAAGAATTGTCTGTAAGTCAAGGAAGTGTAGTCCTTTAGAACCAATAGTTAGCGTGGAAAAATAATATGTAAGGATGAAAAAAATAAAATGCTCATTCTTGAGCTCTTTTCAGGTAATAAAAACTTACTTTAATCAGAGCTAAGTCATCAATGAAATTCTCTAGCCAGGAATACTTCAGGTGAATAGTTATTTTCTCACTTTCACGAATTTGCACAATACCTAAAAAGAAGACACTGTGAATTGATTGTTGAATAATTTATTTGTTCTTAAAATGCTGATCGTTCAGATGAACATGGTCTGTGCATGCGGTCTGAAGAATATTAATGAGCGAATGTGCTTTGTTACAAAACTAAACTAATTTCTGTTTAAATTTAATGAATTAATTAATTAACAGTCCAATAGCGAATGGGCGTCCACGTACATATTTTTTCTTTCACTAAAGACAAAAAGAAAAAACTATCTTTTATTGGACTACCTTAAGCTACGAACGTTGTTCCATATGAAAACTAATTTGGTTTTTATTAGGCTGAACCACAGAGAAAAATAAACAGACTGCTTTCTAATTCTTATTGCCGCAGTGAACGCCTCAGTGGCAGTTATTTTTAGATTACAACTAATGTACATATATAATAATATATTGTCCTTGAGGATTTGGGGATAGTAAGGAAGGGGATAGTAAGAAGGTGCTGGCCCTGCAATCGCATGACGTTGTGGATAAATTACTATTCGACACACATTTAGAGCACTACTGGATGCGGCCTCTGTTTATTTCTTCTCTGTGACTGAGCATATGAACGCTTGTATGTATAAAGTTTGTCCTCAAACAACACACTACTGTATTCGTGAATTTATCAATTGCGAACTAAAGTCCTAAAGGAACAAGAAGTCAGAGAATTAAATTATTAACTGACGGTTTCTTCTGATGACGAGCTGAAGATGTTTTTTTAAGGTGAGATATTTCATTAAGGTGAGATATTTCATTAAGGTGAGATATTTCATTAAGGTGAGATATTTCATTAAGGTGAGATATTTCATTAAGGTGAGATATTTCATTAAGGTGAGATATTTCATTAAGGTGAGATATTTCATTAAGGTGAGATATTTCATTAAGGTGAGATATTTCATTAAGGTGAGATATTTCATTAAGGTGAGATATTTCATTAAGGTGAGATATTTTATTAAGGTGAGATATTTCATTAAGGTGAGATATTTCATTAATGTGAGATATTTCATTAAGGTGAGATATTTCATTAAGGTGAGATATTTCATTAATGTGAGATATTTCATTAAGGTGAGATATTTCATTAAGGTGAGATATTTCATTAAGGTGAGATATTTCATTAAGGTGAGATATTTCATTAAGGTGAGATATTTCATTAAGGTGAGATATTTCATTAAGGTGAGATATTTCATTAAGGTGAGATATTTCATTAAGGTGAGATATTTCATTAAGGTGAGATATTTCATTAAAGTGAGATATTTCATTAAGGTGAGATATTTCATTAAGATGAGATATTTCATTAAGATGAGATATTTCATTAAGGTGAGATATTTCATTAAGGTGAGATTGATACTAAACAATCATGTGCATAAGACGATAAATCAGTTAATTTGCGCTCTTCTTCAAATCGTTAAACTAAAATTACTTTACAATAAAAAAAACTTAGCAAGATAATAATTTTACCACATTCATTTGAATAATCAACTTCAGTAGAATTCCTCTTAACCGGCCATCTTTCAACCGGCCATCATTTTAACCGGCTCCTTTTAAAAAACAGTGACTTTTTTAAATGGCCATTTATCGATGAGACATCGTTTGAAGCGTTAGTAATTAGCCGAAAATGGACGATGGTGATGTTAGAAATATCCATGATTCATAAAAAACTGCGACACCGTGTTTACTGTTGTATAAAGAATTATAATTATTTTTACTAGTCTGTCAAGAGCTCCCGTGGTGGTGACCTTAACTGATCTATAGTTGTAGGTTATCTTCATTTAAATCACGTGCCTTTACCATTAATTATAATTTTTGTGAATATTCTTCATTTGCCATGAACAGCAGATATTCTAATAAATAAATTAATTAATTTCTTTACATAAAGTGCAATATAAAGAGGTTTTGAGCGCCTCAGCTTAACCGGTCGAATCGTTATCCGGTCGGACCCCCGATCCCGAGGTGGCCCCGGTTAAGAGAGGGTCTACTATATTTTACGGACAAGCAAATTTTGCAATAGTTGGAATAGATGAAATGCCATTACACCTTGCTATAAATATTGTAATTATATAAATATAATAGATATCTAGTTAATAAATATTACCTGATTTAACGTCTTCTTCAGAATATTGCAGTTTGTCTGTACCTGCTATAATCTGAAATCATTTGATATGAACAGTTCATTAAAAAACAAGGTAATATTTTTACAACCAAATTAAAAAAAGTATTATTCCAATATTTACAGTTAGTCATAGTTGAACTACAACTGCAAAAAAGTGCCGTTATTTGAACAACATAACTAACGGTTGTTAGCCTGGTAATTAATTGTAATACAGACCGGGCCAGGGTGCTAGGTGTGTAGGAGAGGTTGTGCAAGTGAGACAGTGAATGTCCCCTACCACACTTTTCATACGTCTATTGTGTACAGTTTGTTCAAAATATAGCCTTAGATATGATTTAGATTGGCTGCTATCTTACTTACTCTTATAAAAAAATCCAATGGTGTCTATCTGTGTGTTACTCAAATAGTTTTTTATTTAGCATGGTGTCACGTGATCACAGGCCTATAAATTGATTTGTTGAACACCATTTTCCATTCTTTTGTGAATCCCTCTGGTCTGAGGAAGGTGAGCGTGGTTCACTGAAATCGATCACCATAATATTTTGTGCTTATATTGTAATAAATTTGTGTCGTGTGACGTTTTGCTTGTACTGTTACGCAAACACTACTGGACACAGATTGAATAGTTGAAATGTTGCATGGACATTCTTATGGTCTCTGGTTAACACATAGACCTATCTGTTATCATATAGGTAACCGGTTTGCTATTTAATTCCTTATCGGAAGTTGAAATTATTGTTTATGTTCTTTTTTAAATGCTTTTCTTTAACTTGTTTTGGTTCGACTATTGTTATCTGCAAGTGGCCTTTTTTGTCGGCCGCCAGAATTGATAAGATTACACAAATAATGGTGCGTTACAGTCTCATGGGCAACCAGGTTTTCTTGAAAAAAACTTCTTGCTATGGTAAGCAAATTAGGAGAAGCAGCTAGAGACATGCTCTGTATTTTAGACGGAAGACCTCATTTTAGGCAGGGAGAGACGACAAGAAGACGTCAATTTTGGTCTCGCCAGAAGAAGGTTAATTCGGCTAAAAGCATGATATTATAGTCGTTTCTGAGTTTTTATGAGAATTTTATATATTTTGGTTTTAAATATTGTATTTTCTGTACTTTTCATTGAATTGGGATTTAAAAACAAACCTATTTAGGTACCGGTAGCAAAATAAGATGCTTTTTATTATCATCCTCAGGAGGGGAATAACATTCACAATATGCAGGATGTTACAAAAAGGTTGGGTTGGCTTTGTATTTTCAGATTATATGTAAGATTCTAAACTAAAAGTGAAGAATAATATTTTTCCAATTTCCGATTTGTTTAGCAGTTAGATGCCATTTTATTTTTTCCATAAAACAATTTACATCTTTCTTGTTGTCTTTATGATTATTACAAAACTCGGTAAACAGGTTCATGTTAAAAATTAGTATTTAATTAACAATATTTTTAAATTATCATTATTGTTTTAAAAATGGCGGCCATTTTATTTGAGCAAATATCTAAAAAACACATTGGTTTAAAAAAATTATGTACGACACAAAAAAGGGTTTAAATAACTTCCCCTTTCCAATAATACTTCATTTATAAAACTCGCATAGTAAATAACTATTTTATAAATTAACTTTTATCCACATGCAAACTAAAAGGCTACTAATTTTACAGTATCTGAACAGAATGTGAATTAAGGTTAATTCACAAAATAGTGATTTTTATAAACGAGGTGTCAGTGGAAAGGAGAATTTGAGTACAAACGTGTTTGTACCTTACACAATTGTTATAAAACCAATGGTTTTTTAGACGTTTGTTAGAATAAAAATAAAATGGCCACCATTTTTAAAATAATAAAGATAATTTAGAAATATTTTTTCATTAAATACTACCTTCTAACATAAACCTACTTAACGAGTTTTGTAATAATCGTAAAGATAACAAAAAAGATGTAAATTGTATTGTGGAAAAACAAAATGGCGTCTAGCTGCCAAACAAAGCGGAAAATGAAAAAAAAACATCCTTCATTTTTAGCTTAAAATCACACATAGAATCTGATAATGCACAGACAGACCAACCTTTTTGTAACACCCTGTATGTAAAAGGGATTGATATTAGATTATTTTTCTATTATTACTGTATGTGTATGGACACTTATCTCTGGTCCCTTTAGTTGGCAGTACAGGGCTAATGGACGGCGAGTACACTACTGCCTGTATTAACATAGTGGTCAACACTGACTCACTCTGATACGAATAACTATTTTGCAGCCTATATTATTTTAAAGTGCTAGCGATCGGTTTAGTGTTGCGTCCTAGTTACCGGTATTATCAGAGTTCCACTCATACATTTTCAGTGTGTCTTTGACATGACCTTCAGCCTTTAGTACCTAAACAAATCAATCAGTGATATTTATTATATGAAAAAAAATGGGAAATAGTATATTTCATAACAAGAGTGGAAAGTGGGCTTTTGCATGTTCGAGACCATATGTTTGAAGTGCGAGACTTGTCGAGCACTTCAAATGGTCGAGAACATACAAAACACTTTCACTCGAGTTTTGAACGATACTTTTCACTACACTACGGAATAAAAACAGGTGTTTTTGACTGTGGAAAATTTTCGGTTATAAACAATGTTACTTTCGGTAGTAAACAATAGACAGCTGTTGAAAATATGATGTTTCGCAGGTTGTAAACACATAACGAAAACAGCTGAACTCATAGTAGTGTAGTGAAAAAAACATTTGATACGGTACTGATACTGTGACGTACTTTCATCTACCATGCCCATGTATATATGCTACTTATTTGGGTCCGGAAGTCGAGATACCCCCTGTCATAACAAATTAAAGATATATCGTAAGATTTGTTTGTCAGCCACCATTATTTATTTATTTAAAAGCTGACTTTTATAGTTGGACAACAAGTTCAAAAGCCACTACACTATGATAAAAATTTAAAATAAATAACAGATGATCTCCTGTCACAAAGCTAAATCCAATCCTTGAAGCCAATTAAGACCTGTCTCACTGATTCTATTTATGCTAGCTAATTAAAGATGATTAAAGGCTACCAATATAGTAGCCTACCATAGGCTATATTTTAATTTTTAAAATAGGCTTTTACATATACGTATGATTTAAACCTAGAATGGTTCTAGTAGCTTTTTGTAATATTGAAATGATACAAATTGCATGTCAGTGCAAACTGATTTGGAGACATCAATTGCTAATTAACAAGTTGAGCTTTCAACTGTTTAAATATATACCTCTTATTTACTTTTCAGACATTTGAAATTCATTGATCCAAACTTTTTTAAGGAGAGGCCAATCTCCTTTACCTTAATTTGCCCATTCATCATAGACTACTGATCTGTGCGAGGAACTTATTCAGACAGAGGAAGGGGGCGAACCAGTACAGTACAAGGTGAACATTACTGATAAATCTTCCAGTCTAGGCCGGATTCGAACCAGCGTTATCTCTAACCCAAGCCCAAAGTCCTGACGTCTTAAGGTATGTTTTTACTGGAGCGTCTGTGACGATCATCACTGAACGATAATCGCAAGCGGGGTGTTTTTACTGGAGCGTCTGTAGCGATCATCGCTGAACGATAATCACAAGCGGGGTGTTTTTGCTGAAGCGATGATTAGTGAGTTATTTTCCGCTGTCTATTGAACAAGTGGTTTTGTTGCAGCAATGGGTAAAAGAAAACAAATTACTGTTAAATATCTGCTATCAGAAGAAACCGACGACTAAGAAACGTCAAAAAATGCTCTAAGATAGTACTTTTAAAAACATTCAATATTTAAAAGAAGACAAGAAAAAGTTACTTCAAAAGTGTAATAAACAACCATTTACTAGGAAACGAGGTTAAGTTTTCACAGTTCTTACGTTTAAACAAAATTAGTTTTAATTTTGTGTTGAGTTAAAAAAAAGACATGAAGAAGTCATCTATAAACTGTATTCCATAACCAGCAACACTTTCACAAACAGCTCAAACCACGTGCACATTGCACACTCCACAATAATCGCTCAGCGTCAGCGACTGTCTGCTCTCGGACCAGTCGCCAACAATCGATGCATCAGACGCTCCAGTAAAAACATAACTTTAGACCATTCGGCCTACGGCCCAATTGGACTGGCATTGCAGTTGATTGAGTCAATGACTAAATAAACTATAATTAGTATTACTTACAGATACTGAATGGTCATCCTCTGTATAGATTCCAGATAGTTCAAACAAGCAGTGTGCTGCAGTTAAAACGAATGTTGGGTTAAGCAGAGTACCACTGCAGTAGTATCCACTGTTTCTCATCAGAACGATCACAGCAGAAGGGGATTTTTTAATATCAGTTACTTGTAAACTTACAATTCTTCCATTTACAGAAAACTGTGATGTCGCCCAATGAAGGAAAGACATTGATATTAAAATGTAACAAGAAAACATTGTTTTTATTTTGGTGTACAAAAAAAAAAAAAAATAAATAAATAAATAAATAAATAGTCATTGTATCATATGTTTATTTAAAAGTGACTATTATAATGACAATACCAAACAAAGAGCTTAAAGTTCGTTTTACATAAAAATTATTATTGAAAATGATAGGTTTGATTTTGATCCCAGAGAGTAAGGCACTGTTTCATTGGGGGGGGGGGGGGACCATCCACCATAGATGATGGTATTGTTTGATTATATCATCTACTGATCTAGATTTAACTCAGATAAAGAATGCCCTTGCCTTGCGCACATGTAAATTTAATTGAAGTTAAGCTTTTCACTACATTGTGGCACCCTATATTACAGGGTGTCAAAAAAATGTAACCCCAGTGTCAAAGTGATTCAACATATGAAATGAACTAAAACATTTTTAGTGACCTTTTTATTTCAGTTTATTTTAGCAGCAGTCCACCATTTTGTATTTTTTTACAAAAACCCTGATATTTAAAAAAAATACTTCAAGATATTTTTATAAAACTTGGCAGATATCTTACGTAATTTTTGAGGGGTTAGGTATTACTGTTTCAAGTTCGTTACACAGGGGGAAGGGGGGTATGAAAAGCTCGATTTTAGCGTTACGTTACTAGGGACAGCCCCTTATCATTACTAAAGTAAACAGCTGACTTTATACTATCTTCATTTCCATCATTTCTCGCAGATCAAATTTCTCACCCAATACTAGCTGGGCCATGACGTGAAACAGTCTTGGTGGACGTAATAAGTTCCTTATTAACGATCCGTCAGTACCTGTAGGTGGGATGAACTTCCCTCGTAGGGAATGGACATTGTTGAATCGGTTCTGAACTGGATTGGACAGATGTAACTACTCGAAATACAAATAGGGAATGACACTAGATCAGTCATGTGATTGTGGAGAGTCTATCTAAACAATACATCACATAATTACAGAGTGCCCTCTGTTCTGTTTTATGGAGGGATTAGCCAGCATAAATAGAATCAGTGAGGCAGGGCTTAAATTGCTTGATGGATTGGATTTAGCTCTGTGACATGGGATTACTTTTAATTTTTATTTATATTAATATTTAGTGACTTTTGAAGTTTTTCTAAGTTAAACACAGCTTTTATATACGCTATCATTTAAAATCATATGAAATTGTATTGTTGTATTTTACTTTTGATTACTAGTGTATAAGCAATATCAACAGTTTTAAACTCAAGGTACTTTTATCAGTTTTGTTCTTTTCTCAGTGTGTTTAAAGTTTAAACGGATTTTACGAATTTGAACTAGCTGACACTCACTTGATGTATGGTATGGCAGATTGTAATCATACTTAGCTTGCCGTTTATACTCGAAACGTTTTTCAAACTGGGGGCTCCCAAGTGAAATGAAGTTTGTAAATATGCAAGACCGTCTCAGGCTAAATGGTAGCTTTGTGATTCCACCTGGTGGTCGTGGTAGACCTCGTAGAACGAGAACTTTGGATATGGAAAATCGAGTCTTGTAAGTTAACGTAGAAGATCCTTCCACAAGTACAAGAAGAATAGCATCTGCTGAGGGGGTTGACCATGCATCTGTTTGGAGGTTTTTGAAAAGTCAACTGTACTTTCAACTCTCCGTGTTCAACTGTACTTACACCTGCAGATAGCATTGAGCAGCTCACAGAGTGGATTGAAGATGGTTTCCAAAGGATTAAAGAGATGAATGGAGTTTTAGAGAGGGTGAGGCAGAAAATGACTTGAATATTGGAGGTGTGTGTTGCTAATGGAGGTCACACGGAACAATTGATTCATTTTCTCAGGTACAAGAAGGGATAAGAATGCTTTTGTCCAAGTGTCTAGACGCCCTTATATAAAAAAAACTTATGAAAATAACTCTCCACGGTGAAACTGCTGCAATATGGTATGGTACAACTTTTTAACTTTACTGCTAGTTAAGAGGTCCTAAAAAGTTAATAGTACTAGGCATGAAGTCTGTTGTGTACAATCGTTTACTATTTTTATAAAAAGTCAAATTCATCAGTTAGACTCTTTCATGAATAAGTGCTAGTCGAGTTTTTTAAAATTATTTTTAAGAACAAATTTTATAACTTCATGTAGTGACACACAAGAGTTTTCATATGGTAATAGCCAGAAGGGGAATAAGAAAACCTTCTATCCTTTCTGAAATTAGATCATTGTTTATTTACAAATAGTTTTGTTATTAATTATAGATGTGCATTGTCAAGTGATAAGTCTTTTTAGATATTCCAATTTTAAAAATTGGCCCTTCACCTCTTCCTCTAAATGAAAGTAGAAAAACTAGTGATGAACTATAATTTGAGCATTGAGCTTGTCAACTTATCTGAAAAAGTTTTTATAAAGCACGTTCTTTTAATTCTTAATTTCTTACTTATGAGACGCCGACACAACGTTGTGCGTATTTTAAGGCGAATACGAATGATGATATGACTGTAGGATGAGTGTAGTCTGGTTACTAACTGAGTTCAACTGTTCCTCCGAAAAGTTAATTTATTAATAGCCCAATAGCCAGGGCAACTAAGGGATCTACAGCTTTACGTGGAATCCGAACCACGTAGTGTTGGTCTGATTTTCAGCTAACTGACAAGTCTGACACTCTGTTCTCTTCCCGACACAACATCTGAATCCTGACTACCATCCAACATGGACATCTCTAGTAGTGTCCATGTCGATGGCAAGCATTAAGCGGACGCTATGTCGGTATTAAGAGGACCGAGCATGGAACCTATCGCCTACAATCTCCCAAACACTTTTTCCTCAAATAGCTGGGTTTCAGCACTGCTGAAATGTGAAAATTTGAAATATTGATTGGTTTTAAAACATTAAACGTATGCTGGTTGTGGTTATTCTAATATTATTAAGAAAAAGTAAATGGTATAATGTGAATTTTTGAGTTGCATACAATGTCAGTTAGTAACCAGACCATTATAAATGCCACTGACGCAGATGTGGTATTGACCCACCTGAATACACGTACAGTAGTATTGACCCACCCGAATACACGTACAGTGGTATTGACCCACCCACCTACCCATACACGTACAATGGTATTGACCCACCCACCTACCTATACACGTACAATGGTAGTGACCCACCCACCCACCCATTCACGTACAGTGGTAGTGACCCACCTGCCCACCCATTCACGTACAGTGGTAGTGACCCACCTGCCCACCTACCTATACACGTACAATGATATTAATCCACTCACCCACCAATTCACGTACAGTGGTAGTGACCCACCTGCCCACCCTTACACGTACAGTGGTATTGACCCACCCACCCACCCATATACGTAAAGTAGTAGATTAGGCCTTTTAATCCTTTACAGACAACTGCTACATCTTTCCTTGATCATCTGACATTAAGATCATGTATTGACACAGCAGTAACTCTCAAAATCTCAGTGATCTAATATTTTAAAACCATGTACCATCCATATTATATTTCTACGCAAGGTGGGTATATACTGTACTGTGTATAGGCTGGGTAGGACCGTCATGCATCATGTGTACACCGGTTGGGTCCATCATGCCCCGTGTGCACGCTGGGTGGATGGACTCATACATATTAATGGTGGACTATTTGATAGGATAATGATATGCCTATTGTTGATTAATACTTATAATTTTCTTAAAAGTTGTACCACAGTATAGTAATATATATTATCGAAGCATAGCCGTTTTACTTGCAACCAAGCGATGTTAGCGAACGGTGAGGTAGCAAACAACTGGCACAGTAAGCAAATAGACAATTTGATTAGAATATTTCCACACAATTAATTTTATTGCAAAATAAGTAAACTGCCCTGCTATCTAACGGAGAGATGGCGTAGCTCTGCAACATGACCAGTATGAGAGCTAGTGTTGAGCCGGTTCCATTTTTCTCAAGATATATATATATATATATATATATATATATATATAATATATTCACTATTATATGATATTATACTGTGGTTGTACCTATGTGAGTGAGTGGGTGGGAGAGCTGTACTTATGATAACATTTATACTATTTAAATAATGATTTTTAACTTTATTGATTGTATTCAGCTTAGGAATTTTGTTGCTTTAACATTTTTTAAATTATAATGACTTTGAACCAAAAACCATTCTTATAAATTATCAGTTCAAACTCTAAAGTTAAAAGTTAGTTTCATACCCATGTCAGAATGCTTAGACTAGTAATTATCTTTGACAGTTTTGTTTTCCCTTTTATAAAAACGCTACACTAAACAAAAATCTATATATATATATATAGAAAAGCCAAATACCACTGACTCACTCACTCATCACGAAATCTCAAAAACCACCAAATGGCTTTACACGAAATTTTAAAGTATGTTAGCTTTAGTATTGAAGAGATATACAAACAGTTCCTCAACATTTCTTTTTTTCAATAAGAATAACATTGAGCTGATTTTAATAAATTAATAACA
This sequence comes from Stictocephala bisonia, assembly GCA_035578905.1. Classification (NCBI taxonomy): domain Eukaryota; kingdom Metazoa; phylum Arthropoda; class Insecta; order Hemiptera; family Membracidae; genus Stictocephala; species Stictocephala bisonia. The sequence goes on along the minus strand of JAQJVL010000064.1, from coordinate 1,571,474 downwards.
TCTGTTTTGTAAATAAATAAACATGTTTATTTTGTATGTTTATTTATTACCCTATTGTCGCATTAAGAGTTTTAATCTTTTTTTTTTTTAAAGATTTTCTACGAAATCTTTGTGACGGTAGTGTTTTAAGAATGTTATATTTTTCACTTGTTCATAGCAGACTTGAATACGGAATTACTTGTTGGGGGGGAACTTATTTTTCAAATTTAAAATCCCTTTACAACATTCAAAAGAAGTTTATTAGAATCATATCCAAGAAAGCTAAAAGGGAACCGTCTTTTCCTTTATTCACGATTTTGAGAATTTTACCTTTGAGATATTTATACGTGTACAAGGTATTACAAGTTTTCTTCGTAAGAAGTAAGGGGCATAAAAATAATTTGTATAAATCTAAGTTGAGAAATGCCAGCGACCTGGATATTCCAAAACCAGCTACAACTTTTTTCACAAAATCTTTTGCATTTCTAGCACCTTATATGTTTAATCAACTGCCAATGGAAATTAAAAGCATCAGTAACTCTCACTTATTCGTTAAATTATTGAGAAGTTGGTTGCTCACAAAAAACACGGTTGAAGACATTTTAAATGTTCAATAATGTCTTTCAATTTTTCGTTGTATTTATTTTATTATTTTATATAGGCTCTGAGTCACATTAGTTTTACTTACAATTTATTTTATTGTACAGTACAGTACGCTTTTGGAAGCTCTTTTTTCTATGTTGGTATTTTTATTTTTAGCCACTTTTTGAATTTGTATCTCACCTAGACCTCCTATCAGGCTTATGCCTTCGAGGTTTTTTCCTTTTGTTTTCTCAAACGTAACTCATAACTGTGTAATTTCTTGTGTAGCAGGAATGGTTGTAAATGTTATTATATTTTTGTTATGTGTATAAATTTTGTAAAGTCAGAACTGGCATTTTCAAACCTGTTTTGTAAATATGTACCATATATGTAAGATGTTTTTGAGAAAATAAAGATTATTATTATTATTAAAAAAAAAAAAAAAAAAAAAATCTCAGCTGTTAAACAAAAACAAAGTGTATTTATATTAATAAATAAGTAGCAATGCAAGTAGTGTCAGTGAGATGCTGTAAATATGTTTAATATAGTGATTTTATGTTATATAGTTAATCTACTATTATTCATAGTCAAAAGTTGCATCTTTGCCGAAGAAGGGGTTGGCACACGAGCGTGCAGGGGTGTCCTCTAGTCTTAAGATAAAAAAGGTAGGAAAATTAACTTGAATGCCCATGCTAGTTTTGAAATATAGTTAAAATAATAAGCAAGATATTAAAAAGATGGCCAATGTGATTAAATGGATTTAATTTATTGATAAACATAAATAAACATTTATTTTTAAATCATAGAAATATAATTTATACTCATAGAATAAAATTAGAATAAAAAATCTGAAAATGGTTTCATTTTGTTATGTTCGGCCATCTTATAACTCTTAGATAAAACAATAACAGTGACAAGACAAATAATCTGTCATCTGTGAAAGTAATCAAGTAAGAATGTGTATGGATTTATTTACATCAACCTTAAAAAAATTAAAAATAAATTAGAAATAATTAGCAATAAAAGCATTACTACACATTTTTTATGACCTCAGCTAAAAATAATATAGCAATTAATTGCCATTATTATAATATAACAACAATGTAATATATTTGGTCATGTTTTAAAATTAATTACAAACATTCACTAAAGAACCTAAACAATTAAGACTATCACAAATAAAATTATAGGAATGAATGAAAAAGACAGCATTCACTCATATTGAGAATTTAAAAATAGATTGTGTAACTTATGACTTTGTGGGGTGGCTGTTTTAAATTAGACAGACTCCTGAGGGACTCTGACAAAAACTGTTCATTCTCCAGCTTGTCTGTGTTTGCCAGTGGCTGCGTGCATCTCATTGTGTGTTTGTGTCCTAACTAGTAGGAATTGTTATTGGACTGATTTTAAATAAAAGGTACATTTTTAATTTTGCTTTTAAATAAGATATTCATAGCATTATTTATAGTGTTCCCTTCAATGAATTAATCTATATCAACTAAAAAACTATTCTAAATGTAAATGTTACAGCCTAAAATATTCTTTCATAAGTTACTAAGCTTTTAAAACTTTCTTATTTCTATAAAAACACAAAAGGATTTTGACATTTTAAAATTTATACAGTTATATTTTTTTTCTGTTATTTTGCATAGTTAAAATTTAATTTTGTAAGTATCTGTACCTGAATGCCCCTATAGTTGATACATTTTGTATGTATCTGTACCGGAATGCCCCTATAGTTGATACATTTTGTATGTATCTGTACCTGAATGCCCCTATAGTTGATACATTTTGTATGTCTGTACCTGAATGCCTCTATAGTTGATATATTTTGTATGTCTGTACCTGAATGCCCCTATAGTTGATACATTTTGTATGTCTGTACCTGAATGCCCCTATAGTTGATATATTTTGTATGACTGTACCTGAATGCCCCTATAGTTGATACATTTTGTATGTCTGTACCTGAATGCCCCTATAGCTGATACATTTTGTATGTATCTGTACCTGAATTCCCCTATAGTTGATCCATTTTGTATGTATCTGTACCGGAATGCCCCTATAGTTCATCCATTTTGTATGTATCTGTACCTGAATGCCCCTATAGTTGATCGATTTTGTATGTATTTGTACCGGAATTCCCCTATAGTTGATACATTTTGTACGTACCTGTACCTGAATGCCCCTATAGTTGATCCATTAGTTGACATTTTAAAATTCATACAATTATATTTTTTCTGTTATTTTGCATAGTTAAAATTTAATTTTGTATGTATCTGTACCTGAATGCCCCTATATTTGATACATAGTGTAAGTATCTGTACCTGAATTCCCCTATAGTTGATCCATTTTGTATGTATCTGTACCTAAATGCCCCTATAGTTGATACATTTTGTATGTATCTGTACCTAAATGCCCCTATAGTTGATACATTTTGTATGTATCTGTACCTGAATGCACCTATAGTTGATACATTTTGTAAGTATATGTACCTAAATGCACCTATAGTTGATACATTTTGTATGTATCTGTACCTGAATGCACCTATAGTTGATACATTTTGTATGTATCTGTACCTGAATGCACCTATAGTTGATACATTTTGTATGTATCTGTACCTAAATGCCCCTATAGTTGATACATTTTGTATGTATCTGTACCTAAATGCCCCTATAGTTGATACATTTTGTATGTATCTGTACCTGAATGCACCTATAGTTGATACATTTTGTAAGTATCTGTACCTAAATGCACCTATAGTTGATCCATTTTGTATGTATCTGTACCTGAATTCCCCTATAGTTGATACATTTTGTATGTATCTGTACCTGAATGCCCCTATAGTTGATACATTTTGTATGTATCTGTACCTGAATGCCCCAACAGTTGATACATATTGTTGAGTACTGAATATATAAACTTATTTGACAGAATGCAGTTTAATCAACAATATACTATTTATTATTATGTGAATTTGTTTCACCTCACGTTAGTTAAGTAGTTCATAAAAATAGAAAAGCCAATTGTTCTGTAAAACATTTTTGAAGGATCTTTTCATTAATTCAGTTGATCGCCATAAGTTGTACAGACTTCCCAGTGTAACAGTACAGCCAATATACCTTGCAGTGTTTAAATGATCATGTTACATAATAAACTCCTTGATCAGTTGGTAAAATGTTGACATTGGATATTAAATTAAACGAATATAATATTGCTCTTATTGTTTAGCTAGTATACAATTACGCTTTTAGTTTTTTACTACAAAAATAAATTTAGGCTTAGTGAAAAACAATCTAAATAAAATCCACTTGCATTTGGATTTAATGGATGGAATATAAAAATTAGAAAGCACACTAAAACTCAGAATGGAATTTATAGCTCAATAACAAAAACATCAAACATTTTTTGGTTGAATTAGTTTTGACTAGTATCAACATAATAAAACATGTAAATGGTTTGAATTTATGCAATATTCAAATGGCTAGAACACGATACTACTAAATTTGTGAACTAGCAGTTTTATGTCACAATACTCTTTTTTTTTTTACAAGGAATTGCTAGAAAATTATGCATGCATACGGAAAGATAATATTTCAAAGACTTAAGACTGCCCTCCATATTTTGTAAAAAATAACATTTAATAAGCGCATGCAAATATACAAATAACATTTCAAGATTAACTGAAAATTGAAATATTGTGGTATTTCTTAACTAATACAATGAGCAAAACTATTATTCATTCTTTACTTAATGTTTTTATATATTTTATTGCAGTAAAAATATCAAAAAAATTTTAATTCTAAAAACTTAATTTCTTCAAAATCTTAAGTGAAAAACTTTCAGTATATGTTTCTCTATCTCTTGGATAAACTGGAAAAGAACAAAAATTATCACTACATAACATCTGATGTAAACACATTTGAAAAAAATGAACTAATACAACATAAAGAATAAAAAACTGTGTATTTGTATTATCAGGAAAAACAATTATTTCCAACTTAATATGATGAATTTATAATAGTTTTTCAGTTTATATAATGTTAGACATCATAAAAAAAAAATTTAATTATGAAAAAATAATTTCCTTAAAACCTCAAGAGAAAAAACTTCAGTACAGTATATTTTTCTTTATCTCTTGGATAAACTCATAGAAAGAGCAAAAATCGGCTTGCAAGGTCTAAATGAATTTTTTGTTTAATTTCTGTTTTTTATAAGGGCTTGAGTCATAAAAAATCTACTTTCAGAAGTCTAAATTTTAAAATATCAGATTTAAATTTTTTAGATCAACATTTATTACATTTTCCACTGTAACTGTAACATGCTAATTTGACATATTTTAATTTACATTAATATTGTAAATTGCAATATTGTAAACACTAGTGGTGCTGATTAAGATGTTTTATCACCACATGTCGGCACTGGTGGCGCAGTGCTGTAACCCAGCTACATGGGGACAAAGTGTTTGGGAGATTGTAGGCGATAGGTCGTATGCTCGGTCCTCTTAATACCGACATGGCGTCCGCTTGGTGGTTGCTATCAGCGTGGACACTACTAGAGAAGTCTGGAGTGTCCATGTTGGGTGGTAATCATTGTGCGGATGTTGTGTGGGGGAGATAACTGAGTATCAGGCTTGTCAATTAGCTGAAAATCAGACCAGCACTACGTGGTTTGGATTCCACGTAAAGCTGTAGGTCCCTTAGTTGCCCTGGCTGTTGGGCTATTAATAAATTGCCCTTTCTGAGGAACAGTTGAACTCAGTTAGTAACCAGACTACACTCATCCACACTCATCCTACACTCATAAAACCATTCATATTCGCCTTAAAATACGCACAACGTTGTGTCGGCGTCTCATTTGTAAGAATCTTGTAAGAATCTTATTTTTAAATTTACAATCGAGAACAAATTTCATTCAAATGCTACTAGGGGACACCCCCGCATACTTATGTGCGCCAACCCCCTCACTCGCTGCGCTCGTGATACCTCGGCATGTGACTTTTAACTGCAAATAATAGAGGTTAACTGTATATCGTAAAAACACAACATTAATGTATTTACAGTATCCCACTCACTTTACTTGCGTTGCTACCTATTAGTATAAATAAACCTATAAGAATGTAGTATGTTCGCCTATTATTAGTATAAAACCAAAAGCTATTTCGTAGCCGATTTCAAACGTGATCATTTCATTTGTTTTTGTTTAACTGCTGCAGACTAATTAAATTAATAAAATAACTGTGTAGATTACCACTTAAACCTTCAAGTCCAGTAAAGCGGAGCCGTATAATCGAATGTGAATAAAACTATTCTTAAAACCTTTCCTGGTTTATAATTATAACAGATCTAACCTCCTCAGTATTAAAAACATACTTTTTAACACTCAAACAACTGTTAAAACTTTCTGGAAATCATTATTTACATTTGGACAGCTGTTACTTTCTGAATCATTAAATACCTCCATGTTATTCTTATGGGCAAAAAACGCACTGTGGGGGCTTCCCGTGCCCTTTGAGGGTGAACATATTTAAAAATTAAGACCTTATTGCACAGCTAAGAACAGAGGCAAATTTTTTTGATACCTAAACCGTTTAAATTGGTCAAGAAATAAGGGAGGAGTTGCGTTGACAAAAACGGCACAACGTATTAAATATTAGGGTATAGACTTGTTTCTGTAGTAATTAATTATATTTACATTATTGTACAAAATAATTAAAACAATGTTAAAAAACAACATTTTGTAAATTTTTTTTATTTACTCTGATACAGGAATATTTGTGTAAATGTTTACTCACCAAGATCACCAAGATTTTAATTTCATCACCTCTGTGATTTACATATTTCTCCCCTATTATTATAGTTTTATTTATTTTATTCATTTTGTACTTACTTGGATCTGTAAATTTTCTTTTAAAAGAAATAACGATCAATATTTTCCATTATTTTACTATTAAATGTTTACTTAGTTATCAAAAAAAAAAAAAAAAAAAAAAAAAAAAAAAAAAAAAAAAAAAAAAAAATAAATAAATCATACAATTATAACCTCAAAACCAGCATTTATAATACTAAAGCTAATATACAGCTGTTGCAGTAAAAACATTGATGCTGAACAAAACTACACAACTAGCAAAATTATAACAATTATAACTTGTCCTGTTGGCTTATTATTTGACTGACTGATGCCCTATTAAACAGAATGTAGATGTGGACATACATATTGAAAATCTACCAAAAAGTGAAATTGTGAAAAAAGTCACTAATGCCCTTTTAACAACCAACTATAATTGTCTAATTTTACCGTTTGGATTTTTATAGATACAATTAAAAAAATTATCATACCATAAAAATTACTGTAAATATCACAATTCTTAAGGGACCTGTTTCACTCCATTAAAAACACAAAAATCATGGATTTCCATTTCAATGATTTGGTCCGTAATAATTATAGTAGTGTAATACTTAATTTGTCACCGTTCTAATGAACCAAAAATTGAGTTTTGTTAAAAATTGAGTATAATTATAATTTTCTTACGGTTAAATATATGACAATTTACATGTTATTATCGACGATTTTAAATAAAAAGCTCGAAATATCAACTTTTGGATTAACTAGATTGTATTTTTAACTATCCGACAGTGTTCACCATAACTTATAATATTAATAAATATGAAACAGGACAGCATGTTTTGGCCCGCTGACGGTAAGTTTGCATGGCTACTATAGGGCTGTTTGGAGCTGTCGACTTCCCAGTGGTGACTTGGGGGGGAAATGGCCACCTTAATGTTCAATTTCGTTTTTTATAATTTTAAAATATAAAATTATTTTTAAAATAATACAATTATTTAATTAAAAAAATGCGTAAGTATTTTTCATTTTATGTTGTAAAGTCTTTTCAATATGTTAATGATTTAAAAGTACAGTTGATAAATGGTTTTCACTCTGTATAAAGTGAAATTTAAATTCACATTAAGTCGTAGATATGTCAATAACTAATATCCTGATTATATTAAAATAAAATCAAATATATGTGTTTGATATTCTACAGACAACTATTTTAATGTATGGTATAGGATAGGAAACAACAACAAATATTTATATATATCATCTTTAAGGTTGAGTGGAAGAGAGGACTTAATAGTCCTAACTCTGCCTATTAAAGTCACTTTTCATTTTATTTCATCTTTGTTCAAGTAAAATTAATAAAATTTATTTGTTTATTGGAGCAGCCGTAGATAAGGGGCTAAGGCGCTGGCTTGCCACGCTGCCGGTCCGGGTTCGATTCCCGATGTGACCACTAATAGATTTTGCCCTGCCGCTCCCGTGGTTCGGAAGTCACGTAAAGCCGTTGGTCCCCAGGTTAAGTGTTAGAGAGGGCTCCTTAGCCCTAACTTCGCCTGGTAAAATAAGACAATCTTTAACTTTAACTTTTTTTAAAAAGCTGCGGCATTGATGTTTAACTATTTAGAACGATTCTTAAAAAAATTATTTTATAGTATAAACGCTTTATGTGCTTCCAAAAAATGACTGCCATTACAGTTACTCTGTATTGTTTTTACAGATGGGGAGTCGTTCGCTACCTACTTTCAGTGTTCGTAATCAACCAGCACCTACCTGTTGCTGCTTACATCTTCAGTTTCTTCAATCAGTTCCTGGAACGTTAAAACTGGCACAGTTGGTAAGTAGTTCAACAGATCACTGTAAAACTCTATCTACATAAAAGAGTTAAAACTTCTGGTATATTTGGGCCTAATTCAGAGTCTGCGCCCACTTCATGTGTGGGTAATTCATTTTATCAAATACTATATTTGCTTTTTTCAGTGAACTTTTAGTAGTTTTTTCCAAATATTTGTTATCTAATGAGTCAGTATTCCATTATGTCAGCATTTACTCCTGTTCATTACACTCTGCTGTTTAGATGATTGGCAGTTTGTGTGAGAGTCTACTGATCTCTTACGGAATGAGCTACTCAGGAGTGATTGGGCCGGCATTCACCTCTTTACTTACCACAACCTCAAGCTGTTTATGGACAACGTCTCTTCTCTTTATCTGCTACGTTCTGTCTGTGACATCGTATGGCTTGATTAGATCTTCAATGCTTGTGAGTACTACCAATCCATAAGACTCTTAAATTTATTTAACTGACAACTTTAACTCTATAAAATAAAATAAACAATTCAATATTATTTTGTTCCTAAAGACTTCCTGTACTTCTATATAGAGAAATAGTGATTTATGTGGCATTTTTAAAAGTGGATTTATCTTATTTTAAAATCTAATAGAGTATTAGTTAACTTAAATTAGATAAATTATTTAAAAAATAAGGCAAGATTTAATTGGGCTGGACAGAAACTGACCTGCGAGTTATATTTAGCGCATATAGAGGTTTTAGCAGTGGAGAGGAAACATTCCACCACTCCGCCACCTTACACCATAAAGGCAGATATTTTTAAATTAAAAAAAAAAAAAATATTTTTAAATAGTAGTAATATATAAATAAAACATCAATTGTAAGTAGTGATAAATATTATTTTGATTTGAATCATACTTAACATTATAACTACCTACATTATAAGTATTTCAAATATAATACTTCCACTCCTATCATGGCTCCTTTTGTTTCTCATGCCAACCAGAATTTCAGCTGTGCTAGATTACAGTCCCCATCACGTTCGTGGCCCACCAATGGTCACACAGAACATGATGGGCCACTGAATAGCCATATCATGGCCTACCGTCTACTCAGATATCCATGACATCAAAATGCTAAACTTGCACGTCGGTCCAGTGACGGGGAAGAGTCATTTTATCTCTTACTTCCACGATTAACTTTATCTCTCTCACACCAGTACTTTCATTAGTTTACAATCCAAGCGGCTGAACTGTAGTATATATTTATTTTACATATTGCAATAATTTTCATTTATAATCCTCTTATATCATTTATATCTTTGGCGAGCGGTCTAAGGTGTAAGGACTTTGAGCTTGGGTTAGAGATAGCGCTGGTTTGAATTATATTTATCAGTAATATTCACCTTGTACTGTACTGGTTCGCCCCTTACTCTATCTGAATAAGTTCCTTGAACAGATCAATAGTCTATGGGGATTGGCCAGAGTACGGTTAAGAAGGAGATCAGCCTCTCCTTAAAATAATAATTGTAAAAATATTGACACCATTCAAACTGTAACATATACTTTTATTGAGTAAAGATGATTTATTTAGAGTATAAAAAGAGAAACACTAAGAAAATAGTGGTTAAAAAAAGAAACATTTTTTACGGACATTTAATATACAGATATAATTACTATGAATATTAAGGTTAATTTTTCTTAATTATTCCGTTTTATGTTAAGTGAAACTGTTTTTCAATCAAAACAATTTTCTTATAGATGTATAGTACTAAACTATAGTTTAGACAGTAACAATAAAACACTGATGTGTCTACAGTAGCCTGTTTTAAGTTTTTGGCAGCCTTTTGATATGTTTAGAGTGGTCTGCTGTATAAATGATCTTTTTGTTGAAATCCATCTTCTGAAAATTCAATTCATCTTGAACCTCTTTCATAACATGCAATTATTTGGGTTTTGGGTGATTTAAAATTGGTCGGTTACGAAGTTGATTGAATTCCAGCGTCATGAGCTAAAGGTTCCCAATTTGGTCCCAAACAGAGTCATAAAGTTTGAAAGACATCAGATGAAAAATAAAGTAATGCAAATCATGTGTGGATTGGCACCTACGGAGCATAGCCGACCATTATTCATGGAAATCAGAATAATGACTAGCATGGCTATTCCACATTTTACTTAACACCAAAAATAATCTACACCTTTTTAGTATCAGGAGAGACGTACACAAATACAACACCAGGGGAAATAAATTGATCTCCCGCAGCATATATTGGCTTTGACTTTGTCTTTTTATTCACTGGAATTATGCCTAGTTTTAAATTATAACATATTGTAATATTATTATTGACGTTGTCTATTTCCTTGTAATGTGATCAATGGTAATAATAAGGCTTCTTGATGCTGGTAACTACCATTCACTGGCTGTTCATTTGTCATTGGGCTGTTAATTGATGACACTTCCTAAGTATGTTCTATTCGAGGTCCATATTCGCCCATATCTTGACGACCTGTGTGTAAATATAAATATACTAGGGGACACCCCTGCACGCTTTGTGTGCCAACCCCGACGCTTGTGCAAGATACAACTTTTGACTACAAATAATAATAGATTAACCGTATAAAGTAAAATCACAATATTAAATTTATTTACAGTATTTCACTTACACTACTTGCGTTGCTATCTATTTATTAGCATAGGGTTACTTAGCCTATTTCATTTGTTTTTGTTTAACAGCTGAAGATTAAACTCTCAGTGCATAACTAGGGCAATGTCAAATATACAAAACTAGCTGAACCCGGCGGACGTTGTCTCGCCTTTCATTTTTTCATTGACATACCAAAATAAAGCAATAAGAAGAATTATAGAAAAAAACCATGCTACACTCTCAAGGTGAAATGTAGAACTACAATAAATCAAAACATATACAGTACTGTTGTTGTGAGAACTTCAATCTGCTAATGTCATGTGAAACTACATTAAACCACACAGTCATATGTTTTTTGTAAACAATTCAGATTCTCCATTTGAATAACATGGGATCTTTAGGAGCCCGTGGGGCGGGACCCTGTGGTCGGATCTGCATCAAACTTCACAGAAACCATCTCGGGAGTATACAGGACAACATCCTAAAGTTTCATGGCGATCGGTTGGATGGTTTGGCAGCGCATAAACTTCAAACATGTATATATATATATATATATATATATATACAAACATCTTCTTTTATAAATATAGATAAACAAGTTTATTTATTTACAAAACAGCTATTATTAATTTACTAAAATCAATTCAATGTTATTCTTATGGAAAAAAAAGACATTTTGAGGGGCTGTTTGTACCTCTCAGGAATGGAATTTCGAAAAATCCTTTCTTAGTGGGTCTTCGACACTAAAGCTAACTTCCTTTAAAATTTTGTGTAAATCCGTTCGGTGGTTTTTGAGATTTTGTGATCAGTCAGTCAGTGAGTGAGTGGTATTTGGCTTTTATATATACAGGGTGGAAAAAAATATAGAAACGCTTTCACTTTTGTATGACTTCACTTGTACATCATCATGGTTACAAAGATCATACTTTTTGACACTATTAGGGACTTTTCATCTTTTCAGGGGAACGGCCCATGAGGAATTGAACGAAAATCTTCAACGTAAGCCTAGGTCGAGTTTGGTATCAAATGAAAGGTCTATTCAAGAGAAATTAATTGCTGCAAACCGAACTTTGAAAGGTTTATCCTTTCCAGAGTAGCAGTCATTTGAATTTCAAAGTAACTAATTTGAATAATATTATTTCTCCGCTATTGAACAGTTTTAAGTAAGTTATTCATCTTTTCAGGGGAACCGCCCATGAGGAGTTGAACGAAAATCTTCAACGTAAGCCTAGGTCGAGTTTGGTATCAAATGAAAGGTCTATTCAAGAGAAATTAATTGCTGCAAACCGAACTTTGAAAGGTTTATCCTTTCCAGAGTAGCAGTCATTTGAATTTCAAAGTAACTAATTTGAATAATATTATTTCTCCGCTATTGAACAGTTTTAAGTAAGTTATTCTGATCAAAAATTATTCTTCATGGAAAACAATTATTTAAACAAATCAAACTAACAAATTATCTAAAGATAAAATAGCATTTTGTGAAAGCGTTTCCATATTTGTTGTTTACCCTTTATATATTTTAGTAACAATGATTGGTTTGTCTACAGGAGCCTGTTTTTGGGCTGTTGGCAGCCTTCTCCTACCTCGGAGCTTCCATCTACATGCTCTTCTCTGTCAAACTCTACCTCTACCCGCTGTACCTCATCACCATTGGATTTGCTGCATATCCTGCTATGATGGCAGCATATGTGAGTAGGATTATATCTTCATTTTATTTAAAGTGACTTTACTTTGGTTCCTCTTAATTCTTGATATTAATTTTTGTTTTGTTTTACCCCTAATAACCAATAATTCCTTGAAGTCAGAGGTTAATTCAATATACTTGTGTGGTGAGAAAAACTTTCAATTTTCTACACTCTCTACAGTTATTTTCCCCGTCAGGAGTTGGGTGGTGAGATTTAAATGTTTCTCAAGGACTATTATTGTAGATACCTAATGGTGATCTTTCCATTGGTAGATCAGTGAGGTTGATCTGTGGTTAGGAGTACACTGCTTCTGTTATCATCCCTCTATATTTGTATATATATTTGTCTACATATTAACAAAACAAAAAAATAAATAAATAAACAGGTTCTAGTGTAATCTTTCAAGGAATGATTCTCAAAGGAAAGTGTGAAAACAGAAAATTCGACTTCATAACTTTGTTTGGACTAGTTAGAAGGAAAACATACTAAAAGACCTCACCCCTTAGAGGTAAGCTTTGAAAGGCATGCTCAAAAAAGGTACTATTTATTCTTTACATTTGTATGTCCTCATTGTTTTTTAGATATTCACACTGACAGTTAAAAATACACACTGACAATTAAATAAGGTTTTTTATTCTATGTTTATCTGTTAAATACTGTATTTCTTTATATCACCTAAATTGTTCATTATAGAAAAAAAACCTCTCAATTACAACGTTGTAGAAATTTAAATTCTGCTAGAGAATATATAAAAAATATGTACATATTACTTGATATGACTTAGATTTACGAATATTTAAATGTTTGGTAAACTCATATTTTCCTATTTAATTTATCTACTCTGTGTAGCTCATTAATTATTTTCAGTATTTTTCAGCAATATCATTTCGTTTTCATAACGAGTCAACACAGATAAAATAATAAATTTGTCTAAGAAAATTTGGAATTTAATTGTGTACACCTCAAAATGTACTGTTACAAAGGAATTCTTGCATGACGAAATGCTAACATAATGTACAGCTCTTCCTTTCACATTTCCTATCTTATTTTAATGCTGTGATTTTTTGACCTTCCATATTGCACACATATTTAGGTTGAAATATGAAATTCAGGGAATGAGACCGAGAGGAAGACCAAAAGACAGATGTAGAGTGTATTGAAGATAGGGGAAGTGTGGGAAGACATCATGGAAGGAAGAAGATGGGAAGGCAAAAAGTGGCGGAGAGGATTTTGTACCAGGCAGACCTGGTGACGACTGGAAACTGCAGAAATGAGGATGATGATAATGCACACAACACATGTTGTTAACAAATAATATTAACTGTTTCACAAAACACTTTTAATAATTAACTATCAATAAGAACAGCTCGTAAATTGTAATAAAATAAGTTTACATTTTTAAACCACCTGTCATATCTATAAATAATCTCTTCCCACTAAAATTCACTTGGTTCTAATTTTTTGTTTATTATTTCACAGACATAAATCCTTACTAACGAAAATGTGAATCTCTTAATAGTCGAATTTTTAGTTTTGACAATTTGCTAAGCATGGACGAACAAATATTTAAAAAAAATTGAAGACTGGACTCAATTTTTTGTTTCTTTTTTATTAAATAGTTTAATGTTTTTATTAGATCACTTGCCACATTACTGGAAAAGGGACCAGTGGTATTTCCTCTCAATTCTTGTGTAATTAAAGATAAAAGTTTTACAGGAAATAAATCATACTAGACCATTTATACCCACCCCACCCCAGTTAAGATAATCTATTTCTTGGTTTTCTTTACTGTAAGTTATAGAATACCAACAGTTATGCATCTAAATTTATTGTCCATTCATGTAGAAGCAGAAAAATTAATTTTTTCTTTTCTTTTACAGATGATGGGATTTATATTGTCAATTCTATATGGTCTGGATGCTTACCACGCTCTCAGGCATTACAAAGGATTCAATTAATTATTTTATATTCTAAATAAAATTTAAACAAAATCATAAACTCTAATTTCTACGCTAGACTTCCATCAGTTCCTTATCACAGAACGTCCTGCCTGTTCACATTTTGTTCCCTCGCCTATAAGTACATAGAGGGAGAACATTTATACGAGTAAACTATACAATTATGATGGTTCCTATTATAAGTGAAAGAAAAATATTTATATATTGCTATTTTGTGATGGCACATAAGATGATGGCACCACGTTATTTGTGGTACATTAATATGTTAACTAATGTAATCGTAAAACAGCAGAATAAGAATTTTTGGTTGACTATAAAACAAAGACTGAAATCAATGGGGTTATCTTCCTACAACTACCAGTCATAATTTCTAATTACTGTATTGACAAAATTGCCAGTTATAATTAATTAGCAACTTAAAATACATTTTGCACTTAGTACACGTTACTGCATCACATTACTCGTATATTATTTATGTTGTTTTAGGACTGTATGAATATTTTAATTTTCTGCATGAAATGTAGTTTGCAATAATACATGCATTGTCAGGCCACTACAATTTTTGCTAGTGTGAAACTGCCAACAGCCGAGTAAGACTTTGACTCTTACTCAGCTAGTCTTAACATCATTGAATGCCTAGTATTATAAGCTTATTTACACTTTTTTGTTTCATAATTCAGAGTACCATCTGCGCTGATTTGCGGAGGGATTACCTACCATAAATAGAATCAGTGAGGCAGGTTTTAAAAATGGCTTGATGGATTGGATTTAGCTTTAAGACAGGAGATCACTTGATATTTTTATTAATATGTAATGACTTTTGGACTTTTTTCTAAGTAATAATACAGCCTTTATTCATTTTTTAATCAATAAATGGTTAACTGACTAGAAACCATACGCTATATATGTTGTAAATATATTAGAAGCTACAAAATATGTAATATTTTTGTTTGTGAGGTTCATAATGTCATAGGACTTCCCAGAAAAATTGTCCTAGAGTTAAATATTCTAATTGATTTAGGATAAAAAAAGGTCTCAAGGAGAAACATCAATATTTAAGTCCTATAATAGCACAATCTATTATAATCACAAAGAAGCTATAACAGTATGTGAGTAGACAGCGGCGTCAAACATTCACCTTACTGCTCTTTAACTCAGAGAGCTTTATGAACTTGTGTGAAATTCACTGATTTCCTTTACATTTGCCTTTTTTCTTCTGTTTTTTTTTCAATGGGTTATTTTGAATGCCTCAGTGTTTTTGAGCTGTGCTCGATACTCATTCTCACTCAGCAGCTTCTACGGCCGTTAGTTTGTCAGTCATGTCTCTTCCTCTTGAGTACTGTACACCAATAACGTCTCAGCCAAAAGTATATAATGCCCAGTCCAACAGCTTCAACACTGTACCAATTACAATCCTGATAAACGTCGATAGAAAATTCCAAAATTGCAGCTCAATCAGCTGCACAATTTACTACTACTTGCATTACTTCTACTAAGCTAGGTCATGTTTCTATTTCTGAAACAATCGGTTCCCGTTGCCACTTCTATTGCCGGGATCCAGGAAAGTTCACAGACTGGGTGAGAGAGGATTTATTGATGATATGGTTCTCCCACTATAACTAATATTTACTTCTAGACTTTATCAGTATACAACTGAAAACACTGACTCATGACCATCCTGAGGTGTATACTCTGGCTGTTCCTTCCTTCTTCCCCAACGATGTTGAAAATCATCATTGGGCGAGGCAGGCTTTTTACCATACAGGCAGGTTGTACGCACACCACTGAATTGTTCGGCATATTATTGCATGCACTTACGATCTTAGGCACACAATTGCAACCTTATCATACTGCATATCACTCTGTTGTCTTCTAAAATGCGTGTGTGTGATATTTTTTCTTTTACCAAAGCGATCACACATATACAGTCAGTAGAGTACTAATTTATCAGCTAACTAACTGAAGAAAGACACGACAATGAGTTTTCAGTTAGTTAGGTAGGCAAGAGAGGAGAAACAGCTAGAGAGTGGACCAAGTTAAAGATGGTTGGACAAGCCAGTAGGGTGGTCGTGGGTTGATGTTTGATTTTGTATGTGTTGATGTGTTTCTATTTACAGTACAAGAACTGTTGTACTGTAAATAGAGAAGCCCATAGAAATAAGGTAGCTGAACTTGTACATCTGACGTCCAATATCACTGAGGCCAAACATCGTACTCTTCACCTGTCATAGATTCACTGTCATGGACACTGGATTCCTTGAATTCACAACTGAAGAGGTCTTTGCTGAAAATAAATGCTCATTAGAGGAGAAGAACAGTACTGTTTAATCAGTGATATCCCCAACATCACTGAAGAAAAAAAGCTCCTCTTTCAATAGGGAAGGATATATTCACACTGAAACATAAACGGGTAACTGGCAGAGTGGAAGTTTTGTCAGACGAAGTAAGCGGCGGTAGTCAACATCAACAATCATTGGAGGATAAAAAAGTGCCAGAAGAGATTCCAGCCAAGAAGATGAAGAGATCTCCTCCGAAAGTGATGCTTCTAGCAGAAATGCTCTTTATACTGTTGATAGATCTGCGAATAGACAATTGCTACATGTTCAACAGGAAGGTGAATGCAGAGTAACAAGATAGACAAGGCAACTCGCTACTTCTTGTATCGAGTGCAATACAAGAGGAGCCAATACTTGCGAGAATTCTGCAGACTGAAACCAGGCTGTATCTTGTCCATGATATCGTGCACATTGACAGTTTGCATCAAATTCATGAAATTCTTAATAGAGTTAGGCTAAGAACAGCTAACCTCAAGAATTTCAAGAATGAAGGAACATTCTTTAGTTAGTCGTGTGTCTTTAGTTTAGCATGACTAACATAGTTAGTTAGTCGTGCATCTTCATCCTGACCTTCCACCGGAAAGGTTTCAACCACATGCTTCCTCCATAACTGTAACTGGACAGTTCCACAAGCACGTATCCAAGAACAAAGGCCTACCATAGAACCACAAAACCTGGACCCACTGTTAGAATCGATACCATTGTTGGTAGTAGGATGGTGTGCCAACCTCAACTATCACATAGAGAAGAAAGAATGCTCATATACACTGCATTCAGTGGGGCGTCTGAGAGAATCTTTGTGAAACTTTCATTGATACCAGACAAGGTAATATTATCTTCACAAAAATAGTGGTGTGCTACGGCCTTCCTGGGGAGTGTCTTATTAAAAAAGACAAGCAAATTTATCATCTGGCAATGGATCTCAGCATGGAGATAGTTTGTCTTCTCATCCAAAAAAGACATTGTTGCAATATATTTATTGAACAAAGATAAAAACTTACAAACCTCTTTTCCTTCAAAATACTCTTCTCCTACAACAATACACTTGTCCCTACAATTATACAGACGGTCAAAACAGTTATTTTTTAAAATGTATTTCAATAATTTTATTGTATTTTTTTTACAGCTTTAGAACCTGCAAATCAATTTCCTTTTATTGATGTTTTCACCTTGTGAACAATAAGAAATTGGCCGGCATGAGGTCAAGCGAGTATGGAGGAAGTTTTAACGTGGTAACGCAGTGCTTGACTAGGTAGTTACATACTAAAGAGAATCAATGTGCAGGGGTATTGTCATGCAGCAAAATCCAATTGTTTTCTGCTCATTTTTCAGGCCATTTCCTCCCATTGGCATCTTGTAAGGCTCTAAGAATTTTTTGTGGATAAATTTACCTCATATACGATATCATCAATTGTTATTCTTCAGTTTGCCGAACTCGCTCAATATGGTTGCAATCGATGGGTGTCCTCTACGAGAGTCATTTTCAATGTTTATGACCTTCACGAAAACGTTTATACCATACATACAATTGGCTTTTCTTCATCGCCTTAATTCTGTATGCTTGAACTGACATTTTAAGTGTTCCAGAAGGTGACTTTTGAAGTAAAACACCAAATTTAATGTTTTTAGATGTACAATTTAATGTATTAATACAATTTTCAAAAAGAAACAATGTAAACATGCAAATACACAAAAAGCGCTCTCAACGGAGAATCAATGGCGGCTGGGTGATACTCGCATTACCTATATCCCTTCTCCAGGAGTTGTACTAGCTGGCAGACAATGAAATTCCCACCAGCAACCACGCTGTGTGTCTCTGGACATCGATTCCGGGAACTTTTTGACTGTACCTCGTTTATTGTACTAAAAACATCTTAGAGTTCTTAATAAAACATAAGCATAAGATTCAATAAAACATGTACAACTGTTAAAATAGTTTTATTTATTTCCTTTATTACAGCACTTCCTTCCTTCATACTCAACAAGAGCTCTTAGCAGTACGAATCCTACTAAGGAGTAATTAAGTTCCAGTTCTGGAATGTGTATCATAATCTTTCACAAATCTTTTAATCTGTTCAGGTGTTAGTGATAAAACACAACTCATCCTCATAAAACAATTGTTTAAGAAATATTCCATAAATACCCTTCGTCAATTGTTGATAGACTATTGGGGCAACAGGCATGTTATGCTGCTGTAATTGCTAGTCTTTTTTGTTAGTTTTATAACCAAGACTAAACTGAATAACAGGTGGGTTAGTGGGTGAATAGCACCCTCCATGTATTGTCAATACCACCCTCTGGATATGAGTGGGCAGGTGGATCAATACCTGTACATGTAAGGGTGGGTGGGGAAATGCCACTGTACATGTTAGTAGATGTATATAAGAACAGTGGAGAATGGCAGAAATTACTAAGAAATAAATGAACAAGGCTGACAGGAGATTTTATGAAGGCAACTGGAAGACTGATAAGGAATAGGTACTTTGCCCTGAAATGTATGATATTTTACTAAACATATTATGTCCCTATATTAATAAATAAAGCATGGACATAGGTGATGTTAGATAGACACAGGAGTAGAATAAAGGCTTGTGAAATGAGATTTTGAGGAGTTGGTGTGGAGTGAACAGGAAAATGGAGGCAAGGAGACCATGGGGTAGACTGAGGGGTTGATGACTTTCCCCTCCACTAGATGAGACTTGTGGTAGAGAAAAGATGAGGATGGTGAAGAGGCCTCAGTAAAAAGTACCAAGATATGAACGGCTCTGGTAGCATTCTCGGCCCTGCACAAATGTATATTATTTTGTATTAAAAAAAAAAAACTTGGACACTCTCTCAGCCAACAATGATTTTTTTCAGCCACCCATAAATGTGCGATAACGATGACCTACCCACAAACAAACAACTGACTCTCTCTGCAACTCACATGTGTACATCTCTGACAGTCCTCTTGGCCAGAAAAAAAAAATATATATGTATATATACGTTGATACAACCTGAATTTTATCACTATTCACAAAGAATCACTATTTCACAAAGGTTCGTAGGTAGTAGATAAGTTATAACATAATGGTTAAATCCCAGCTTCAAAAGCTAGAGGTTCTCAGTTCGATTCCAATCAGTCATAACACATTTTTAAAAGGATCAGCTGATAACCACTGGCTGTTGATTTGTTATTGGGCTATTAATTAATGAAATTGTCTAAGGAAAAGTTGGCCTTAGTTTTTAACAATGACTACATTCGCTCATCTACACTCATTTGAAATCCATATTCGCCCATATCTTGACGATCTGTGTCTTAAGAAAAAATAAATAAATAAATAAACTACTGCTAAAAATATATATTACTTTCTCACTACCCACACTACTTCTACAGCTTTATTGTATCCATTCTATAAAGTCCAGCACTTTGTTTTATACATTCAACATCAAACACTTACAAAAAAAGGCTTATTAAAAAGGCAGAAACAATATAAGTAAGACTGTTGTCTATATGTAATTTTTGTTATGATAAACTCACAAAATCAAGGTTGTTTTGTGAACTTTTAATTTAGTAATAAATAGCTTTTATTTTCAAAAGGATCAAATTAAAATATAACTCTAATGAGTTATATTTTAATTGAATAGAGTATTTTTTTAGATACATGAATTCACAAATCATGATAAATTAATTGAGACCCATTCCCCACCAAAAAGGAAGTCGAGCTGAAACGGGGAATGGCTCATGTCCAGAAGAAGTAATATAAAAGCATAAGAATATATTATAAGCCAAGTTAAACTACAGAACAGGAAGCAGAAAAACAAAACAGGTAAAAACAAATGTGAACATGAAGAAACAGTGGTTCAGATCATAATTTAAGCATACAAGACATATTACAAAAATTAACTTTTGGCTACAAAAATTTACTGACAGCAAATCAGGTTTAAACAAAAATAACAGAATTAAACAAATTATGGAAAATATTTGCGTAAGTGAAAAGGTAAAATGACAAAACTGAAATGGTACGCTAGGCTATTGGCACTGAACAGATATAAGCTGAAAATAAACACAAAAATTAATAAATCAGCAATAAATACATAGTATAGGCACTTGAAAGACTTTGTGAAACATTTTACACAGTAAATTAAAGACAAGACATAATTTAATAATGAAATAAATGCAAAATCGAGCACATGGTCTCGAACCTAGGTTGACATTCAAGCCTTGACAAAAGAAAATATGAGTCAATATAACAAAACTGAATATAACAAGATAACAAATCTTTATTATACAAAAAGGTTTTCACCAAAAGGGTGACTAGGTATTTGAATTAAAATCAATCAACTTACGTTTAGTTTTTCTTTTAGTTTCTTTAGTTTTACACATAATTCTTCTGAACAGGCTGAAGGGAAACAACAGACAAGAAAGAAGGACGACAAACAAGCAGACCAAGAGTCGGAATGACGGAAGAAACCAAAGTCTGAGCTAAAGGCCACCAAGTAACGAGCAAAACAGCACAAGCATGATTTCTGGCAGCCACGTAATCAAAAGTGAAAACAAATTGTACCGATCAAGACACTGTACAACATCTTATAAATATACACATTAGGATATAATGTATAAGTTTACACTGATAAACATAAGGTCTCAGGTTTTGGAAAAAGGTTTATAGAAAATAGCACACAAAAAACAGCACTTAAAAGATTAGCATTTCAAAATAAATATTTATTAACATAAGCACAGCCATACAATACTGGAAAATAATGATATTGAAAGGTAATTTATTTATACATATAAATAAAACTCAAGAATAACAAATTGATAAGGCTTTTTAATTTCATTATAGTACAAAATGAAAATATTGATAGACTTTTTTGCAAAATTTTAAAATTATAATTAATTTTGATGTATCAATAAAAAATAAAAATATAACACAGCTCATTAAAATGAACATCCCACAACAATTTGGGCTAGTCTTCTTATTTCTCTTTTAACAAATATAACAGAAATATTTGAACAATGGGAGATTGTTCAAACTGATTATAAGATTAAGGAATGATAAAACAACATTTTTATGATCAAATTTCAGAAAAAACTGGCCAATTTGAAAGCCATTACAAAATTTGTTAAATACAGTATCGCATATCATAAAATGTTCAAAAGTTATCTTTTAAACATTATTTACTGTACCTTTATCGATTTACATTTTATTTTGTACAAATATTAAACAATGTTATATTACAATAAGTACAAGCATTATTCAACATAACATCATGAAGCTAAACTTTGGGTACTTTTAAAATAAGCGACGTAAGCTAGTTGTTGTCAGCCCAATCCAAAGCATCATTGACCATCATTTCGGAAGACTTTGAGATAAGTTTGAAATCCTAGAACCAAATTTAAACTAGTTTATAAGACAGATAAAAATTCTTAAAACTAAAAGAGCTAATATAAGCTTAAATGTTAATAGGCCTTTTACATTTTTTAACAAGATTTTTTTTACTTTATAAAAGTTATTCTACAATAAATAAAACCACACAAAATTGACAAAATGTTTGTGTTTTATATTTCAACACTTTCTTTTAAATGCATGAATCACTTACTTATCTTCCACACATACATTACTTCTGTATGTATTTGAAGAAAAACATCCCTAATACCTCGTTCAGTTTTCATGTGTTTGTAGCCTTCAAATTTAGGATCCTGCTCCTTGTTCAAATTACAATCTCAACAAATGCGTTTTTTTATTTCTAAGCGTAGTACAACTGCGTTCATTAATTTGATTTGAGTCAACCAAAATATGGCTTATTTAAAACTGTTCTATAAAAGGCTGTAAGCATTTCTTGTAAATTAAAAAAAGATTATAAATAATTGAAATCTTGAGTAGTAAAAAAAATGTCTGATGTTGATTCAGTTTTTGTAACTTACAACCCTTACAACCAGAGGAAAAAATGTAAAATGATTCTAAGATAGCCAAAATGTGCATAATTAGTTTCTGAATACGAATCATTAAAAACAATAAAAAAATAAGTATCTTTTTTGGATGAGTTTGACTAGTAATAAAAGTGAGAAAATGTGTATTTTCAAATAGCAGTAAAATAATAAAAACTATATACAGTAAACTCCCGATTATTCGCGTAATTGACTGGCGCGATTGCCGCGGATAATCAAATTCGCGGATAAGCCCCAAAATTGCCGATAATAGTGGTAACATGCGTGATAAGTCTAAGAAATGGTTGTAGGTACTAAACAACAACTCAACAGGGTGTTTAATTGGTTTATACTATAATATAACAACATAATACATGATAAATGAATACAAATAAAATAAAATAACAACGTAATAATATATGATAAATGAGTACAAATAAAATTACAGTACGTTAAATATGTTGATTATTCACATTAAATTTTGTTTATATATTTTTCACAAAAAATCTGTCAATCGCTTTTGTTTTTCGTATTAAAACACTTCTTCTTTATCTGTGATTGAAGTTTCTTCAATAACAATTTGTCACAGTGTGATGCAACGTCTTGTTCTTCAAAATATTGATATGTATAAGTCCATCAACATGTCCTAGTGCTGCATGATGACTCACTTGTTTTTGAATGTGATCTTCCTCTTCATCAGCGCTCGTCGGGCTGTGCTGCAGCCATTAGCCGATGCGTCGTTGTCATAACGTATACTGTAGCCTCGCGCAGATACTGGCACTCTGATAAAAGGTTGTGTAAGGCTACCTCGTTACATTTTGATCACATTTTGGAAGGTTCTGTTCTCTCTACCATCCAACAGGCTCCGCCATCAACGCCCACGCTAGAATTACATTACAATAAAACACGTAGAGCTAATCGTTTTTAATAGCCTACATTACTTAATAACATAACAAATTCTTTAATTTTTCGTATATGTTGTTTTTAACATTTGTTTTGGCGGATATTTTATTTCCTTTTTGTTCAGATTTACCACCGCGGTTAATCCGCAATGTGGATAAACCGCCTGCGGATAATCGGGAGTTTACTGTATTTTGTAGAGAATTATATTTACCTAAGGTAGTTTTATTGAAAATTTAATACTTACCTTATTTACAACATTTAGTTTGGAAGTTTGAAAACTCCTTTCTTTTGACTTCTAGTTTCTGGGGGCTAAAACCAATATAAGTAAGGTTATTATACTTTACTACTAAACATTAATAACTAACAAAAGAACAAATTTCCAATGTTAATTTTAACTGTACAGCTGTAACATATTTATTTCTCTATACTGTCTTTATTTGTTTTTATCCACGTTTTTTATTTTAATTTGATTAATCCCCTTCAATCAAACTTAAATTAACGCCCATGACCTTCTTCTGAGAAGAACTGGAGAAAAGGCCAGAGGCATTGAAATATCTCCATGATTGTATTATTATTATTTTATGTTTTTGTAAGGAGTTACCAACAAATTCTTATTTCCACAGGACTGTTAACATAAAGTCGTTAATTCATCACATGACTTTAAAATCATATGTACATATTAAGTAGTGGTAAAAACTTTGTAAGCGCCACAGTAGGCAATTTTAGTTGTGTTAGACTCTTAGTTATTTTGTTATGTTGGTTGTTTGTATTTTTATTTTTGATGATCAACTATATTTCTAATTATGATTGGGTATATGATTGTAATGCATGTTTTATGCTTGTAACTATACATTTTAGAAATGTGTTAGTTTCATTATTTTAGTATGTTTTTATAGAAATGAATTTCATTATTTAATATTAAAAAAATCACTCATGACTCATTTACCGAACTTACTGAGTTGCTCAAAAGTAACGAATCACTCTCATTGCCTGTACCATAACAGTTGTCAACATATTTGATAGTTTTTTTTTGCTTTTTGACTAACTGCTACAAATGTATTCAGTAGGTAATTAAATTTTTTTGTTGATAAAAACTTCATTTGCCAGTTCATTTTGGCTTGTCTGTGAACTTTATTCAATAAGTGAAGGGCCGAACGTTAGCTCAGTTGAGGATTTGAACCTCAGAAAAGGCCCTCCAAAGACCAAAACCTTAGACATCAAGCACTCACACTGGCAAGAAGATTATTTTATAATTTATTGATAGTGGACACAATTTAACCAGGCTAATATCACAAAATATCAGCTGAGCAATCAGTTGTTTGCTTACAATATGTTTCAAATTGTGTTTTTATAACTTATTGTGAGAGGTAATTTTTACAGTAATTACACAGTTTTAGATCTTGAGTAATCCCCTTTTAATAATGATAAAAATTCAGGTCATTACTTTTATATTTGATTTTGTATACTTCTTTTTATTTTATTACCACAAGGAATTTTGATAGTTAGGAATTGAATAATATTGTACTTAGTATACGGACATTTTATTTTTGAAAGCAGTTGAGACAGTGACTTTGAACCTTAGTATTATTAGTGATAATGTAAAAGGCAAGTACACTCTGTATCCAGACTACTGTTTTTGAGTTGTATCACAGTCAAGTTTAATTTTATTCAGTAGAACCCCGTTTAACCGAAATAAGGGGGGGAGAGCTGTTTTGGATAAACCATCATATGTTAAAGATAGCCTATTAACATGGTGTGTAGGAAAAATGAATTTACAAACAATGTCTATATAATACGTATTTTATTTCAACTACAAAAAATGTTATAATGGGTTAGAAAATATTATAAACTGAAGTTACTACAGCATTGTATATTAAATACTATAGAAATCAGTGATTTTTGTTTCCTTTTTCATAAGTCCTTGGCATCGTTTTTGAGTGGCGATGTCCCGCCATCTTTTAATTAGAAGGATGTCAGTAGGCGTCGATTTGCTGCATTGTTCCATAAATGGTATAGGGCAACCTAAAATAATACTAAAAGTGATTGTAATTTAACTTGTTTAAAAACGAATCTCTATTAAAATTTCTGTGTCTGAGCCATACAGTAAAGTTTGACTTACCTCTAATGCATTAAAACCGTCGTCAGGTGTCACTTTGCCGATTCCGTCATCCACGTTGTCTGCTTTGTTTTCTGTTGCGTTGTCAGCTGGCTGCAACACTGCCTCTACAATATCTTGGTCGGAAAGTTCATCAGAATCATCGGTGACAATGCATGCATATGACGATGCATACGCTTAGTATAATTGTTATATGTAGCCCAAACATAGGAATAGGCATTTAAATATTATTAGAAAGCCTATGAATCAATTCACATTTAAATGCCTTTGGAATTCCCACAGTAGTTTTCAGACAATGTAACATAGTAGTGTGTTATTTACAAAATTTGTTTACTCTTACAGTCTCGTCTGCTGCTTGGATCGTGAGTGGTGTTTTGATATGGAAAACTGATGTTATGTGCAGTTATTAGTTCAGTTTTGTACTTATAGTGTTTGGTTTTGTTATTGCTGCATTACGTACTGTACTTATAATTATTGAAGGAACCGTTTCGGATGACCTATGTTCCGGTTAACCCGATTTCGGTTAACCAGGCTTCTACTGTAGTTATTTTTGAAAAGAACTTTTGTGTTCTTGGACACATTTTACATTTTTATCTAATTCTTACAACAAATTGGCAGCTTTATTTTAGACCATAGCAATCATAAAAATTTCAAAAATACAGAAAATGTTATTTTAAATTCTATTCACTTAAGTATTAATAAATTATGAAAAAGAGTTTGATGTTATACTGTATGTTAGTAGACCTGTAGAACTTATTCTCACCATTAATTTTGGACCTAACAATATCCTCGCTTTATCCTCTTCCTGAGGCGAGGGCCCCTCAATCGTTGCACCACGTTTTGATTTGATCTGGAACTTTTGCTTGATCGCCTACAAAGAAAAAAAAAAAAACGTTCATAGTATTGTACTTTTCATTGTTTAACAATGGAATACATAGCAAAATATGTAAACATCATATTTTTTTGGAGTATTAATAGAGTTTACTAAATAGAATAAAAAAAAGCACTAAAAACATAGTAAGAGACAAAATGTAAAACCTAATCCAAGAAAATGTTGAAGGACAAATATTAAAGAATAAATGTTTGAAAAGAATTGCATACATTTCTTTATTAGTCACTTAGTATGACAAAAAGAGGAGAGAGACAGACTAAATAACTCAACACTACACCCACAATCTAGAGACTTGACCAAGCTGTTTTTAAGAAGTAACTTGAGTAAGAACGAGATGTCCTTGAAAGAACACTCTCACTAACTTAGTGGAATTATCAGTACATATGGGAGGAACACTCTCACTAACAAAGTGACATTATCTGTACCTGTGGAATGAACACTCTCACTAACAAAGTGACGTTGTCTGTACCTGTGGAAGGAACACTCTCACCAACAAAGTGACGTTGCCTATACCTGTGGAAGGAACACTCTCACTAACAAAATAATGTTATCTGTACCTGTGGAAGGATAACTCTTCGGCTGTCATTTTTCATGGCCAACAACAGGTCCAGCCAGGTCCAAGTGACATTGTGGTACTCCAGTGTGGGTATCACAAGACTGACGTCTTGGATGTCTTCCAAATTCTTTTCCTTATTTCCTTTGTAACTTACTCGCATTGGCACCTCTGGAATTTTGATATATATGAACAGTTTGTTTTTTTCTGCTCGTTCCTAAAACATAACACAACATTAATAGTTGATGACTGATCTAAGAATTGTTACAAATTTAATTTAATATGGTGGGTTTGTTTAGACATTTACAATCAGTAAATATTTGTTGGACTATTTCTGTGTTGATAAATAACAAAAGTATCATCAACACACTTATTTTATTTGTTTGTTTAATGGTAAAGTTGACAAAAATAAATTGATGGATTTTACTTATGTTTCCCAAATGAATAATTTTGTTCAAGCTTGTTTGTTAGCCTTAAACACTAATATGTAGCTGTATATAATTAAAGTGCATTAAAAAGAATAATCTAGTTGTTAAATAAATCTAAAGTTCATATAAATTAAAGTAATCAGAAGTAATAAAAAAATGAACCACAATTTCCGTTCTTGAAATTACAAATGGACACAATTAGAAACAATAGTCAATTTACAAGTTCATCAGTGTCATATATTACATCACAGCAGTTCTCATCAGAACATTAACCCTACCAGTACCAACGACGTCTCAGGCGTCGATCGGCACCTGCTTGCCGATACCGTCAACGCCTCTGACGTCGATGTGCATGCCTTTCGTAATTTGCCGTTATTGAGTCATCTATTGGTATGGAACGGTTGTTATAGTACTCAAAATGTGCAGAAAGAAGCATACTTTAATTTGGTACTCTATGACAACAATTTGAGTGAAGCAGCTATTTTTTTTCTTTGCTACAACATCAACAGTATTTTTCGTCAGCTGATTTCTGTTATTGTTTGTGTTTACTGCTTGCAATATTTTGAGAATATTCATTGAATAAAGTATATCATATTATACGTATTTTTGAAGTAGATAAACTGTTCTATAGAAAAAACATATCGATTACCATGGAAACATTTGTTTATTATCACATTTCAGGGGTAAAACGAAAAAAAAAATTCAAAAATTTCGCAATTATTGTCTTTTTTATTTTTGTTTAATTTTTGAACAGTTAAAAAAATGTGATGTTATTTTATTTTTATTTCTCGTTAAATTCTGAAAATAATGATATATAACAACATATAGTTTGATATTTATTAGTAGGTGAAAAAAAAAATAATCCCAAGACTTACAAAGTGACACAAATCTGGTGTGTATTGCTGGTAAAACCAGACAGTACAGCTAGGGTTAAAGAACTCCTGTATTGATCACTATTATTTAATAATTAATAATAAATACTTTGTCTGTAAATTACAATGTGTTGGTGGACTTTATACAAACACCTTTTGCAGTACAATTAAACTGTTTGCTTTAGTTCAAATATTACTTTGGAAGTGTTCTTTAAACCATTTAATATTTACTACAAAATTATAATAACGATACATTTTTTCACAATTGTAATCCAATGTTAGAAAATGTAACAAAAATAAATAAATATATACATGGTTTTAAATCTCTTGCTACAAACTTTGGAATATTGTTCCCTGGACCAAAAGGAGCCACAAACTAAATGTAAGTAATGGTCTATACCTTTTGTTTATTGTCTGTCTGTATGTGTATTTATTTTAAAAATGATATATTTCAGAGTACTCAACCAAATTTAATCAGACTTAAGTAAAGTCTTTATTACAATTTTTTTAAAAAGTTTTTAACAGAAAAGCTGCTTAATGTTTAGAAGTTTATATATTTTAAATATTTATTTATAATAATACATTATTCTTCTAAACAAAAGAAGTATTTGTAAAATAATACAGTAAAACCTGTCATGACCAGCCTAATATGACGCCAGGGTAGGCCGGATAACTTTGAAGCCGGATATGGAATTACCATGATAAATATATGCTTTTTGTGTAATGAATGTAGCTACACATTCGGGCATTGCGGCTTTGCTTTGAAAGAACTATGTAATTAATGAATTATTTATACTGAGCTGTAAGGGTTTTCCAAAATATTCAGTAATAATTTTATAAAATAGCAAATATTTTGATCTAACACAAAATTAAAACTAAAATAATGTTGGCCTTCGGGTATCATGTTTCTTAGTTAAGGTAGTTTCTAATCATGTAACTAACTTACAGTTGTTATGGAAAGAAAAAAAATAAAAATTTTAAATTTTATTTTGTTTTAGAACATATAGAATTATAAAATAGTGAAACACTAAAATACAGTATGCTAGAAAAACTCGTACTAACACACAAGGAATGGCGACGCAATAGCAACTGTTTGATCTACCGACATGCCAGGGCAATGTTTCCAACAATAGCGTAGGCGATGTTTGTTGTGGGGAAATACCTCATTAGCTACCCACTCCTCTTTTCCCAAGGTCAAGCGTTGGGTAATTCTTTCTCTTTGTCACGCAGCCCTTCCATGCCAGTTATCAGAGGTTCCGAATATCACAAGGCCGGATATGCCAGGTTTTACTGTACTTGAATACATTACAGACTTAGTGTAAATAAATTAAATACGTTTCAAATAATTTGTTAGTTGTTGTTTGATCCTTTGTTGAGCTGTTAGCTCATTCTGGAGAAACTCAGGATATGTATGAACAGACAAAATTTGCAATAATACCATTAAATTTAGTTTAAAATAGTGTAAATAAGTCACATTAGTAACTTTGTTTATAAAATTAATATTTCTATAGTTATTTTAATTTAAATATTTTATATGGCCGGCATTTGCAAAGTATTAAGGCAAATTTGACCAATAATTTTTGTTTATTAAATCCAATAATAATAAAGACTTTACTTCAGTTTAATTAAATTTGGTTGAATATTTTGAAAAATATGATTTTTTAAATAAATATAAGTACAGATAGACAGTAAAAGAAAAGAGACATACCATTACTTACTGTAAATTTTTGGTTCCTTTTGGTCGATGGAAAAATATCCCAACGTTTGTAGCAAGAGTTTTAAAACACCATGTGTATGTATAAATCCCAATCATAGAACTAATCCTAGAACAACATTTTCAGCCACTATAGAAGTGGACACCACGATAGAGCTAAATTTACTCTCTGAATGATAGAAAGCTTTTAAATTGACAGAATAGCCACCAGAGCTAGTGCCATGAACCAGTCAAATTTTATGTTTACAGTTATAGGTTAGGTTAAAGGGCAATAGGCCAGGAATTAGTATATTGGAGATATAGGAAATCAGCAAACTTACCTTAAAAGACAAGTTCACTAACACCAGAGTAGTAGTAACAAACACAAAATAAACAAAATCTCACAAATTTTCAATACCACTGTCATTTTCTTCAGGTGAGTAGAGAGGTACTTTTAAGGTAAGTTTGCTGATGTCCTATCTCTCCAATATACATGCTTACAGTTAAAAACTAATCACCTTCATTTTTTCAACATCATCCTTTTGATCTATCCGTACATAAAAATTTGAATCCTTATTTTTCTTGACAGATTTTTCATTTGTTTTACTCTTTTTTGATGAGGTACTGCCAGTTTCAGCTTCTTCCAAACCATCACCCTCTATATTCTCAGGGTCTCTCTCTGGGAAGCAGAACCTCAACATTGTATTGTAAAATTTCTTTGTTAAACCTTAAATAAAACAAGGACATTAATACAAAAAACACTTTATATTATAACTTATATCAACTGTAAACCAACATACTTACACATTTTCATGAACTTTCTTCTTATCAGTAGAAAACGAGATATTCTCTCATGTTTATTTATTTATTCTTATGACGCTGATTGTTAAGATAATGGATGAATATGGATTTTGAATAAATGAGAATGGAGAAACGTAGTCTTTGTTATAAACTAAGGCTGACTATTCCTTACAAAGTGACATTAATTAATAGCCCAATGGCAAATGAATTTTTTGTTTTCATAAAACACAAAAATAAAAACGTGCAAAGTTACAGTATGATCATTGTAGATAGTAAAATAGTACATGTAACAACTAAAAAAAAAAAAAAAAAAAAACAAAACACCATTGAATAGACAGTAAAAAGTTGTTTAGGAAAAATAGTTATATTGTATCCTTAAACAAATTTTTATATTTTTAGTTTATTGGGGAAAATAAAAATGTTACTACAGAAAAAAATTTCTGTGATAAATTACATAACTATCCAAAAATAAGAGTATGTATAATTTTTTTCTACATGTACTTTATTAGTACAATCTATTAGCTATAAGAAAATGTAAAATATATGACTTTTCATGCATAAATCAGCGTGCACAAATTGTGTAAACAGCACTTGAACATTGTGCACACTATAATCATAAATTAAGGAATTTTGTAGGTACTAAAACTTGATAGATTACATATTTCTGAATATAACTATACAAGAATTGTTAGATTACAGCTAAAAATAAAGTTTGAACAACAACTTTTATCAACAGCATACATTATGCTATTACTCACTTTTGGAAAGTATGCAAACAAGGGTAAACAACATTTTTTGTAAAATACTTAATGCTGCTAAAACATCATAATTTGTTTTGTTGGATAGAGTATTTCATTCTCTGCAGACTGACATTTACTAAGTCTTATTCCGTCTTCTGGTTATTCTTCAGTCATGTGACAAACATCGGCCATTTTTCCCACTCCTGACCTCCGTGCCAGGTGGAATTGAGTTGAATTTTCTTGTTGCACGTTTTAATTATTTCCTACGTTTATAAAATTGCATACAAAATTATTTAAAACCTGAAATGAATAGAACAGAACATTTAGCGTCGATTGGTACCAACTTTGTCGTGCTTGCTTGATGATAAACATATGTTTTATTGATTTTAACGCAACAGCATAAGTTATGCCGTTCCTCGCTTTTGGAAATGACATTGTTCAAACCCAGATTGTTCAAAACTATTACGTCAACCTCATCACATTACATTGTCAACACTGTTTATTCCAAACTACCTCCGCATATAAAAAATTCACACCCTTGCAGTTATAATACGTATAAAAAATTTGTTAACCATTGGTTGTTAGAACTGGGAAGAGATCATGTTAATTCATTTTTTTTATTCACAGTACAGATAATAGATCGCCCTGTTGCATTGACTGCTGATTAATGTATGTACGTACGCTCTTTTTTTTTTCTTCTTGGGCGTAAAATGTGAGTGAGTATAGAGTGTACGTGTGTATGTAGGGCTTGGATGTGTGTGTGTGTGTGTATATGGGAGTGAATGCGAGTGTGCATGGAGTGTGAGTAGGGTATGTTTGCGTATCCAAATCTCTATAAGATGGATATTTTTCACAATCAAACATGAGATTCCTCTAACTTATATAAATATGTTTAATTTTGACACTTAACTATGTTTTTAATTATACAAATACTATTATTGTTTAAAATAGATACTAATAAACTGAATATCCTTTTCAAATTATTATAATTTAATTACAATTGTTACATTTATTAGCTGATATAAAGCTCATTCTCCACCCACAGGCTGTAGCCCAAGTTATTTTTTCATATGTATTCTTTATTTTATTAGTAATTTGTACTGAAATAAACGGATTTTCATTTTTCATTTCATTTCATTGTGAACCACATAAATTGTGTCATTCCTCACGATCCAGGGTTAATAAATTATGTCCTACTTAAAATGCTCAAGGAAACAAACCTATTGTTAGAGGAACTACATTAATTTCAAAATGTTCCTTTACTGAGATTCCTCCAACAGGTGCTTTCTCTCTGCAAAACACTCGGACTGCTCTCTGAAAAACAAAAGAAAATAAAAATAAATGGTTCCAAAGAATTGGCACAAAATTTCTCCATATTACACCCTAAAAAATCGAAAATTAACAGTTAAATTCCCAAGTATGTTATGCGGTTTTCTAAAATATTTTAAATTGAAATCCACATCTTTCGTGAATATTTATTTAAAATCATTAGATTAGTTTTTGATAAAATTCAATTTTTGTATATTTTTGCCCATAAAAAAACTAAAATTTCAAAAAGGTGAAAAAATGGTCTGCAAATATTGTCTAAATACACATACATACCTAATTTCATGAAAATTAATCCATCCATTTGATCTCCAGCAAACTGCACATACACACGGAAACAAAAAATCTTTTTTTGAAAAAACCACTTTTTTTTAGTTCAGGGGATCCTAAAATGGATTTTTGGACCAACTTATAAAAAAATTTTTTTTAATGATCACAATACTTTCTCTATGCTAACGCATATGGGAGAAAGTAAAATGATCTCTTTTTACCGGAAATAAAACAGCTTATTAACAAACTATATAAGGAACAACTTTGGCAGACAAATGTTTTCCAGCTCTAGCAAAGGAAATTAAGTTATTAAAACACAACTTGTTTCAAGACTGTGGTCTACAGAATGATGATGATCTTACAACAGCACGTTCTGGAGATGCTGAAGCCACGTTTAGCAGATAAATATGGCAACTTAAGAGCCACAAGAAACTTTCAACATTTTTATTTTTTGAAAGTTCTTATTGAAAAGCTAGAGCTTAGAATAACAGAAACAGAAATTGTTAAAGACACGAGAACACGTTTCAAAGTTACTTTTTCGTTGGCAAAATCAAAACATTGATCCTGTAAAACTACGGGATCCAAAGTCCAAGTGTTAAATAGCCTTTTGATTCAACAACAGTCTTATCTAATAGGCAAATACATGGGCAATACCTTTCTATCAACTGGCATATTGCTCTGAATCTCTGTAGGGACTATCACTTCCGGGTACACTTGGTTGGGCAGGAGGTTGGTCATCCGAATATAGCCCAACTCTAGTAAGTGCTCCACTGAATCATCATTTTTAGAATTCTTGGTGTACCTAAAAAAACGGTTTATTCACAAAACTTTATCACGTAACATTTTATTATTTTACTGCAGAAAAACAAAACTAAAACTGGGGAGCCACGAACAAAATTCATAAAACATCAATATTATTTGTAAGAAATATTCTCCTAAGAAGCCAACCCAAACTTAAATGTACTCAATATGTAATTATTAATCTCATCAATGCATTTTTGTTTGGTAGGTGTGTTAGAAAGCTGGCTACCAAGTTAAAAAGAAATTTAAAGACTACGAGAAGGAAAAATGAAAATTACAAGAAGTTGGAGAGGACAAGATCTGCTATTCCCAACTGGCCATCTGCATCTGTTAGGCGCCACTGAGCGTGCTTGAAGCAGATCTCATTGGCCCGTACAACTGTGACTGGCTTATCTCTGCGTGTTGTCGCTAGTTTTTGGTCTGAAGACAACTGTGTTTCCTTGTAGCAAGAGAGCATCATGTCCAGCTCATCACTCTCAGCTTGAAGTTGTTCCTTGCACTCGTAAACCTATCAAATTGAAACAAATTGTAAAAAATCTTGCTGTTGGATGGTATAATTATTACAACAGTGATATTAGAGCTTGTACGTCTATCATCAATATGTATGTGCAAGAAAAGAAATAATTCTAATTAATTTGTATAGCCCCTTTCAAACTAATTTTATGGCATTTATAGTTGCTGTATATGTATAAAATGCTACAAATTTGTTTTTTAACCATCTAAAACTTATATTATGAATGGCCATGTGTTTAAAACAGATGTAGAACTTCATGACATGTACCACATTTGCAAGATTAGTGTACATTTAAATATAAATTCAATTTATGCCCAAAAGTTCAATTCACATGATACATTCCTTTAAGCAGATGCAGGGTTTAAAAATGCAGTAGTTGATTTTCACGCGTTTTGATTGTAATATAAAATAATCATAGTTTGTATTCTGATGAAAATGTCATGTTTTTGTAACCTTATAACTATGCCCAAATAAATCTTCAAAAATAAACACGAATTCAATGTGAAATTCCCTTTTAAAATTAAGTTAAAACGATCGCACATGGTTTGCTACATTTTAACTAAACGTCACACAACACAAATATATTACAATATAAGCACAAAATGTACAAATATATTACAATACAGGTACAAAATACACAAATATAATGGTGATCGATTTCAGTGAACCACGCTCACCTTCCTCAGACAAGAGGGATTCACTAAAGAATGGAAAATGATATTCAACAACTCAATTTATAGGCCTATGATCATGTGACCATAAAGTCACGATTATAGACTGGAATCGTCAAAATAGCGGCTGCTATGATATTATTCGCTAATTCCTATTAGCTGTTGCTTCTGTTCTTTTAATCGCTGTAAATACATTATTAATAACTACTTCGGAATCAAAATTAACCTGTTCATTCATTAGTTTATCACGATCCTTACATTTTTCTCTATAATAACAATAATAATAATAAATCTTTATTTGTCGTAAGAATACATTACATATAATTGTCAATGTCAAAATAGCAGTAACAAAACCTTGTCAAAATCGTTATTTGTCGTAAGAATACATTACATATCATTGACAATGTTAAAATAGCAGTAACAAAAACCTTGTCAAAGGCTATTTCTAAAAAAGAGAACTGTTCTAACAAAAACTAAGATACAAAGATACGATTCAGATACATAGGTTACAATTAAAAGCAGCAGGGCTCAGTAAAAAGAGAAAAAAATAAATAAAACAAAAGAAAAAATCCTATTATAACAATACATTTCCAGTGTTAAGAAAGTCATCCAGGTTATAAAAAGGGTTCTCAAGTAGCCAATTATAGAACAAAAATAAAAAAATTTTCAGGATAAGCATTGATGGACTCTTTTAGAACATTGTACATTTTTACTGATAAAATAATATGACTATTACTGGTTTTACTAAGACGGTGGGATTCTATCATTGCATTATTTTTAAATTGAGTGTTGTGATCATGTCTGTTAAATTTGAAATATTCTGGATTTTTTAGAATATAATTAATGAGATAAAAAATAAATAAATTTACTATTGTTTGAATATGCCAATCAATGAAAAGAGGTTTGCAGTGTTCTCTTGGGTTAGACCCATTCATGGCTCTTAAAGCTTTCTTTTGAAGAAGTAAAATTTCATTTATTCTACCACTCCCACCCCAGAAAATCAGACCATATCTCATTACTGATTGGAAATAGGCGAAGTACGCTGTTCTAAGATAATTTTTCGGAATTTAATTAGTGAGACGTTTTAGAAGATAAATAACCCGGGATAGTCTGGAAGACAGATGGTCAAAGTTCAAGTTCCAGGATAATTGATTGTCTACATGAAGACCTAAAAATTTTGCTGATGTTATTTTATTGTTTGTTTGAGTGAAGTTATTTTTTAATGTAAAAAGTATATTCTGAGTTTTTTCCTCATTTAACAAAAATCCGTTTGAATGAAACCAATTAGATGCGTTTTGCATTGTCTGATCTGCTAATTTCTCCAATTCATTAGAGTTATGACTTATATGAAAAAAAGTTGTATCATCTGCGTAGAGAATAATTTTAGTATTTACTGCTATAATTAAATGACTGCTATAATTAATTAATGACTTACTTATAGAGGTAAGTCATCAATATAAATTAAAAATAGAAAAGGTCCAAGGACTGATCCTTGAAGACACCCCAGTTAACGCCTTTAACTTGGGATGACTTCCCATTGATGCTAACAATTT
Organism: Stictocephala bisonia; assembly: GCA_035578905.1. Lineage (NCBI taxonomy): Eukaryota > Metazoa > Arthropoda > Insecta > Hemiptera > Membracidae > Stictocephala > Stictocephala bisonia. The sequence goes on along the minus strand of JAQJVL010000064.1, from coordinate 1,534,622 downwards.
GATTACGGTTCTTTAAATATGAAGAAAAGAATTTTAAGGAAGAGCCATGAAATCCATATAGGTTCAACTTTTTAATGAGAATGTTAAAATCAACACAATCAAATGCCTTGCTCAGGTCACAGATGGTTCCTTGAGCAAAGGTTTTGTTTTCAAAAGATTGATGAATTTGCCTAATGAGATTGTCAAGAGCAACAATTGTGGACATTCCCTTCCTAAAACCGAATTGGGATGTGTTAAATAAGTTATTTGTTTCAAAATATTCACTGACTTGTTCATAAACTAAATATTCAATTAACTTGTCTATTACTGGAATGACTGAGATGGGTCGAAAACTATGAGGTAGATCTTTGGGACCCTTTTTATAAACAGGACAAACACGAGATACCTTCAATAAATAAATAACTCTTCCCAAGCATTCATGATCCTACCATTCTTACAAACTTTTAGAACGTCTACATTTTCATCTATTTTAATCAAACTGCGAGTACAGTTCAGAAGGTGCTTAGCTACATTAGATCTTTCAGGTTTCTTATTTTTAAAAGCAGAGACATGGGTTTTAAGTCTTTTGTTAAAATTTACAGTCTGACCAACGTAAAACAATCATTACAGTTTTTACTATATATTCCTGAATTACTGAATTTATCTTCACTTTCAATATTTGGGTATAAAATGAAGGACACAGTACTACAAGTCTTAAAAGCTACTGATAAATTGAATTTCTTATATCTATTACCAACTCTTTCCGTAATAGATTTAAGAGATTACATCCAAAGATTAGATTAAGATCCATGCACAACGATCCATTGTAATGGAGGGATACATACTTCTTTTGTACTTTATTGGATTTTTCTTTTTTAAGAATTGTTCGTTTACTGTCTCGAATTTTATTTTATATTTTTTTTATTCTACTTCCAATTTCATCAATGATTAATGCCTTGTATCCATTTGCAATAGCTATTGATTTTATTACATTTATTTCCTGTTTTCTATCTGCAACAATGGTATTGAATACACCCTATGTAACATACTTCTGAAGCTAGCTGTTTTGTGAGATTGGGGGGACAGAACTGTTATTTATTGTACAATTAGTTTGAGTAGGTTCCCTGAAAATTCTATATGAAAGTTTGTTATTATCACAAATTATTTTTAGATTCAAAAAGTTAATTTCATTCATAGATTCAAGTTCTTTGGTAAATCTAAGCTTCTGGTGGTGAAAATTTATTATATTTAACATATTATCTAAGTCATTACATGATTTCTCGTTAAATAAAACAAGAATATCATCGACATAACAGGTGTAAAATATGATATCATGTATATTTTTTCAATTGATCTAAAATGCTGTAAATAAACTTCTGATAAAATGGCTGACAGTTGATGAAGTGATTAATTTAGTTAAAGAAAAACTTGTAGGACAACAATATGAAAAGATTTATGTAAATCAGATTGTAAAATTGCTCAAAACTATCTTGAAACAATATTACTTCCATTTCAATAACAAATTTTAATTACAAAACGATGGTTTAGCTATGGGTTGAAACAATATTACTTGTTTTCAATACCACTGTACGTGTATGGGCGGGTGGGTGGTCAATACTACTGTACGTGTATGGGCGGGTGGGTGGGTTATACGGACAGACAACAATTTTTGTTCTTGAAAAAAAAAAAAAAACACTTTTTTGGTTCAGAATATCCAAAATGGATTTTTAGACAAACTTGTTTATGGACCATCACAATACTTTCTCTGTGGGGACGATCACAATACGTACGAGATGGGAGAGAGTAAAAACAAACTGTAAGAAGCACTGATGAAGTCTTATACTAGATTTCATCAAATATTGGAACTGCGTTCCGTGATAATATTGTAATATTGTTTCAAGATAGTTTTGAGCAATTTTACAATCTGATTTACATAAATCTTTTCATATTGTTGTCCTACAAGTTTTTCTTTAACTAAATTAATCACTTCATCAACTGGAATATTAGTATACAGATTACATATGTCAAATGAGACTAACCTAGTCTTATTACACAATTTTACATGATTGACCTTATCGACAAAGTCAGTAGTGTTCTTAACTTATGACAAATTTTCAGTTTTGTTTCAATAACGATTGTCAATATTGTTTGACAGTTCTGTCCACCCCCATAACACAAAACAGCTAGCTTCAGAAGTATGTTATATATGTGCATTCAATACCATTAAGTGTTGCAGATAGAAAACAGGAAATAGATGTAATAAAATCAATAGCTATTGTAAATGGATACAAGGCATCAATCATTGATTAAATTCGAAGTGGAATAAAAAAGAAAATAGAAAATAAAATTCAAGACAATAAAGAACAATACTTAAAAAAGAAAAATCTGATAAAGAACAAAATAAGTATGTATCCCTCCATTACAATGGAACGTTTACGCAAAGAGTTGGTAATAGATATAAGACATTTATCAGTAGCTTTTAAGACTTGTAATACTGTGTCCTTCATTTTACATCCAAATATTGAAAGTGAAGATAAATTCAGTAAATCAGGAATATATAGGATTAACTGTAATGATTGTAATATGTTTTACATAGATCAGACTGTACATTTTAGCAAAAGATATAAAAACCATGTCTCTTTTGCTTTTAAAAATAAGAAACCTGAAAGATCTAATGTAGCTAAACACCTTCTGAATTGTACCCACAGTTTGAATAAAATAGATGAAAATGTAGATGTTCTAAAAGTTTGTAAGAATGGTAGGATCATGAATGCTTGGGAAGTTATTAATAAAGAAAAATGTAAGGATCGTGATAAACTAATGAATGAACAGGTTAATTTTGATTCCGAAATAGTTTTTAATAATGTATTTACAGCGATTAAAAGAACAGAAGTAATGCTAATAGGAATTAGCAAATAATATCATAGAAACCACCGTTTTGACGATTCCAGCCAATGGGGTCACGCGATCATAGGCCTATAAGTTGAGTTGTTGAACACCATTTTCCATTCTTTTGTGAATTCCTATGGTCTGAGGAATAGAATAGAATAGAATAGAATCTCTTTATTGTCATTTGTCAATTTACATTGATACAGACAATGTCAACATATATATACACAATATACATACAAAACCGTGTAAGACGGCTTCATCCATTTAAGAAATTTAAAATACAATTTACAATAGTGTTTCTGTTTTTACAAAATATTGTAGTTAAAACAACAGGAAGATGATTGTGGTTCACTGAAATCTTTCACCATAGTAATATTTGTTCATTTTGTGCTTATATTGTAATATATTTGTGTTGTGTAACGTTTACTTGTACTGTATGTACATCAACATGTATTATGCTAATTAAAAAAAAAAACTATTTTAACAAAGGAAACAATGACTGAACATCACATTTGTTTCATTAAATTTATTTAGGAAAGAATAATTAACTTAGTTAGCTTAACTTGTCACTCAAGAAGTCCAGCTGTTTACCCTTTAAGGGTATGGTAACATATCGCTAAAGGAGTGATGCCATCCTGGAACGTTTCAACGGCACATGCCCTATTTTGTAAAATAATTGTTATATTAATTGTTTGATGGAATTTTTATATAATACTGTAAGTTTATTTTGATAAAATAATTAATTGAAAAATGTTGCCTATTAGTTATGGCACTGTTGTAACATGGAATATAATGATGGCAGAAAAACGTAATAGTCAGCTGGTGTATTTCCTGCCTAACCTAACTTCGGGCGGTCACTTAAAGTTTTCTGCTAGTTTAGGTGGGAAATCCATATTTCTTACAATCAGCTGAGCAGTTTGCCACAACAATATTAGTTCTTGCACATGCACTCCATCACATTGAAATGTCATCAACTGCCAACCAGCTGAGGCTATATCAGATGTTACGGCCCTTCCCACAACCAACTCAACTTCCTGCCGGCCAGACGAGGAAACTACAGCTGTAGGTCTCTTTATTTCCCTGGCTATTGGGCTATTAATTAATAGCTCTTTCTGAGGAATAGTCGACCTCAATTCATCTCACTCATAACACTCATTCGCTCCTCATATTCACTCATATCTTGACAATAAGTGGCTTAATAATGAATAAATGAATGACGACCTTACCTGTTCCTCTAGGTTGACCATCTCCGTGAGTAAATGGTCGCTGAGAGGCTCATCTGCCAAAGCTCGCTGAACCAGGTACATATCTTTTTCCAGCTTCCGCAATTTGGATACAAGAGACCTAATACCCAAAATATATTTGAGGAAGCAAGTTTTTTCAAATGAAAGTTAAAGTACAAAATTGTAAAATATTTAAATTTGATTAAATTATAATGAGAACATGAAATGATATGAAAGTATTTCATACACATTATTGTTACCGTTCATGCATAGTAATTTGTTTGTATCACTGTTTAGTATTTACATACTAGAAGAACCAAGCCATGCCACACATGATCCCATACATATGCGGTGTTAAGTTAGGTTAGTGAAACTGAATGGTCAGTATAATGCCTAGGAACCATTATTTTTTATAGTAAATATGTGGTGAATAAAATACCATTTGTGACTTGTAAGATTAAAAATAAAATTCTTTATTATCACAAAATTGCATAGTTGAGAAGCTTTCGAATAGTATTTTAAACTATTATTGCTTTATAAGAATGTACATTACATAAACTATTTTTGGTTAGGTAAAAGGGCACAAGATCTGAAATTAGTATATTGTAAGAGGTAGGAAATCAGCAAACTTACCTAAGAAGACAAGTCCACTAATACCTTACAGTTATGAACAAATACGGGAACAACACATTTTTCAAACATTTTCAGTGCCACTAACACTTTTATCAGTTGATTACAGCTAATATACAAATATATATATATATATATATATATATATATATATATATATTTGTACAAAGCTAATATACAAATATATATATATATATTTGTATATTAGCTTTGTATATATATAAAAGTAGAGTTACTCTCTGTACACATCTGATAAAAGTGTCAGTGGCATTGAAAATCTGTGAAAAATGTGTTGTTCCTGTATTTGTAAGGTGTTAGTGGACTTTCTTCTAAGGTAAGTTTGCTGATGTCCTATCTTTCCTAATATTTTATAAACTATTTTTGAACATTGTTCAATTAATTGTACAACAAAATGCACTGTCATATAGAAATGATCACATAGATACAATACAGATGTAATAATAACTGTACGTTGTAATTTGTTAGCTTTCAAACTCTTAACCTATTTGATGTTTTTATTTTAAATACTGGTCTAATTATAAGAGATACCAAAATACAAATACTCCGTAAACGCGTAAACAGTCACCCTTTACAGTAGAATATATTTAATGAAAAGTGTTACTGATTATTACATGATGATCTGACTTAAGCGTTGACAACAATAAATTAATACCCTAAATATAGTATAAATGATAGAATTGCTGTACGTTATCTCTACCGTTGTTCTATATCTTGGCAACAATACATTAATACCCTAAATATAGTATAAGTTGATAGAATTGCTGTACGTTATCTCTGTTCTGACCCACCCGTTCGCCCATACACGTACAGTGGCAGTGGGTACTATTCTTTAAACTAATCATTGTGTCGCTGGTACCTCCTTCAACTGTTCCTGGATATTACACAAGATTTTCTGAATTAACTTTTAGTAGTAAACCCACATAAATGAGCAGGATAGTGTTTGCATTCAAGTTGGCAAATTAAGTCAATGAAATAACATTTGTGGTTTCCAAGTGGTGAAACTGAAGGATGAAGTAGTTGTGAAATGATTTTGACAAGTATTAGAAGATTTGGTGTTAAAAGCATAGTAACCGAGCAACTATTTTCTTTGGGGCAGATTGTTTGGTTAGGATCAGTTAACTTAGAATGAATCAGGACTTGCTTTTTCTATATGGGAAAAGGACAAAGGAAGTTTTAATTCCAATCTTCAGATTTTTGTAAGGAAAGCTATTAAGATGCTGAAGCCACATCTCAGGGCATGGATAAGTTTAACGAGGTCATGGTCATAGTTGGTGATAAGAAGTTTGTATTTTTCAGGTTCAAGGTTTTTAAGGGTGAGTTTGGGCTTTGGCTAAATCGATCTAATTTTTGAGAAGGATTGTAGGATTATTTCTATTTTGAAAGGCATTTACATGTATTGATAGTTGTATTTAAGTACCAGTTTTAAAACATAAAAAATTATGAAAATTTAAATTCCAAGGTCTGAATTTTATAATTGATTATTGTCTTATTTCATTAGAACACATTGTAATATCACCTTAACTACCTTAAACAAATTAGATACTTGCTAATAATATGTACGTAATTTAACGAAAGACTCAAAAATAAAGTTTCGTAAAATTATCCATTGAGACTGTGACTTGTAATAGCTTCACAAAACAAATAAAGAAAAGCTAGCCAAAATGTTAGATATTTACTGTAATGCTCACCGGACATGTGTTTGGAGCTGTTGGATGGGTCGGTGCTGGTCCTGCACGCTATGCAGTTGCAGCTGGAAACGCATTCGCTGAAGTCTCTCAAAGGCCTCCTTCCGCCGAGGGGGGACATATAGCAAGAGGTTGTTAACTATGTCCAAGATCATGGCGTACTGTAGACACACAAATAGCTGTAGTGAGGTTATTCAAAGACCATCTACTGAAAATTATGGTATTCTACAACAGCTCTTTACATAGAACCGTCAAGTAGTTTTGAGCTCAAAATATTACACTGATTTGCTACTTGAGACGCGGTTTTGTTGATAAATATGCATTAAAGAAATGAGAAAGAGTACTCTTATCACAGCTCTAATGTTCTTTAAATATTCATTAATTAAAACTATTGAGCGTAAGTGAAAGTGAATGTTAACTAATACTAATGCAACCGGAAAGTACACTGATTTAATACACATAGGGAATACAATCAGTTTATTGTTCAATGTGCTGTGCAATTATCAATAGCTAGCTAGTTTGAGTAGTTTTAACACAAAACGACAACTTCTAAGAGAACATTTGGTTTTAGCTATAAAACTGTATTACTATTGATTTTTGCTATAGGAAAATAGATAGGGAACTAATGTACTAGGAAACATTAGGGTATCACTATTGTTCATTCTGTTACTCTATCAGGCTTCAGTATTGCATTGCACTGGCTTACCTTATAGTTTAATCGTGACTTGATTATCGTTTAATCAAAAGTATATTTTTCTGTTTGTACAGCTTCTTAGCTGTAATGATTGTAATGGAAGAGTATTCAGAGAGTTCACACAATGAACAGCAAAAACACATGGTATTAAGAAAACATGACAATATTCAGTTAATTTTGCTAGCCCTCAGGAAGTTTTGCATTATCCAAGTTGTGATGGATATTTGTTTTATTTTTTTGTTTTAAATAAAACTTCACTCACCAGTTCTAATGGGCTTGCAAGCCTGAGCGTTAACTATATTAAACGAGTGAAATACCGACCATTGGCTCAGTGGGGATTTGAACCTTGCCCCTTGCCCTCCGCAGTCCGAAGCCTTAGCCACTGAGCCACCACGCCGGCAAGTAATACATTACATACAATCTTATTGTGATAACTATTAACCTTAAGACTTTTTACTTTTTTTCATAAGAGGTTATTTACAATTGAAATAAAAACTCAATTACCAAATTTTAACCAAAAAACATTGTCTGCGTCGGACCAGACGGGGGAAGTTATACTTCTTTGGCCGTTCGTCACACCCACAGATAGGCAGGATATATAAATGAAATATAAGACATTTTTCTCTGTTATTCAATATATTTCTCTTCAATATAGTAGCTTCATCATTATACTATACACCTATATATTATCAGTAATTTCTTCTATAAAAATTCTTTCATCTTGGTTATTTTCTGGTTCCTCATTAGAAATCGTACTGTATTCCAAGAAAGACAATCGGTTTATGATAACTAAAGTAACTAACAAATATTCTAGATTCAAACTTCTCAAGATATCTTCTAAATACAGCATCGATGGTCGTTCCGTATCTGGTCGTACTTTGGTTCTTATCATTCGACATTACCAAGTCTAGCTTGTCTTTTCCGATTCATATTCTGAATCTATTCTTTCTCCCCCCCTTTCCACGATGAGAACGACAATTATTCTCTGGATTACCGGTATAATTCTTCACTATATTACTCACTATTAGTTTCTTTGTGTACTAAATTATAGACTTATCACACACAACATTCACTACGGCGAAGTTAATAATTCCAGTTTTTTAATATTAATAAAATTCAACGTGGTATGTTCACAATACGGAGAGCAAGATAAAAATGGATAAGAACAGCCGAGCGCAACAAATGTCCAACACGAGTTTCTTCTTTCTGGCCACGTGAGAACTGCAGTCAAGGAGTACCTGATAAAAGGATGTAAGGCGTGGCCTACTTAGCCACGCCCAACGTATCACGCAAAACGCGTGACGCGGTTTCTCAACCAACACCCCATCCCAAAAGTATACAACGGGCGCAAAGAAGTATAACTTCAAAAACATAATTAATAATTTTGAATTTCTTCTAATTAACTTTTAGACTATGCTTTAAAACTTGGAAATTTTAACATTGTATCAACTCATGGCAGTACCAAACTATCAATAAATGGTACTGCAGGAAATTCACAATAAACTGATTTGGAATGGAGCAGATGAAATCAAACTGGAAAAAATGTTCAATATGTACAACCAATTACATGTGTATATTTGTTTCCCCGTACAAAACATGGTCCCAACTTATTAAGGTTATTAGAGTTCTCATTTTTGGCTTTTAGCCCCCTATTATACAAGGTAACTAGTTGACGGCGACTAGTTACTTGGTTTGTCTGCATACATTGATTAAATTAGATCTTATTACACCAGGCAAATGCAGTTGCTCGGCCGGCAATTAGTGGCCGAGCAGTTACCGAAGCGACTAGTTGTTCACAGCTAAGATGCGCACATACTTCAAGACGAACAGTTGAGATCTTCAGATGGTAATCATTAACAAGGTAACTATAAGACAGTATGTATCACACCGAGGCTGGGCAATAGACTGTGACATCCCATGAGCGAAATCAGCTGGTTTAATTATTTTAGTAAACACTGGTAGCTAAATTTACCAATCACATGGAAGCTTTCAGCAAAATAGTAAGCAAGTTATTTACACTAATCAGCTGGAATTGTAACTACGTGAATTACAACATTATTTTTGTGTTTATTTGTTGTACCATAACCTATGGGCTTTGCTTTTAGACTATTGTGTTATCTCCGATCTTGTGAGTTCATTATATCAAAATGGATACTGACCAGTCATGTACTAGTCAAGCACATCAAGTAATGCAACATAAAGATGGTTTGGACAAACGAAAAGAGTCTAAGAATTTACTTTCATCTGTGCAAAAATCATGAAAAAGGTTGTAGTCTAACAAATTCTTTATCCAATCGAGCAGATGGATTTGCATGTACATGCATTCTTTTCACTCTACGTTTTCTCTTTTTAATAAGTAATGCAAGTAAAATCAGTTTCTTGTGTGAGGCCATCTGTACTAATGCAAACTAAACTAGCAGGCGTGGTGGGCCACCGATCGTCCGTTTCAAAATAGAGCAGTTGCCGGCCCGGTGACTAATTACCCATGACTTGGGCCTTGTGTAATAGGGCCCTTAGAGTACACTCAAAAGCTAATATATGATAATCAAAGCTTTACACTCTCTAAGTACTATATTCACAACTATCAAAATAAGAGAAACTTATATTCACCCTTATCATAAATGGGACTTTCTCACAAAAATTACATTTGATTCAACACAGACCTGGAGAGAATTGGTGCATACATCCAAGTCATGGTGCATAAGTGTAAAAGCATCAACAGCGGTTTCTTGGTGTTCCCAAGGACTACTAGGTTCTTCTGAGGGTACAGGTGGCAGCTCCTCCACATTGTGAGGATCCATTGAACTCTCGCCGTAGCCCACGTAGAAGAACTCACACTTACATCTTGAGACAATACGTTGGAGCTGAGAACAATTAATCACTTAGTGCGACTCTATGTTATGATACAATTTGTAAATTAAGTTCTACCCAATTATATTACTACAATATTATACATTTGAAAATTTTGTCTAGTTTTAATTGCCAGCTTCTTTATGCTTCCTAGTTATTTCATTTAAATAGCCAACTAATGGGATATTTTTATTAATTTATCTTCAGTCTTCAACTTTTAGTGATATTAACACAAAAATAAAGCATATTTTATGTCTTATTTTTCAATGCAAATACATCATTTTCCCTAAAAAAATTACATTTATATGTACATATGTGAAAAATATATACAAGCTGTTTTGATTTGTTTTCAGGAAAGTAACTAAGGAGAGGATTGTATTCGAAAATAAAATTATAAGGAAGATTAATGGACCAATTTATGAGGGAGGAGAGTGGAGGAGAAGACACATCAGAGAACTAAGAGAACTTTATAAGGATCCAGATGTAGTCTGTGAATATAAATGTATAAGGATTAGACACGTTTTGAGAGAGAGGATGACAACAATCTAAAACAAGTTATAAAAAGAAACCCAGAAGGAAGAAGACCGAGAGGAAGGCCACGGTTAAAATGTTGGAACCAAGTGAAGGCAGATCTAGAGAGATTAGGAGTGACAGAAGAAGATACAGGGGATCGAGAAAGATGGAGAGGCTTTGTTGGTGCGGCCAAACATCTACTTAGATATGAGTGTCCTGGAAGTAAGTAAGTAAGTAACTAAGGGGAGGAACGCAGCAAATGTCTAGTCCTCAAGAGATATGCCAGCCAATACTAAACCACATTGCTGAGGAGCAACAGGGGAGGGAAACACTTGTCTAGATAGCACGATACATTACATCACCCCACTTTAAACTATCATAAGTTCTCAACATAAGAGGATTTAATATCAAGTGAGCTCAAAATGTTGGCTGTGTCTAAAAAAATGGTGTTCTTGGGAGATATGAATAAAAACTATCGTCTAAACTTACTAGACCTAGAAAGTATTTTCTCAAATCAGTATCAGATTGAGAAAATGGGGGAAGTAAATGCCCTACTATCGGATTTTTTATTATAGTAGGGCCCTGACTTTGCGGCGCTACTTTTTTTACAAAACAAACGCTAAAAATTATCTAATGACATATTCATGTTCACTGTTTAATCTACTTTATAACAGTACAAAAGGTTTTTAATTTATATTCTACGTCTTAATATGTATGTGAGTTACAATTAAAAAAACACGGGTTGTCACACAACTTTTTGAAACTAGTGACTTTGAATTGCCATTAAAAAAAGTATTAGAAATTATTTTTTTTCTTGTTCACCAATTGTTACTAGTACTATTCAGTGTAGTATACCGAAATTTCATGATGAAATAACAATAAATCGTCACTACGTTATTAATTTTTTTTTGTAGGTGTTGTTATATTTATACTTTAAAGGTATTTCTAAATCTTGTTTGTTTCTATCGATTCTATTTTTAAGTAGCATATTGGATAACACATTGTCAATACCAATAGAACTTAAATAAATATTAAATGACGAAAACAATTAAAAATGTTTTGGATGTAGTGCGGGCTGCGTGTTATCAGGCGATGGACAGTCTGTTAACAACAACAATCCATTGTCTGTTGCCAATAACAACAACTGTGCTGCATTGTTGCTATAATGGCACATACCTAAACGATTCTGAGTCGAAGCTTACAAGTTAACATCATATTCATAACTTATTATATGTATATACTGTACTGTGTGTGTGTGTGTGTGTGTGTGTGTGTGCGCGCATGTGCGTGCGTGCGTGCGTGTACAACTTAAATTACATGAAGGCTTTAGTTTGACTTTAGTTTTGACTTTAGTTAGTACTTTAGTTTGACATTGCTTGCAACAAATGGCCTATTATCAAACTACGGTTTGGTTATTAAATTACAGTTCTTGATTAAAACTATCACATGTCACTGTTGGTGCCATCACCGACTAATCTGATTCAGAGTCGTTTAGATTAATTAATAAAGCTCGATTGCTATGTCTACTATATTTTCATTTTTGCGGTAGTAATTTACGCAAGTTTACCAAAGAATTTGAAAAGTGTTGTCCATTAAATCTGATGCCATTTGACAAGTCATTAACAAATGTCCTATTAGATTTTGTGTACTTATTTTTAATATATACCCACATCAGTTCGATCGCATTCAGTTTGCATCGATGGGTAACCAAATTAAAATTAATTTAATAGCTTTCCTAGAATCATTTATTATTTGATCAAGCAAAAAAAAAAAAAAATGAAAAAAAAACAACGTTAATTTGAAATGCACATTTGAAGGAAAACGACTAACAACAAAAATAATTGTAAGTTGGAACGATACGCTCAAACAAGGGTTACTTAATTAAATACTGAAACTACAATGACAGAGGCTATCTAATACAGTACAGGTTCAGTTATTAACAAACAAAAGTTTTGTAAATGGATAGCTGTAATCGATAAGATGAGAGGCAATGATTCACTTTTGTACCTAAAACAATATAAAACAGGTCAAATGCTCGACAAAAATGGATCCACAACAAACAGACTGTAATGCCTCCGCTGATCACTTCAGTCGGCGAGGCGTAAAATTTTAAACATAAAAATGTAAATAAAATCACTTTAAAGTTTTATTATGTCCTTTCTTATGGTGTATTGATTTTAGTCAGTAGTTATCTTTATTTCAGTGAAAAAATTATTTCTATAATCGAACATATTAAGGAAATAACTTACAAGGAGCCTGGAAAAAATTACTAACGTAGTAAAGGTTAATTATTTCAACATGAAATTTAAGTAAACTACACCTAATAGCACTAGTTACAATTGATGAACAAGAAAAAAAATAATCTCCAATACTTTTTTAAAATGACAGTTCAGTCACTGTTTTAAAAAAATTGTGTGAAAAACCGTATTTTTTTTAGTTTTAACTTGCATACAATTTAACATGTAAATAAAAAAATAAAACCCGTTGATAATTATTGATTGTTATAAAGTATATAAATCAATGAACACAAATATGTGATTAGATATTTTTTAGCGTTTGTTTTGTAAATACAGTAGCGCCACATCGCATGGGTGTATAATAAAAAATCCGATAGTAGGCTGTCATCTACATGTCAACACTTCTCTCGTAAGTGAATTTGTACTCAACTAACTGAGATATCTTTTGTTGAATGAAAGTATGAAAATAAACGATAATAGGAAAATTTACTACTTTAATTTATTGATATAAAACACATTCATACTAACCACGTTCATTCTGTTTTTAATAAAATTACTTGATAACTTTATTATCAAGTAAGGTAAAAATGGTTTGAACTTATAAACCAATTTACATCAGTTATATGACCAACTTCGCATTTAATTTGATGTAAAACACTCAAATATGGGCCATTGTTAAAAGTGGATCTGAAAAATAAAAAGATTACCTGCATGCGTACTTTCCATCTACTCAGATGGAGCACTCTTACATTTTTGTTGGTAGAATATTATTAAATAAAACATAAACAACAAAAATAAGTTATACTATACATATAATGTTTAATTTATATATCTTGATGAAAATTTGATGTAACAAACTATGTATTGTTATTTATAAGATGTGATTTTAACTTAATAATATAAAGTTAACATATTTTTTGCAAAAAATATAAATACTTTATATTTTTACATAAAGTATAATATTGATATTATACATAAACAATTAGGTATACCTATCATTATGAAGTATATTTTATGCTACATCGGGTAAAAGTATTTTATTCTCTAATCCTATATTTTATCCCTAATATTTTAATCTCAAAATATTAAATTTTGTTATAATTTTTACAGCTAAAAGTTAAAATCAACTAATTTGTAAACAGAAATATTTTCTCTATAAAAAGCAAAATTTTACAATTTTTGTAAAAAACAAAACCATCAAAAATATATTTCATCTTTTAATTGGGCTATATTTAATAAAACTTTATATTTAATGATAAAATTCTGAAAAAAGGCCTGGGATTTTTAATGTTCCGACTTACTTACAGAATTATAGTGGACAAAATTTACTTACTTGGTAAAACCAAAACAGCTTTAAACATTATAGCATTAGTGATATAAACGCAGACCAATGCAAGGTTTAATGAGGTTAAAGGAAACATACATACAATATGTAAACAGAGTTCTGAGGATGAGAAGAAGTAAATGCCAGGAAAAAGTCTATCATGCCCAAGCCAGCTTGACAATATCGTAAATACAAGATATGCAATTCACACAAATTTTCAAGCATTTACTAGCCCATTGAAAATGCCTAGCACTTACTACCTCTTGTAAATGCTACCCGCGTTTATTTACTCCAAACCCGGCACTTACTTAAAATATTTTAAGTTTTAGCAAATACTATTTCTTATTCACATCACCCATTGGAAATCATATGCTTAAAGCATGACAACATATTGCGATAAATGTTGAAAGTTCACTTGCATTACCTGAAGAGGAGGATTTTCACCGACGCTGCTAGCTCCTACTGTCTCACTCACCACTCCACCCACACTCTGTCCACTGCCCACCAAGTGTGGGAGGTCTGGCAGGTCAGCAATCACTGTCCCTTCCTTCTCTTGGATATTCTCCACATTCAGCCACATTATATTCTCTGTCCACAAAAAGTGTAGCACACAGTATTTTCTGGTGATAATTGTTCATTTTTCTACTTTCTAAACAAACGTCTTGAGAATTTATCATTTGGATTTAAAGACGAAAAACAAAACCGTAAAAAAATATTGGACAAAATCTTAAGATTAGTATCTTTCAATACAGGATCTTGATTACTCTCAGGATAACATTTCAAATTAAAACTGCTCTGGAAATTTTGAAAATACAGCTTTCATGAGCAATTGATATTTAACTGTACGAGACAAAATTTGTCAAAGATGCTACAAACATAAATGTTGAATGCTCATTGTGAAATTATGGATTGTTTTAAAAAGTACTGTAAAATAAAATACCTGCTTGGAATTTTCATTAACCCAATCGTATACTTTTGTTGGAGTTATTAAATAAAAATAAACAACAAAAAAAGTTCAAATATATATAATTTTTAAATTTATTCTTTGAAATTTGCAACTTGTATTGGTCATTATCAGGATGTGATTTTAAATTAATATTAGTTACAATATAAAAATACTAAAATCTTTTTTTAAAAATATAAATATTAATTATACATAAACAATTAGGTATACTTTTTGAATCTTTATATGAACTGACAGTGGGTTAGTAAAAATAACTATCTCAAAATCTATATTTTATCCTAATATTTTAATTAGATTTTATTTGTTATTATTTTGAAAAAAGTTAACAAACCAACTTTTTTATTAAATGAATTATTATCTCTGAAAAATCAAGATTTTAAATTTTTTGAAATACAAAACCTCAAATATATTTGCCTTTAATTTTTCTTTAAAATTTTATTAAAGGGTAAAATTCTGAACAGGGCTCTATAAATGTGACTTTCAAATTTATAAAATTTATTACTGGTAAATTTCCCACCTTAATCTTTTAATTGTATATTTCAAACAATGCTAGGTTTACATTAGGTTACTTACTCCAATATGTAAACATAGTCTAAGAAGAATTTGCCAGAAAAAGTCCTCCATCCCAAGCCTTCATATCGTCAGATATTCAATTCACCAAATCTTCAGTTCTCCCATTCACTTGTTGCACTACTTACCTCTTGTAATGCTTCTCTCGCGTTTATTACTCTAACGGATTCTAATTATAACTTGTTTTACAAATTATATTCTCTCTCTTTTACATGTCCACCCATTAATCTTGCATTTAAATTCAACAAACACATGGCGTACATGTTAAAGTTCTTCAATTCCTGAGATGGTTTTCCGTCGCTTCTACTCCTCTGTCTTCAACAAATTGGCCCAAAGTGTTTGGAGGATCTTGATTTCAGCAATATGTTCCTTTCTTCTTTATATTTTCCAATTCCAATATTTCCTCCAAAGTGAGCACACAGTATCTGGTGATATGTTCATTTTATCATTTCTACAAATTTTGGTTGTTTTGCATTTGGAAAGACATATAACTTAATCGTAAAAAAATTGTGCAAAGATTTAAGATTAGTATCTTCTATACATTTTTGATTTTCTCTAGGATAATTACAATTAAATATTTGAAGAATCTTTTTAAATCAGGCCTTCTACATTTGGGGAGTGATTTAATCTTAAGACTAATGATTTTGTCAAAGATTACAAATAATTTGGTTTTTCATCTCATTTTTGACAATGTTCCATTTCTTAGCAGTAATTTACGTTAAAAAACATTACGTTTCTTCTAAATTTTCCAAAAATTATATAATCTTTTCAATGAAAATAAAAATCATTTATGAAAAGCAATACTTGTTGACCTCCATCCACTTGATACTGCGTATTGCAAGTTCATGTTTTATCCTTAGGTTGAATGAGAGTGGGAGTAAGTACATCAAACCTCTCAAACCTCAATTGATTTGAGCATACTTGCAAATATTCCATTTTCGTATCAAGTGAAGTTTCAGTCGAAACCAACTTTTATAAGTTTAAGCATATTATTGGACTACCCAAATTTCCTAGATTTTTACACATCTTGCTTTGATTTCCCCCTTTATTATGCTTTTTTTCTTCTTTAGAATAATTTTTGATCAGGGAAAACTCCAACAGTGGCTGCTAAAATGAACCTTTTCAATTTAAAATGTTTAAATTTGACTGGTATATTTCCCACTGATTTTTTAACTGTAACTTTTCAAATTCTGCTTGACTTTACTATTTTATATTATTGTTATGGTCAATTATATTTCATTTATGTTATTGTATTATATGTGACACAACTTTTAATCTTTAAGATTGTGAAATAAAGATTCTCTCTCCCTCCCCCTCTCTCTCTCCCTTGACAAGCTTTCAAAACTATCAACATTTTGATAACATATTTTTATCTATTATTTACTAATAAGAGTAAAATAAAATAGTACAGTTAATCTTAATAAATTACTATTTCCACTGTTACCATCAAGCGAGTCATTCTCTCCGGCACTCACAGTGGCATAGTACTGCATGCACTCCAGTGAACCCACCCATGTAGTTTTGGACACCAGAGTTCGCTCCTTCCAGACTGGCCGATGCACTTTTTGCAGGATTTCTGCTTTGGCCGCGCTCAGAATGACATAGCCCTTTGTTTCAATGCCTTTGAGCAGTACTTGACTGTTGACTAATTCAACTGAACAAAAGAAAAACAAACTACCAGCTAAAATCTAGAAATAAGGATTAAATTTTTTAAAGGAATTCATACTTAATTTATGGATATACAAGGGGACACTCCTGTTCTGCTCCTCCCTGTCACTATCTATGCTCATGTGACCACCATTAAGTCATTTTGTTATTTTTCTACACATTGCACGCTTTCACTGTTTAAAAATA
This sequence comes from Stictocephala bisonia, assembly GCA_035578905.1. Taxonomy (NCBI): domain Eukaryota; kingdom Metazoa; phylum Arthropoda; class Insecta; order Hemiptera; family Membracidae; genus Stictocephala; species Stictocephala bisonia. The sequence goes on along the minus strand of JAQJVL010000064.1, from coordinate 1,517,186 downwards.
ACTTCTCATATCAAGTTGCACAGTCGTAAGGTCTCCATTTGTATCAGAATATTAATTAACTACCTTATTTTAGCTCTTTGAGAAAAACTATTTAAAACCCCTATCTATGTAAGCATCTAGAGCCTATAATAAATAGTTATGCAACAATTGATGTTCCAAAGCCTTACAGTTTTTAAGAAATTGTGATCAGTCAGTCATTGGTATTTTTGGCTTTTATATTTATGGATTAGCTTTGCTAGTTGGTGCCTTCAAACTCATGAAGAGGTGCCATATTTCAATAGTTGAATAGCAAGGAAAGTTATAAATAATAGATCTGGTTGCACAAGATCAGCTGATACCAGCAGCCTCATGAGAAACACATTTTTGAAAGTACACATCTTACATGGTTCCTAGGTGAAATATTGTATTGCCTTAAATAATGACTACATGCATGCTTTTGGTATGTTTTGCAGTGTATATCTGGAATTCAATAACAACTCTCATGAGATATAACTCAGGAATTCTAAAATTGGTTGAAATTTATAATTTAATACATTAAAAAAAAGGGGGAAATCAACTTAAAATTTGAGTTTTCTAGAGAATCTTATGCTTAGTATAACCATTACCTTTAATCAATAAACTGCACAAACTATTTATATTACTATTTATAGTCATTTATCTTATAGTAATAAATTTAGAGGTGTGCGAGTAACAATTTTAGGATTCGAGTTGAATTGAGTCTTTAGACATAATTTCGAGTTCGAGTTTTTTTGTCAGGTATTTAACCCTTAATTTTCAAAAATGAAAACACTGAAATGAAGTAAGCAACACACTCTAACACTATTTATTTAGTTCGCTTAATAATTAATAAAGCTTGGATCACCTCAAATACATAACCTCGAAGCGTCCTGATTGGTGTAGTAGGCCGTAGGTCTGATTTGACGTTCAAATCACGGTTGGAGCAAAAAAAACGGAATCACCGTTTGAAATCACAGGTCTTACAAGTGAGCAGGAATGATTATCACTGTTCACTTTAAAGAACAGGTAATCCATCACTAACTACGAAGGAAATTTAAGACTCTTGCATGTAAAGTTAAATTATTTGTAACAGAATGAACTTTGAGTGGTAACTCTGTAATGTCAAGCAAAGCCGTAACGACCATAACTAATTGACGTAACATAAAGCATAACTACAACTTCATAACCTTTGGTAACTTGGAACATTATCTAGACCAGCCGTAACGAGGCTTCAAGCCGTTAAGTAAAGTCAGGCCATCACAGAAACAGAATTCCTGTCTGGAACGTCAACGCATCGAGAGTAACAGGTTACAAAAATAACAGATTATTATAACACATCACCAGAACATAATAGAATTACGTAACAGGTTATTGAAAAAGTAACTGTAATTCCCATCTCTAGTGTAAACGTCAAACTCAAAACAAAATCGATACAAATCAAATCCACTACTAGCAGTACATTTTATTTTGCGACTCATTGAGTCGGCGATGTAATGGTAGTAGCTACATTAATCGTTATGTTATTAGTAACGGTGCCAGAACGAAACTGTTCCTGGCATTCTAAATCTATTATAGCTTTTCAATTTCAATAGTTTATGTTCCATTTCAATAGATTCTGTTACAGATTGAACGCAATTTAATTAAATCTATCCGAAATTTTCAGCCTTAGAATAGTTTTAGTTATGGACCTGAAATAAATGCAACTGTTAATTTCAAATGTTGGTAAAAGTTACATAACAAAGTTTTGAAACGGTTTAATAACTCATTCTTTGTGATCAGTTATCACGTTTTGTATGAATAACTAGTGATGGCTATTTGGAACACCTTATTTGGATATGCCTTCTTTATAAATAACGGAAATACTTTTCGCTGTAATCGCTATGGCCGTACAATTGAGAGTTTGTGACTGGTGTGTGTGAATCTTGAATCTGAATACATCGCGAGAACATCTCCGGTTATGAATATGATATTATGATCATATTTTAAATACAGTTGCCTACATAAAATGCTTATCTTTATAATCTATAATACAAATGGACTTTTGTCTTGATTATAACGTTTTACCTCAAAGTTATGGCAAAACTCAACTCGATATTTTTGAGTTTTTTAAAATCGAATTTTGAGCTACTTGCACACCCCTAAATAAAATGATCCACCTTCATAATTGATTTAAAATTTACTATTTCCACTTCACAGAAAGAGTAACTAAAGTTCATAGCTGAAGTATTTAGATTAAGACCTGAAAAAAAAGATAGAAACCTTGAAACTTTCTTTTATCACAAGTTATTTTCATAAAATTTCTACTTTTGTTTGTTAAGAGATACTAACTGAGCCAGTTCTTGTGGACAACATCATCCAAGTGGCAAGCTTTAGGACCTTGCAGGTGCTGTTCTTTGGTCTGAGCAGACAGATCATCGCTGAATACAACACTCTTGTGGTCTGCCTCAGCTATCAGCTGCTGCAACATGGTTGCAGCTTGTCCTGACTGCAGCTTGGTCATCGGTGATGGAGTTGCCTATAAAACACAATGATAGTCACTTAATACCACATTTTTCCAAAATTCTGAGAATAAGATTTGAAGGTGGCATAAACATAGTGCTATTACTACTGGAAACTATTATTACAAATACAGCTTTTACTAAACTGACGTCATAAAATCGTTTAACTGTTTGTACAAAAACAAAAATAGATTATACATACATCGTTTTTGTGTTAATCTTTTGTAATTAGATCCATTATCTTAAAAAATCACATTTCAGTATTTAAGGATTGTACCATTCTTCAGATATACAATCAATATTAGAGCCCAGGCTTGGATGACCAGAAAACCCAAGCTCGTATGGGTAAGGTTAGAAGGCGGGATTGATCAAGAGAGGTATCTTAAATTGGCACCTCAAAAACTCAGTGTAGGATTTGGCAAAAGAGTTAATTTAAAAATTGAAAAAGTAGTTTTCATAAATCAAATTTCAGTTGTTTTCAGACAGAAAAAAAAATTGTCTTCATAAAAAAAAATTAAAAATTGACTTATTAGCAGTTTTCATGACTGTCCCCCTTCTAGAATACAAAAATGTAACAGGATTGATAGCTAGAAATATTTTATTCCTCAATAACAGTATGTCCTCAAAACAAAATAAACTGAAACGCACAATTAACTTCAAGAACGAAATTGAAAATTAATTAACCATGTTTCAGTACCCCTTAAATGCTGGATTTTTCAAACATGGTGCTCTCTGGGCTGGGGTTTCTGGCATTTGGTTTTTAACCCTAGATCCGGGATCAACAGACTTTCCATGTATTAGAATTTAGAGGAAATATACAATTTTTATAAAACAACGTAGCACAATATAATTAACATTATTCAATGCAGAACTTTATTATCAATACATATGAGGAGGTTTTATAACTTTATAATTATGGTTGCAAGCAAAATATGGATGCAAAACACAAATTCCCATTCAGGTTAGGTTTAAGGGCCAGGAATTCTCGTTCAAAAACTCCCGTCACAAAACGGCGGACCACTACAGATAGATTAACTACTCCTTATGAATATCCTATTGGACAACTTCCTACATCAACCTTTGTTGTCAATAAATGTAATTTTAGGATATCTATGTTATGAAGTAATAAATTACAATTTTTGGACATAAGTTTTATGTTATATTACAATTTTAAGAATATTTTTAGCGTAACAAAATTCTTATTTATAACTTATACAAATTTCATATTTAAAAACTATTATGTATTTGGTAGTAATTATGAATCCCTAACAAACGTGTATTTTTGCTTATTTTATTGCTTTTACCTGTATGCCATAAATATAAATAACTTAAAACTACAAATTTTTCTAATTTTCATTGTAACAAATAAAATTTGCCAATTGATTTTGAAATAAAATGAAAAGAGGTTAAATAGGGGGTGGGATAGGCAGCAATTAAGGGAGGTACAATAAAAATGAAAATGTTTAAGATACCAATACTTTAAACATTTAGAAAGGAAATTAACAGATAAGTGACTCACTTTATACAACCACTATGACAAAACAAAGTGACGACACAAGCATGCTTTAGAAATATAGCGGATGGCCTTTAGCAGGGAAATGTCCCCCCACTCTTACACTCACCCCCTTCCTCGGTGGAGAGGAAACTAAAATGATGACTCAGAACTACAAAGTGTCTGATGTGACTGGATCAATAAGTTGGCAGAATAACTTTTTGTATTAACAGAAACAAAAGCGAACTATATGTATATAAGTCGTCGGCCTTTAGCCAATTCTCGGCTATGGAAGTAGATATATGCTAACATCACTTGAGGGGTTGGTAATCTTTTTTTAAATACTGCTCATACACAATCCCTGGTAGGGATAGTAAATAAAACAGCAACATTATATGACCTGTATGGATGGAATCGGAGCAGGAGGAGCCGGGGGTGTGACCTGCCCTCCAGTGTTACGACTACGTGACTTGAGTGGGGTACTTGTGGTGTCACCTCTGAACCCCTTCAACACTTCCGTTGACAAATTCTTTTTCAATTGCTGAAAACAAATTTTAACAAGCTTATAAATACAAACAAGTCCTTGGCACCTATTATATATAAAAGTTTACTTAGTTTAACGTTTGCTTGCAATAATTATGATATTTCTTGGATGGTATGTCTAGATAGGTTGAAAAATAACAATAAAAATTTATTTTCACATTTTAAATAAACAGCAGGATATATTATCAATGCCAATATTTTCAAAGGGAAGTGGTTTATAGTTCAAGACAATCATGTTAATCTATCTGGCTTGAATCTTTCTTGGTTAGTATACTTCACACATTATAAGCTAATTGGTTAAATGAATACATATTATTCATTACCAAAGTTATATTCTAATTTCCTCATCATTTCTCTTGTCTTCCTATTCTTAAAGTTAATAATATTGTCTCTCTTCATAATACATTTTTTTAGATAATATTTTCACTAGTCCTTAATAAATGTTCTACTATTTGTGGGACATATGATTTTTAAGACAATTTAAAGTGGTCAATTAGTTTTTAAGAACAATGACTTTTGTGAGAAAGACTAAAATGTCAATCAGTTAAAATAGAGGAATTTTTAAATTATAAATTTATTTATGTTCTATTCTCAATCACCTTCTTTTAATTTTTTGACAATTACATCTCTATTAGCCTTAAATATATCAAAAACTTTTCCAACTCTAACACTTAGGTGAAGTGGTTAATTATTCATCATAAGTTTTATATACTTTAAAAAAGGATGGGTGGGTCATCATTTTATAAATATACTGAAGGAAGAATCGATGATTCACCTAGGTTTATTATTCAGATGGGCATAAGGCATTTTGTGATAGCAATCAACCCTTATGAAGATATCTCTGAAATCCATTTATCAACCATGTTGCATGTCCACTTACTTTAGACTAATCAAATATGTTTCTTTAACTATAACTAAACTATCTATTAATTAACCCATTGCGGATAAAAGACGTGGCCTTCATGTTCGGCGCCGATTAGACTAATAACTCAACAACGTGATGTTGACATCGCAGCACTTGTTTACAGTTGCGTCTCTCGGCCCCTGGGGTCAATGTTATTGCTGTTACAATGCACCCATATGTTTTGTGGCGCTTATCTGTTTGTCTCCTTATCTTTGTTATCATTTCCTTTTCACTGTTGTCTTGACTACTTGATATTAGTTTGGGGAGTTTAGTCCTTGCCTTAAGTCATATTGTTTTATATATATATATATAGTAGAAAAGTTGTAATTCCTAAGGCTGCTATTGATAATAATGTTATAATAAAAAAACAATAACTGAGCACCCTTAAATAATTTTTTAATTTAATACAAAATATTTAAGGGTGCTCAGTTATTATTTTTTTTTTATTATAACACACACACACACACACACACACACACACACACACACACACACACACACACACACACACACACACACACACACACACACACACACACACACACACACACACACACACACACACACACACACACACACACACAGACACACACACACACACATGTGACTACATTAGTTCATCAACACTCATCACACTCATTCGAAATCCATATTCGCCCATATCTTGATGATCGGCGTCTTAAGAATAAATAAATAAAAATCGAAATGTTATTTCACAATCATTCAAGTATATTCAATTTCTTTGGCTTGTAGGAAGAAACAGATTAACTTAAATGAGGTGATTATCGTTATCACCAGTTACATAATGTAGTTTGGAACGTTACCCACACACAAACATTGGTATTAACCCACCCGCCCGCCCATACACGTACAGTGGTATTGACCCATCCACCCTCCCATAGACATACAGTGATATTTACCCACCCACCCACCCACCCATAGACGTATTATTCCATTGACCGAAATGGCCCACTAGTGTTGAACATATATATATATATATATATATAAAGACAACACTTTGCAATGTATTTTGATATTTATTAAGAGATCGATTTCGGTTTCGTAAGACCGTTCTTACCAAAATCGATCTCTTAATAAACATCAAAATAGATTGCCAAGTGTTGTCTTTAAATATATATATATATATATATATATATATATATATATATATATATGTTTGACATTTGTAGCCATTAGATTGCTTAATATTTTATATATATATATATATATACAAATGTCAAACATATCATTTTGCTGTGTGCCGATAGGTCCGAGCGCACCCCAGGCTACACAATCTGCTGGTTAAGCATTAATCTATATTTGAACAACTATAATAGTTTCATTTTAAAAACGTTTACAGGTATCCCATGATAGAGTAAAAAAGTGCATCCAAAAATTAAAATCAAGAAAACTGTTATTTTTTAAATACTTGAAAGATTTATGAATTATTTTTTGTCATAAAAAATTATAAAGTATAGCTATTGATTCTACTATTAGACTATTGTGAGTTTTGATCAACTGGTAAAAATCAATTTTAGTATTTTTTACAGGTGTCCATAACTACTATGGACAATCAAATGATTTTTGGAGCTATTAGCTATATCAACGAAACACTAAATATAATGTGACATAATAATAGGAAACTTGTTTGTGTCTCACATACTTAAATCAAAAGTGAAAAAAAATTTAATAAATGAACATGGAGAATGCAATTCATTACCTGAGTCTTCATGAAGGAGTCAAAGAGGGCAAACGCAACTTCTCTGTTATTTATTGTCCAAGCTCCCTTAAGATGGTGTACAACTAGTCTATGTGTAGGATTACCAGAGGTGGAATGCAAATTACGGCATTTTGATCCCAGCATGGATGTTTCTCGGCCGTAAGACACCTTGCCTACACTCAGACAGTAACACTTCTCCACTGGTTGCCGGAGAGATACGGTCTGATACATACAGTTTACGATTAGCATATTTACAGAAGGATTGACAGAAGCATTTTTGTGACAATAAAAGGTGGACAGTACATTTACATATAAAATTAGAGAAATTATTTTCTACAAATTGCATTATAATAAACACAAATCTAACTAATTGGGCTTAATAAGTTATAAATAGCATAAAGACATTTATCGATAAATACAACTAATATGACAAGGACAGGAATTTAACATGCGCTATCTTTAACTCAGACTAAGAGACCTGATGCCTTATACCGCTCGACCACCAGCTCTCCCTAAACAATTTAACATGCGCTATCTCTAACTCAGACTAAGACCTGATGCCTTATACTGCTCGACCACCAGCTCTCCCTAAACAATTTAACATGCGCTATCTCTAACTCAGACTACGAGACCTGATGCCTTATACCGCTCGACCACCAGCTCTCCCTAAACAATTTAACATGCGCTATCTCTAACTCAGACTAAGAGACCTGATGCCTTATACTGCTCGACCACCAGCTCTCCCTAAACAATTTAACATGCGCTATCTCTAACTCAGACTAAGAGACCTGATGCCTTATACCGCTCGACCACCAGCTCTCCCTAAACAATTTAACATGCGCTATCTCTAACTCAGACTAAGAGACCTGATGCCTTATACTGCTCGACCACCAGCTCTCCCTAAACAATTTAACATGCGCTATCTCTAACTCAGACTACGAGACCTGATGCCTTATACCGCTCGACCACCAGCTCTCCCTAAACAATTTAACATGCGCTATCTCTAACTCAGACTAAGAGACCTGATGCCTTATACTGCTCGACCACCAGCTCTCCCTAAACAATTTAACATGCGCTATCTCTAACTCAGACTACGAGACCTGATGCCTTATACCGCTCGACCACCAGCTCTCCCTAAACAATTTAACATGCGCTATCTCTAACTCAGACTACGAGACCTGATGCCTTATACCGCTCGACCACCAGCTCTCCCTAAACAATTTAACATGCGCTATCTCTAACTCAGACTACGAGACCTGATGCCTTATACCGCTCGACCACCAGCTCTCCCTAAACAATTTAACATGCGCTATCTCTAACTCAGACTAAGAGACCTGATGCCTTATACTGCTCGACCACCAGCTCTCCCTAAACAATTTAACATGCGCTATCTCTAACTCAGACTAAGAGACCTGATGCCTTATACCGCTCGACCACCAGCTCTCCCTAAACAATTTAACATGCGCTATCTCTAAGTCAGACTAAGAGACCTGATGCCTTTTACTGCTTGACCACCAGCTCTCCCTAAACAATTTAACATGCGCTATCTCTAACTCAGACTAAGAGACCTGATGCTTATACCGCTCGACCACCAGCTCTCCCTAAACAATTTAACATGCGCTATCTCTAAGTCAGACTAAGAGACCTGATGCCTTATACTGCTCGACCACCAGCTCTCCCTAAACAATTTAACATGCGCTATCTCTAACTCAGACTAAGAGACCTGATGCCTTATACCGCTCGACCACCAGCTCTCCCTAAACAATTTAACATGCGCTATCTCTAAGTCAGACTAAGAGACCTGATGCCTTATACTGCTCGACCACCAGCTCTCTCTAAACAATTTAACATGCGCTATCTCTAACTCAGACTAAGAGACCTGATGCCTTATACCGCTCGACCACCAGCACTCCCTAAACAATTTTTCCTATATCTCCTAATCTTAATTTAAAGGTATGGAATCCCACAAGAACATCCCACCATAATGAACAGTGAAGTCACAGATGTGAGTAAGGAAATATTTAAAATAATATAAGGCCGTAGAGACTTTAGGTTAGATTATTTATGACATTAAAAATAACAAGACTACACCAAGAAAATAAGCTGATACATTATTATAATGTATACTTAGTGTTACATGAACCGTGTACATACCTCCTTTCCACTCTCTTCAGGCAAAGCACTCTTCAACCAGACTTCTGCATCATTGAGTTCACAGGTCATGTAGACTATGGCCCATGCTGGTCGTGGCCGATGCTTTAGTCCATCATCCACAGGTACCAAGGTCAGTGTGTGCTCTGTGCACAACGTAATTTTGTTTCAAATTTTAATATTGTTAGAACAACAAATTCAAGTCAGCTATTACAGTACAAGAGATTTATTTTAATCATTTATACCGTAATACTGGAAATCATATTGAATGTTCACAAGGGAAGTCAAATTAGAATCACTTTCTTTTAATTTGCCATCGCTAAACCAACAGAAATTTGGTTTACAAGAAATTATCCCCAATAAAATATACTTATATACCAATACCCCTTTACGTGTATGGGTGGCTGTATAGGTCAATTTCACTGTACGTAAATGGATGGGTGGGTGGGTCAATCAATACTACTGTACATGGATGGACAGGTGGGTTTATCACTGTGTATATATATATAGGTGGGTAGGTGGGTTAATACCACTCTACGTGCGTGGGTGCATTAATACTGGTATATGAATATGGGTGGGGAGTGGGGTGGGTTGAATAAGTAGAAAATTTCATAATTAAATCTAAGCACACAAAGTTGGTAAAAAAAATAATGAGTATACGACGTAATCAGCGCTTTCTGGTTACCAAGATATAAGTTTTCAGCTAGAGCACTCCATGGAAGAATTTTTAACTGTATTATCTATTATCTCTGCATAGCAAGCTTCCCAGTAAAGTATTCATCTTTAATTCCTTTAAAACTCATTTTAATCGGTTTTCCAAACTAAAACTAACGCCAATTTATAGAATTATACTCCTCTTGTTTAGTCATTTTCTATACTAATGTAGTAGCTTACTACACTTAGATACTGTTTATAATTAATTACAAGGTTAGTTTTTAAATGGGGATTATGTTGAATTAAATATTAGATGTAAAGTATTGCTTTTTAAAGTATCTTTATTGAAGTTAAGTTTTTCTAATGACATACCTGAGCTACATGAGATGCGCTGGCCAGTAAGCTCAAGTCCTCGCTGCATGGCAAAAGACATCCAGTAGTGGACATGAAAACGGTGGAGAGCCAGAGAGAGGTAAATTGTATGATAGTGACGACTCAGTGGCAGCTTGCGAGGACGTAGATTGTTGAAGGCTGAGCCACGCCGAGTGGGCCGTGTTACTCCTGACAGGATCAACTTTAGGTTTTCAAACCACCTATTTAAACACCACAGTGAGATAACATTTTATGTAGGGGTGTGCGAGTACTCAAAACTTCGAGTATTTGATCGAGTATTTTACTACTCGAACTCGGCTCGAAGCTCCTAAAACTACTCGAAGTTCAAGCGAGTAGTTGTATTTCACAAAATATCAGATTTACATCTTAATTTAGTTTTAAGAGTAAACAGTTTTATAAGTTATTAATAAAAAATGTTTGTAATTATGAACTGTACAGTACGCCTAAGAATAGGTAGTACATGACGACAGTCAAATGAACTAGTCGACGTAATGAACGAGTCTCATTGAACTAGTTCACTTCAAAGTGATCAACAGAGCTGGGATGGTAGCGATCACTGTAAATAGTAGCGATCACACATGTTGGTTGCCGAGTCTACTAGTCACTTCTAACCTAACCTAAAATAGCGTGAATAAAACAGAAGTGCTGGTTAGTGTCTTTATGACCAAAGAAAGGGGACGAGAGATCCGGTTCAAGACGCTCAAAAAACCTGTTACCAATACAAATCTAACAGTCTATGCACCGTGGAAATTATGCATATTTTCGTTCATATCAATAATACCGTTCAATCAAAAGGGTCCCGAGAATGGGTCACTTTACATCCCAAGAATCGAACTTCCGATCTTTTCTAGGTGAAAGTTCATCTCGGTTGTAGTATACGTACGTACAAGGAACCGTTCAGCTCTTTTTCGGAAATGAAATTATCGTATATTTCTTGCGAGTCGATTGAGGTCTATTTTGTTTTTTAATCTGAGCAGGGAATCGTCCAATGATTTGACGTAAGAAAATACCGTATCATATCATATAAAGTTGGTAATGACGTTCTAGCAGCGTGTGACACAACATTATTGATTTATTTTCTTCAAGTAAAAAATAGATATATATCCGTGGCGAACGTTTATTAATTATTATTCCGAAAACGTCTTAGATCGCCAAAACTGTGTGTAATATTTGCGCATACGATATTTTTTCCTGTCAAATTGTTGAACGGTTTTCTGATTAGGTTAGACAATAACACAGTTGGAGTGTAAAAGGTGGTAAAGTACGATAATTTTGATTCGTAAATTCACTGAACGGTCCCCTGTTCATATTGACGTCAATGTCGATGTAAACTGTAAAACAATCACGAATCAACCAAAGTGAGGGAGAAACATGTTGGAAGACCTTTTCTAAACAAAATATGACGAATTTAGAGATTCGGAAAATAATTTTTATTGAAGCGAAGCCTTATCAAACGTCTCGTTTTTTATTCATAAGTTTATAGTTTAGCTGCTCAAAATCTTCACTGTATCACTAGTTGGCACTGATATTTCAGATTGCATCTCGTCGCCAATATCGGCTAGACCTATTATATTAGCCGACTAAGTCTATGGTTTTCATCTGATTACACCATGTTTAATGAATTTCCCATTATGACATAATTATTTATCTGTTGTTCACTGTAGCCTCGTGTATCGAAGTAGTTTCAAGTTGCACATATTTCATTACCGATCATAATTTAAAAACTAATTCATCCTAAGCGACTTTAAAATTTATTTTTAGTAAACCTGCTTGGTTATTATTATCAATTGATTGAACCACAGTCATTGTCTCCAGATTTTAAAATTTGATTATATAATTCAGAGCTTATTTCCGGTTGTAACCTTGTTTGTAACCGGTTGTAACCTTGTTATTACTGAATTAAATACCCACAGAATACAGATCCACTCTTCTTGGCGTGTACACAATCAATTTTTTTTTGAGAAGAGGCAATTCTCAAAGCAAATGACCGCATTTGGCAATATTACCTGAATTTTAGCATCAGTTTGGTTGGATGCAACTTTTGCCAACAAGCTTTACTACGTTTTCGCGGTACACTTTGAACTGAACCACCAGATAACCATATAGGCCAGCTGTGAAACAGTATAATTGGCTTGCATAGAAAATCTGATCTGTGATATGAGTGAACAGATTAAATCTTTATAATCCATGTTGTTTCAATTAATAAGATACTTTCTTAATTTCTTACATAATATTAGTTCTGAAAAAAGGAAAAAGGTTAAACAAAACAATGCCACATAAAAATGTAGGAAGGCATGAAGTAAAAAGTTTTATTTATCAAATATTACAGTTACAAACAACAAATCAAAATTATTGTGTTCAGTTTAGATGGATATATTTACGAATCTGGCAAAACTTAACATAGGCTTAGTATAGTGTCTGCCTTTTACAGTTGTCTTGGGTGAACAGGAAATCCTTCTGTAAATACTCGCTCGAAAAATACTCGATACTCGAAAAAAATGCCAACTACTCGACTCGAACTCAAAAATCACTACTCGCACACCCCTAATTTTATGTTAAAAAATCTCTCTTGAAAAAAAAAAATTAAACGAGAAAGGGATTTCTTTAACTTATATCATTTAAGAACAATCATTAACACTTTGAAGCCTGGGCCCTTAATACTCCGTTTGGCATGGAATCCTGGGGGTTTTATGTTCACATTAAAAAAATTGTAAATGCCTTATAAATTTCATAAAAAGGTTATATTATATATCTTTGTAAAGGGGATAAAATTCTCTTTTCAATGATGGGCCAAACTTTAGGTGTTGTACATTTTTTATTTTTTACAGAAGCTACAAATAAGTACAAAAATATGTAAAACAAAAAATAGCTAAATATAATAATATAAAATATACTAACATATAAGCTAAATATAATATAAGCTAAATATAAATAATATAATAATATAAGCTAAATATAATAACATATAATAAATATAATAGCAAAATATAACAATATAAACAATGCTGACATAAACAATACCGCTCAGCTGTTTGTCAGCTGTTATGATAATTATTTATCCAAGACCAGATGTAGATAAAAAAAATTAATAGACCGATAAAATATAATAACAGATAGTTTAGTTTTAGTTTTAGTTTAAAAGGGGATATATAGTTGGTCCAGCCAACCCTTGCAACGAAGCCTAAGGCTTTTTGTGCCAATCCCGGTGCCTAATCGTCGTAAAGCTGGCTGCCCTTGACCAAGTCAAGGAGCTTCTTCACTAGATTGGTAATTTCCAACTGTCCCAGAGGTGAGCCTTCAAAAAGTGCCCTTCTTCTGGCACCAAGAGCCTCACACTCCAGGACAATGTGTTCTGCCGACTCTTCGTCCTCCCCACAGAGGCGACAGATGGGATCCTCCGCAAAGAGTCCCACCGTTCTTAAATGCCTCCGGAATTTGCCGTAGCCGGTGATGAGTCCCACCACCAGCCTAACGTGCGATTTGTTTAGTCCAAGAAGTGACTTTGTCAACTTCTGGGAGGGCTTCTTTACAAGAACCTGGCCGAGTCTTTGCCCTGGGAACCGCCGCCATCTTTCCAGATGTCTGGCGCTGACCCAGTTTTTAATTGCTGCTTTGGCAGCTGCAATCGAAACGCCGCAGGCCGGCTCAGGACCAGTGAAGGGTTTGAGAGCCCCCTCCCTAGCCAAGGCATCGGCCTGCTCGTTGCCTTCTAGTCCCCTATGTCCTGGGATCCATTCCAGCGAGACCTGGTTTCTTGATCCCAGGATACTGAGGGTCTCCACGCATTCCCAGACTAGACCAGACGAGACCTTCCAGGAGTCCAGAGCCCCTAAGGCCGCCTGACTGTCTGAGAGGATGCGGATGTATTTCCCACAAACCCCTCTCTCGACCACCTGGGCGGCACAATGAAGGATTGCGGTGACTTCAGCTTGGAAGACGGTGCCATACGCTCCCAGGCTCACGCTAGCGTTGGTCCTAGGGTTGCCAGTATAGACGCCAAATCCAGCTCTGTTGCCCATTCTAGACCCGTCTGTGAACCACACAACTCGGTCGTGAGAAGAAACCGGGCTACCAACACCGTCCCAGTACTCCCTCGACCTGAGGTCCTGTCACGCCTGTCCGCATAAAACTTTGCTAGCTCAGGGAGAAGGGGTGGGGTTCTTCTAAGAGACAGGCCAAGTATAAGGGAAAAGTTTTTAGTAGCTATCACCCAAATAAATGTTTCCAAGTTCATCAATAGTAGCTAGGGATTAGGGCGCCACCTTGTTGACCTAAGAATGGCAGGACTCCAACAAGGAAACTTTCCTGCAGGTGTAAGATGTACTGATGATTGTAAAAGTTCCGTTCTAGCACTATATCATGAACTATGTAAATAAATATTTCTCCCTGTGGTTAGCCAGGAGTTTAAAACAAAAGAAAACTGTTAAACTAAACACAACTACCTAAAAACAAAACAAAATAAATACTTATCCTCGTCACAAAATTTAAAAACACAACATGTTAGTGTGAACTGAAAAACTGAACTGTTTTATTCCCAAAACATAACTTATTGTTGAACAGAAAACAAATGTTAGAAACGTACATATGAATAAATTAAGTTAAAATAAATAACAGCTGATCGTCTGTTTACAAATCGATCGTTCACACATAACAACTGTTTACCTCAAAGTCTTGACTGTAATACAACTCCATGCACAGCAAAAATTGAAATGTCACAAACACTCCCCTTCCTCCAGAAAATTTCCCAAATTTTCTAATCCTGAACATACTTCTTCAGATCAGTGACATGCCAGTTACCAAGTGCTTTTCCTTTTAGATCGGCCAGAGAATATACTAAACTTGAGATTTTCCGTGTCACAACAAGTGGTCCAATAAAGCGGGGTGCCAACTTCGCCGAAAAGTGTTTAGAAGCATCCGACTGAGGGTAATTTCTTTTTAGCACAAGGTCATTAACTTTAAACTCTACGTGTCTCCTCCTAAAGTTGTATCTCTTGGCATTCTTCATATGCGCTTCCTTAAGTCTGTCAGAAACTTCTTGGTAGAAACCTTTTAGCTCCTTCAATTTTTCCCCATATTGCTGACAATCTTCAATATCTGGAGTATCCCCATCTTGCAGAACCTCGAAACCCGGACCGGAAATGGCAAGTTCCCTCCCAAAATTTAGGAACGCAGGAGTATGCTTTGTGGACTCGTGATGAGCGGTGCGCAAGGCAAAACCAATCTGTGGAATATATTTGTCCCAATCACGGTGATTGTCCTTCACATAAGCTCGTAGCATAGACACGATGTCACGATTCACACGTTCAGCAGGGTTTGCCTGAGGATGTCGGCTGGCATTAAGCAGTATCTTACAGTTATAACTCCTTGCTAATTGGGTCACAGGTCTTCCAATATATTCTGAACCGTTATCGCAAATGATATATTTTGGTATCCCAAACATTAGAAATACATCATTTTCCAGGTGTTGCGCTACAAGTTTGGCTGTAGCTGCTCTAAGAGGACGTAAAATTGTAAATTTTGTAAATGTGTCCGTAACAACAGAGAGATATTTGAATCCTTTCATGGATCGAGGTAGAGGCCCAATGAGATCAGCAGCCAACATCTTGAAAGGGGCATCCACACCACGGTAACTGCCCATCATGCCAGCTGGCCGTTGTTGATCATATTTGGTACATTGGCAAACGTGACATTTTGAAATATAGGAAGCAATGTCCTTCCTCATCTTCGGCCAATAGAAACTTTGTTGCATCCTCTTGAAGGTCTTCAATACGCCTTGGTGTCCACATGTTGGTGGGGCGTGGCAGCCTTCAATCGCCATAGATCGCAATTCTTTAGGTAGTACCAGTCGCCAAGTATCTTCATCGAGTGATGGGTCAAGCCCTTCAACTTTCTTCCAAAGTTGCTTACCTTCAATACGCCACTGACGATAACTGTCACATTGCTCTTTAACTCTTTTCAACATATTGTTGTACCACCGATCTTTCACCTCATTTGGTATTTCCATAACTGCAAACACAGTAGGCTGTTCAGGGCTTTTCTCCTCTTCAGAAATAGGCATGGAGCGGGACAGCATATCTGGGACAATATTTTCCTTACCCTTACGATGGACTAGTTGAAAAACATAAGATTGCAAACGTGTAGCCCATCTAGCTAAACGTCCAACCGGATCTTTAAGGTTATTTAACCACAACAAACTATAGTGATCAGTGATCACTGTGAACCGGGTGTCTTCAACGTACAGTCTGAATTTCTCAATGGCCCAGATTACAGCTAGGCACTCGCGCTCAGCAGCAGAGTAGTTCTGCTCTTGTCTTGTTAGAGTTCGGCTGGCATACGCAACCACCACCTCGCCTTGTCCACTACTCTGGCTAAGGACGGCTCCCAGACCATAGCCTGAAGCATCGCATGAGATAATGAAAGGTTTAGTGAAGTCAGGGCATGTCAAGATTGGAGCAGAGATTAAACAAGCCTTAATGTCCTGAAATGCTTGGTCAGCCTCTTGGGTCCACTCAAATTTTGAACGTTTTCTGAGGAGAGACGTGAGTGGGTACATTCTGCTGGCAAAATCTGGAATAAATCTCCTATACCACGATGCGGTTCCACACACTTGGCGGACTTCCTTCTGATTCTTAGGAACTGGAAGGTCCACAATGGCCTTCACCTTCTCTGGGTCGACGTGTAGACCCTCTTTACTAACTACATAGCCCAGGTATTTTAACTCACTTCTACAAAATTTACATTTTTCTTGATTCAAGGTAAGTTTAGCTTCACGGACTCGCTTAAATATTTCAGACAATATATCTAGATGCTTCTGAAAAGTGGGTGTGACTATAATTATGTCATCCAAATAGACAAACACGTATGGCTCTAAGTCAGGACCTAGCACATTGTCCACGAATCTTTGCCATGTAGCGGGTGCACCACAAAGTCCAAAGGGCATAGTGACGAAATGAAATAGCCCTCTTCCGGGAATGGTAAAGGCTGTTTTTTCCTTGCTGTTCTTTTCAAGCGGAATTTGCCAGTAGGCACTGCGAATGTCCAGACTGGAGATAAATTTGGCATCCCTAAGTCTATCAAGGATGGATGTTACGTTTGGCAACGGATAGGCGTCCTTTTTACTTACTGCATTAACCTTGCGAAAATCAACAACAAACCTCTTTGAGCCATCAGGCTTATCGATTAAGAAGATCGGGGAAGACCATTCACTCTTAGATGGCTCTATTATACCCAATTCTAACATTTGAGCCAATTCCTTGTCTATAAGCGCTTGTCTGGCTGGTGACACTGGAAAATACCGTTGTTTAATGGCTGGGGAATCTCCTGTGTCGATAACATGCTGAACTCGATCAGTGCGGCCTAATACTTTAGGTTCGTCCTTGAAAAAGCCGTCCACAATTTCCTTCAACCTAGCCTTTTCGTCTACGGATAGATGCTCCTCTGATCTGATACCACCAACAGAGCTACAAAATGCTGTACGCAGTTTATTTGCAAAATGCCACTCCCTATTGTGAAAGTCAGCAACAATATGCATGGCTTCCCAAAAGTCAATGCCTAATATCAAGGACTGATGTAAAGTTGGCACCACCAAAACCTTCAAATGCTCCGTCCTTCCTTTCAACGTGATAGGTAAGACCACGAACCCACTAACCTCATGACGCTGTGCATCCGCAGTTTCTACAAATTTATCATTAGTCAAGTGAAGATGAGCAGGGTAAGTATCAATAATCCACATCCCATCTTTGCCCAAAATGGTATGCGAGGCTCCTGAATCCAACAAAGCAGTAGTCTTTTTGCCAAACACTCGGACAGATAAGTACGGCCTAGGATCATTGATTTGGTTCTTAATCAAATAACTTAATTGGTTAGTAGTGGAATGTTTCTGGGAATCAGCTTCAATTACTTCACTGATTCCCTGCTCTGCAAGTTTTTTGGACGGCAAGAAACACAGTCTCTCTTTAAGGTATCATCTTTTCCACAGCCATAGCAAAATTTCCTCCTGGGCCTATGACAATCTTTGAACCGGTGACCAACTGTTCCACAATTCCAACAGGTGATGTCAGAATGGCTACCAGAGAATTTATGTTGCACGGTAGCTACTCTATCTGTGACCACTCTTCTATTCCGATGAGGTTCCCAGTAAGCTAGATCAGGTTCCAATGCAGAATCAATCCTGGGAGAAGGTCTAGGCCTTGAAGTTCGCAAGCGACCTGCTTCTGCTCGACGTCCCATAAAACGCAGATCATCTAGACTCTTAATTTCAAACAATGCAAGTCTGTCCTGCAGCTGTGGGTGCAAATTATTAAAGATCTGGGCCAGACGAGTCGATTCTGGAATCCGGACAGATAGCCTACCGTACAAGCCTTCCATAGCTGCCATGTACAGGTCAATAGATTCTTGTTCTCCTTGGACTCTGTTGAAAATTTCTTGCTGAAGTCGGAAGTCGTAGTCAGGGGGCTGAAATACCTCTCGCAGTTCCCTAGATAACTGTGTCCATGAGTGAATCCTACTGGTAGAAGCTCTGTACCAAACAAGAGCGGGGCCAGAGAAAAGATCAACAGCTGATTCAAAAAGTTCACTATGAGTAACTCCGCGAGCTCTGCGCAGTTCCTCAACACGTTCCAAAAAGGCAGCAACACTAGATCCATTATTGTCAAACTTGATTCCCCACTTGTAAACAGGAACATACTTAGGACGGACACCAGGACCAGAAGTTTCCCTGAGAGGATTGGGATCCATTACTTCCTCAACATGCGCAGAATTTGAGCTGTTAACTACCGCAGACCCTTTCCTAATTTCAGTAGGTAGGCTGAGCCGCTGTACAGGTAAATTATGTTCCATATTAGCATCTGAACGAAGACTAAGAATACGAAGTGCAGGCAAAACATGGCCACCAGCATTACTATCGCCTTCCTTCCCACAATCAGTTGTGGACGGTGCAGACAGATGTGTAGAAGGAATGACAACCTTAGCCGTATCCACCTGATCGCCTTTCCCACCTGAAAACTGGGCCTTAAGAGAGTCTATTATTTCCTTAGTTTTAGCTTGTAACTCCGATTTGTCACTCTCTTGGTCGTTGTCAGCATCTGCAGCAACTGGAATCCTACCAATACGCAAATAAAGATGAAACAAGCGAGCAACTATACGGTGGTAATTCATTGCTTTTTAAAGTATCTTTATTGAAGTTAAGTTTTTCTAATGACATACCTGAGCTACATGAGATGCGCTGGCCAGTAAGCTCAAGTCCTCGCTGCATGGCAAAAGACATCCAGTAGTGGACATGAAAACGGTGGAGAGCCAGAGAGAGGTAAATTGTATGATAGTGACGACTCAGTGGCAGCTTGCGAGGACGTAGATTGTTGAAGGCTGAGCCACGCCGAGTGGGCCGTGTTACTCCTGACAGGATCAACTTTAGGTTTTCAAACCACCTATTTAAACACCACAGTGAGATAACATTTTTTGTAGGGGTGTGCGAGTACTCAAAACTTCGAGTATTTGATAGAGTATTTTACTACTCGAACTCGGCTCGAAGCTCCTAAAACTACTCGAAGTTCAAGCGAGTAGTTGTATTACACGAAATATCAGATTTACATCTTAATTTAGTTTTACGAGTAAACAGTTTTATAAGTTATTAATAAAAAATGTTTGTAATTATGAACTGTACAATACGCCTAAGAATAGGTAGAACATGACGACAGTCAAATGAACTAGTCGACGTAATGAACGAGTTCGTTCATTATGATTTGAACTAGTTCACTTCAAAGTGATCAACAGAGCTGGGATGGTAGCGATCACTGTAAATTGTAGTGATCACACATGTTGGTTGCCGAGTCTACTAGTCACTTCTAACCTAACCTAAAATAGCGTGAATAAAACAGAAGTGCTGGTTAGTGTCTTTATGACCAAAGAAAGGGGACGAGAGATCCGGTTCAAGACGCTCAAAAAACCTGTTACCAATACAAATCTAACAGTCTATGCACCATGGAAATTATGCATATTTTCATTCATATCAATAATACCGTTCAATCAAAAGGGTCCCGAGAACGGTTTACTTTACATCCCAAGAATCGAACTTCCGATCTTTTCTAGGTGAAAGTTCATCTCGGTTGTAGTATACGTACGTACAAGGAACCGTTCAGCTCTTTTTCGGAAATGAAATTATCGTATATTTCTTGCGAGTCGATTGAGGTCTATTTTGTTTTTTAATCTGAGCAGGGAATCGTCCAATGATTTGACGTAAGAAAATACCGTATCATACCTAAAAAATTGGTAATGACGTTCTAGCAGTGTGTGACACAACATTATTGATTTATTTTCCTTCAAGTAAAAAATAGATATATATCCGTGGCGAACGTCTATTAATTATTATTCTGAAAACGCCTTAGATCGCCAAAACTGTGTGCAATATTTGCGCATACGATATTTTTTCCTGTCAAATTGTTGAACGGTTTTCTGATTAGGTTAGACAATAACACAGTTGGAGTGTAAAAGGTGGTAAAGTACGATAATTTTGATTCGTAAATTCACTGAACGGTCCCCTGTTCATATTGACGTCAATGTCGATGTAAACTGTAAAACAATCACGAATCAACCAAAGTGAGGGAGAAACATGTTGGAAGACCTTTTCTAAACAAAATATGACGAATTTAGAGATTCGGAAAATAATTTTTGTTGAAGCGAGGCCTTATCAAACGTCTCGTTTTTTATTCATAAGTTTATAATTTAGCTGCTCAAAATCTTCACTGTATCACTAGTTGGCACTTAGCTGATATTTCAGATTGCATCTCGTCGCCAATATCGGCTAGACCTATTATATTAGCCGACTAAGTCTATGGTTTTCATTCGATTACACCATGTTTAATGAATTTCCCATTATGACATAATTATTTATCTGTTGTTCACTGTAGCCTCATGTATCGAGGTAGTTTCAAGTTGCACATATTTCATTACCGATCATAATTTAAAAACTAATTCATCCTAAGCGACTTTAAAATTTATTTTTAGTAAACCTGCTTGGTTATTACCGTATTATCAATTGATTGAACCACAGTCATTGTCTCTAGATTTTCAAATTTGATTATATAATTCAGAGCTTATTTCCGGTTAGTTGTAACTTTGTTATTACTGAATTAAATACCCACAGAATACAGATCCACTCTTCTTGGCGTGTACACAATCAATTTTTTTTGAGAAGAGGCAATTCTCAAAGCAAATGACCGCATTTGGCGATATTACCTGAATTTTAGCATCAGTTTGGTTGGATGCAACTTTTGCCAACAAGCTTTACTACGTTTTCGCGGTACACTTTGAACTGAACCACCAGATAACCATATAGGCTAGCTGTGAAACAGTATAATTGGCTTGCATAGAAAATCTGATCTGTGATATGAGTGAACAGATTAAATCTTTATAATCCATGTTGTTTCAATTAATAAGATACTTTCTTAATTTCTTACATAATATTAGTTCTAAAAAAAGGAAAAAGGTTAAACAAAACAATGCCACATAAAAATGTAGGAAGGCAGGAAGTAAAAAGTTTTATTTATCAAATGTTACAGTTACAAACAACAAATCAAAATTATTGTGTTCAGTTTAGATGTATATATTTACGAATCTGGCAAAACTTAACATAGGCTTAGTATAGTATCTGCCTTTTACAGTTGTCTTGGGTGAACAGGAAATCCTTCTGTAAATACTCGCTCAAAAAATACTCGATACTCGAAAAAAATGCCAACTACTCGACTCGAACTCAAAAATCACTACTCGCACACCCTTAATTTTATGTTAAAAAATCTCTCTCGAAAAAAAAATTAAACGAGAAAGGGATTTCTTTAACTTATATATTTAAGAACAATTATTAAAAGACAAATTGACATAACATTATCAATTTTTAACATAAAATAAGTACTAATACTTTGAATACTGAATATAAATTTAGTTTAGTTTTATACCTTGTAATTTTAATGCCTTACTTTAAACATTTATTTTTAATTTTTACAAATTAAATTTCCTTACATACAAAGTAAAATACTACAAATATGAAACATATTTGTTTTTGTTTTTATTTTTAAATTGCTCTAATACATTTTTCTGTAATTTCCTGAACAAGAAAATACAGAATGGCGTATGATGTGCTGTGGCACATTTTGGCAATCGTCTCTCTGCTAGATGCTCCTTTTTTGTGTTTGTTATAGAGTGTGTAAGTATTTGTATCATTGTTTGTGTTTCTGTGGCTGTTGGGTTTTTGTTAGCTGTTGTGTTTTTGTTCTTAAGAGCTTTCATTCCTGGTCATTAAGAGCAAAGCTGTCTCTAATCCTTTGTCATTTTGGATCGTCTTGGCAACCACCCTCATTTCTTACTCTCTTCAGGTGGGGACCAGACCATACGTCCTGAGACTCAGCTGGATCTACACACTGGCCTTATAACATTTTCCCATCCCAAAGGGGGCTGTCACTTTCTTCCCTCTTCCTCGTTTCGTTAATAGCTACTCTATGTCCAGGTGACAAGCAACTATGATGTTTCTTACTCTTCCAGCCTGCTTTCAGTTTTGTGAAAGTGAACTTTAAGAAAAACTTTTCTAGATGTGATGGGGGAAGATGAGAGTAACTTACACAACATTTTATTTAATTTCAATCGTTCCTCTCCTCCTTTCTTTAAATTTCTAAACAGCTTGATTCTTGGGGCTTTTTGCAAATTTATAGCTCTAGGATGTTGAAAAGAGAGAAATGAATATTACTGTTAAGATCGTTTTCTCCTTGTTGTTTTTTTTAAGCTTGAGGCCAAGTTTAATATAATCATTATACATGTTTACCTAATATCAATAGTTTTATATTATCTTAGTTTTTCTATTTTTTACTTTTTTTTGGAGTATTTTTCTTTTCTCTTTAAACATTTATTTTAACGAGTAACCAATAATTCCAATTTAAGCTGTTTTTCTAACTTCTCTCCTGAGTGTGTGTTGTTTCCCACTCTCGTTGGGGCTTATTTTGTGTGAGGGTGGGTTTCAATACTTCAGAGTAGAATTTTAATAAAGAAGAGAATTATATAAAAAAAATTTGCATAAAAGAAAAATGGTCTGTGTAAGTTTTATCGTAGAAAAAGTTTGGTTTGTTTGATCCTGTGAAAATTTATTAGAGAAAAATATTTATTAAAAGTTAACTTGAGGCAAATTTACGTTAGACTTTTTACTGGGGCGTAAGGCCTTAGCATAGTGAGAAAAGGTACTCCCAATGAATTCAAAATATCAAGCAGAACGTCCATTTATTGTGACATGCATACTTAACTTAACATTTTTTAAATCTGGAAATTTATTTGTCTTTAAGTTGCTGCCTCTCGAGAATAGAAGCATATTAATTATTTTATAAACAAGACCTCTACACAATCCATTTCAAACTACAAATTCTCATTTAATTTAATAAGCTAATCTAACACTGAGCACGATTTAATTACTTTTAGAAAATTTGTAAAATAAGTTACATACTTAAATTCAAATTACATAAATTTAGAGATTCATTCTTGAGAAGACTACTATTTACAATTTACAAAATAAACAAGTTAATTATTATTAGAAAAATGTATGAGAAAATATTTACATCAGAGAATATTTCTTTTATAAGTCATCAATTGAACATTACCGAATTTAGATACAAATTTAGAAAACTTTATAACGTTATCAAATCATACAATTGTTGCCAATATCTTAAAATATAGAATATATAAGATCTTACATGTTACATTCGATTGAATTCCTACTCCGGCCGGCACCTCCACACTAATAGCTCTTTTCACCTGCCGAAACTAACTTGAACTGTCCACATCGCTTCCGTATCGTTACCCACCTCCCGTATCGTTTTCCAATTGGTTCACCCCGTTTTAATTGGCGTTTTGTTACCATATATGGTAACAATGTACGCACCACGTTGTGTCTCAAACATTTGGAGCCACGTTTACTTCCACTTTTTATGATTTAAATTTTATTAATAATTATTTTTTTGTTGTATATAATTTCTATCTTACATCTGCCTGTTTAAGAAATAATGAATTTTAAATAGAAATGATAATGTTAAAGAGCAGTGATAATTGTTAAGTACAAACACGATGATGTTAAATAGAAATCAAATACAAGGTTGATTAGTTTACCTTAAAGTGCTGCCATAGAGAAGGGCGATAGGACAGTCAAGCTCAGATGAGTCTACATTGGACACTGGTTTGGTTTCCAATGAGAGGGTTACATTCAAATTTTGTGATCGAAATGCACGATATGAATCATGTACCTGTAAATATACTGAATGTTAACTTTCATGAACAGAGGCTGAATGGGAAGCTGCCAGTAAAGTGTGTGAAAACCAGATTATATTATTTTTCAGGAAGAACCAAAACAATTAGTAGATGTATTTATTCAATTTTCAAAATGAGAATGCAAAAAAGTAAAGATTAAAAGATGTCTAATCAAATTTGTATACAATATCGACTATCAGCAATTTATTAAGTGAAAGAGTAAATATAAACTAAATAATGATAGTGTTTAATATTTAAAAATTCATAAATGCTTGCTATTTATCCAAAAGGGTTTCAAAAATAAATAAAAATCATTATAGACCATCACATATTATAACAATTAAATCAATCACCAAGGACAATTTGTATAACCCTTCAATGATTAAAAATTTTAAAACATCATAAAGAAAAGGAAAAGTGTCAGGGAGTCAAGACATCACTGACAAATGAAAAAGAAACAAATATAATGCATGTTTTTTTTAGAAATATGAAAATTAAAATTTGCACTTGTAACAGGACTTTATACACTTAAAGGAATGTGATATATTCAAATAAGTTAATTCAACGACAAGATTTAAAAAGAAAGGATATGATAAAAGCCGGATAAAACATGTCATAAATAACTTGGTTTAATTGAAGAAACACGTTTAGCAACAGACAGCACATCTAAGCAGAGCGCCAACAATTGCATGTGACACAACGCGCTCTGCAGCAATTGTATTGAAACGAACGCTGTTTATCACGATCGCCAACTTTGACGCTGCTTTGCAATACAATACGAAAGATATTTTTAAAAAATGCTGATTGCCGAGGGTGTGTATGTAAAAGGAACTGTTCCACTTCTTCCACTCGCGAAATGGACTCTTCCAGCCAGTCATACTGAGGAGTGAGCTAAAAGTGAGGAATGGCATAATTTATGCTGTTGCCTTAAAATCAATAAAACATATGTTTATCGTCAAGCAATCATGACAAAGTTGGTACCAATCAACGCAAAATGTTCTGTTCTATACATTTCAGATTTTTAATAATTTTTTCATGCAATTTTATAGATATAGGAAATAAAATTATAACGTGCAACAAGAAACTTGCGCTCAATTCCCGCCTGGTGTGGAGGTCGGGAGCGGGTAAAATGGCCAATGTTTGTCGCATGACTGAAGAATAACCAGAAGACGGAATAAGGTATAGTAAATGTCAGTCTGCATTGAATGAAATACTCTATCTAACAAAACAAATTACAATGTTTTAGCTGCATTAGGTATTTAACAAAAATTTTGTTGTTTACCCTAATTTGCGTGCTATCCAAAAGTGAGTAACCACATAATTTATGCTGTTGAGAAAAGTTGTTGTTCAAACTTTATTTTTTGCTGTAATCTAACAATTCTTGTATATTTCTATTCAGAAATATGTCATTTATCAAGTTTTAGTACGTAAAAAATTCCTAAAAATTATTTTCTATTTTTTATTATGATTATAATGTTTATGATTACAGTTCTTGATAAGAAAAACGATATGATAAAATTTACATTTGGAGTATATTTAGTATTATTTAATATTTTAATGAAAAAGGCTTGCGAAATGCCGAAAAAGGACCTATCAGTTGGGAGCACATAATGGTCACCAATCACGATCTAGGGTTAAGTTAACTATGGGATTACCCAAAATGGACTAAGTTTATGCTCAACAAAGGGATTTGATATGAACTGATATCCTGGTTTTATACGTGCTTTGTTATGATTACCATCCATTATTATGTTTAATGTTGTCATTTAATTGGCACATTTAAAGACTAAAAGTTTGGTAAAAAAATCCTCTTCTATGGCCTAGAATGACAGGAATGATAAGGCTGTTGATCAGCTGTTGACAGGAATGATAATGCTGTTGATCAGCTGTTGACAGAATAGTCTGTGTAAATAAATGTTTATATAAATAATTGTATTTTAAATACTGGTATAGTAACTCTGTTACTGAAAGGCCTAATGAAATTAAAATTACTGGTGATTTCAAGTCCTTTCATTCATTCAAATTATACTGGTATAGTTGTTTATGCAATCTTTATGTGTACAAACAAGGCACATACAAGTGATATATTAATCCAATGCTTCAGTACTGGAAGTCTTTTTAGTAATGAAGTTATTATTTAAAAGAACAAGAAGATGAAGGAGCGATTAATTTTCCACCGGAAATAAAAGTTAGATATGGAAATGGACCATATATGGTTTTGCATAGTTATAATGGTTGTATCAAATTTTACCTGGTTGCTAGAATACTCTGGCAGCTTATCGGGAGCACAGGGCATGACAGAATGATGGTCGTTAGGATTGCCCAGGCACACCCAGGTAAGCTTGATGCTAAGTTTCAGATTTGGAAGGTGCAGCAGTCGGCAATCATCATATTTGGACGCAGTCCTCACCCAGATGTCAAAGTTACCCTTGAATACGACCTTGGCTGCAACAATTACAGTAGAAACTCTTTAATCCGGCACATTTGGGACTTGAAGCCTTCTGGATTAAAGAAACTTCCGGACTATGGAGGTTATTTATAAAAATACAGGAGGTGTATAAAAAATAACATAATATGCACAACGGAATTGTACTGTATGTATACAGAGTGTCCCACGAAGAGGTTTACACATTTGATTTTATATTATTTGCCCATTTTTGCACAGAACATTTTCAAACTACACAGAATTCATTAAGTATGTTTTAAAAATATTCTGTTAAAATTACAGCTCTCTAGAAATTGTAGAAATAAAATGGTGATATTTTGAAAAACTATACTTTAAAAACAGTAAAAAACCAGCGTTTTTTATTTTGTAAAATTATCTATTGTCATATTCTACATAAATAAGGCATTTAAATTAGAAAATCAGAACATAGCCAAACTTCCTTCTAAAGTAGAGTTCAAAATTATTCGAACTGTAATTCATCCACAGCGACACACTGATAACAGTGCTTAACAAATGAATCGTAAGCTCTTACAAAGAAATTCAGCGGTATCCGTAGAAGTTCATCTTCAATTGATTGTTTTAATTCCTCATCATTATCGAAGCTACGTGTATAAACTTGTTCCTTTAAGTAACCCTACAGAAAGAAATTACACACAGTTAAATCTGGGTGTCGGGGTGGCCAATCTAAATAATCACTTCCACGACCAATCCAATTGCTACAAAGATTATCATTTAATAATTGCTTGACAGGATTTGCAAAATAGGGAGGAGCACCATCTTGTTGGAAGATTGCTTGATCCATTTCTGGAACTGTAAAATGAGGCAATACTTGTTCTTTTAAAACATGTGTATGTCTATTCCCAGTCATTGTACTGTCTGAAATGTCGTAAGATAGCATGCCATTACAACTGACAGCTGCCCAAACAGCAATTCCTTTTGATTTGAGTTGAGCCTGTTCAAGAATGTGTGGATTAGCGGTGTTGTAATAATAACAATTGTGTCTATTTACAATACCATTGTGGTAGAAAGTGGACTCGTCTGAAAAACAATTTTAGTATGCCAATCAGGATCTAGCTCATGAAACTCAATTATATGAGAACAAAATTCCACTCTCCTCTCTGGATCATTTTCGAGAAGATTATGGACTTGGTGACTTTAGTAAAATTAATTTTGTTTTTCTTAATTAATCTATGTATTGTAGACTTGGAACGCCAGTTTCAAGTTCAACCTTCCTCAGTGATTTCGGTTTACCTGGAGAGCTTCATTCTCATTTGATTTTCTAGAGTACTTTTTTACGACACTTCCAGTTTCTAACAAATTTGTCCACTTAATTATTGTTGGCTTACTAGGTGGTTCAACTCCTGGGTAGGCAACCTGAAATTGTCTAATTGCTTCTGCAATGTTGCTAAAAACAATAGCCCACGCACAACACATCACTTTTTGTTCAACATTAAAAGCGATTTTTCGATCTTCAATATCAGCAAAAATGTAATGGAGGTGGTTAGGTTATGTTTTTTTAGCACAAGCAATATTCTTCAATCAAATAGCTGTTTTAACAGTGGGCGTTATTAAACAGCTGTTGCAACACAGCAATCAAATCAGGTAATACAAGAAATTAATTTTTATAGGAAGCAAAATGGTAAATTTTCTAAATGCCACCATTTTGTGTCTACAATTTCTAGAGAGCTGTAATTTTAACAGAATATTTTTAAAACATATTTATTGAATTGTGTCGAGTTTGAAAATGTTTGGTGAAAAAATGGGCAAATAATATAAAATCAAACATGTAAACCTCTTCGTGGGACACCCGGTATATTATTTAAACATGAGTTATTTAAACAATCTAAATCAATATATAAGTACAGGAGAAATATTAAAATGTATTTTTAAGTACAGTACATGATGAAATAAATTTGAATACAGTATGAAATACAGTCCAGTACTGTAATATAGTGTTTGTGGTTTTCAGCAACAGCACTGGCATATGGCTGGAAAGAATATCTAATATCTATTTGCTTCTTGCAACTAATTTTTTTACTAGCTGTCGAGTTGCTCACTTTACAATGTTCATTGTGAAGGCAATTCTGTAATTTGTGTCTATTGCCGTTGATGCCGGATTACGACAATTCCGGACTATAGAATGCCGGATTAACCCTTTTAACGCCAGCCTAATTTTTCATGGTGGTGCGAAAAACGCCAAGCTAATTTTCAGTAGATGTGCGAAAAACGCCAAGCCAATTTTGACTAAAATGCAGAGTCTTGCTTAAAAATTCACAGTAAATTCATTAATTGTCATAAATTAATGAAATCAGTCTTGTTTTGTTGGTATTGAGTTGTACTATAACATAAAAATAAAAGTTTTAATTGTTGGCCATTTTTTGGTTTTGTTAACCCTCCGGTGGTTCACTATATGAACTCTTGTGGTTTAGGTGGTTTTGGGCAATTTGTAAAGTTTTTTTTAAAAATCAATAAAAAATGTTTTTTTTTATCCAATTATGCACTTTTATACATTAATTTGTTCAGAAAATTATATAGTAGCATAACATGAGATAAAAATTTACTTACCAAATAATTTTCATTTTTTCATGCAGGAGAGAATAAGAAAAAGAAGAAAGTCTGGAATGGTTTTACAAGTTCTCACGTAAACAAAATAAAAACTATAAACTGTATAAAAAATCCAAAATAGCCACTTTTTTCTAAATTTAATTGTGAACAAGAAAATGTATAGTTTTATCCACTTATGTATGAAAAGAACAATGTTATTTACAAATATTTACATTCATGTACGTTGTTTGAAACCCGATTATTCTGAGGAGCTTCCACTGCTAGGAGCTGCTCTTTTCCTCCCACCTTTCTTGGGCCTCCAGAAGTGTTGCAATTGATGGAAGCACTCTCGGTGGACTCCGCAGTTGCACCCTGGGCAAAAAAACCTTGACCTACCCCTTTTTTTAAAAGATTTGCATACTACACAAGTCCATTCTGACCGGCCCGGCAATTTTCAATTCAATTTTTTTTTTTTTCAATTTTTCACTTTCAACTTCACTTATATTACCTACCTCTTCATTCAACTCTCTATCAATTTCACTATCACGTAAATTATCCATTTTTATATGAAACAATCACAGAACAACGTAACCATAACAACACAAAGTAGGCCCAACACTGATGACGCGGACGACGCAAACACCTGTACATGCGAAAAGCAACTGGTGGTTGATATTGATTTTTCTAGTAGTATTATACGTTCATAGTAAGAAGAGCAAAATCAGCTGTTTACAATGATGTCAAATACAGAGGGTTTAGTGAAAGATGATCGTTCAGAAAATCGATAAAAGCAATTGACGACGCAGCGGCAACGAACCACGGCAGTTGCGTTAATGCTGCCGATGCGTCGTCATTAAACCACTGGAGGGTTAACAAACAAATATAAATTTACTTTTTTTATTTTTAAAAATTGTTGTACTTTGTAGTATCATAACATACCATAAATATCAAACCACCACATATGTTAGTATTTTATCATATAAAACATTTAATTGTTAGCACATACACAAAATTTGAAGAATTTACCTTGATATATACAGATGTTATGTTGCATTTTCCAGATATTTACATTTTGAGAAAAATCACATGTTATGCCATGGTAACACAATTTTTCATTTGAAGTTCATAAAAAGTATTAAATTGCACTAAAAACTTATACAACAGTCTAATATTACTAAACTAATAAACATTTGAAGAATTTACCTTGACATATACAGATGTTATGTTGCATTTTCCAGATATTTACATTTTGAGAAAATCACATGTTACCATGGTAACACAATTTTTCATTTGAAGTTCATAAAAAGTATTAAATTGCACTAAAAACTTATACAACAGTCTAATATTACTAAACTAATAAAATAAGCCCACTTTTTTATATTTACAGGGTCTACATACAATTTGTAAACAAACCACAAACACACTGAATGGATGAACTGGGTCATCTAACAAAAGTAAACAAAAACAACTTTGGTTCCATAGATAGAGTATAATGCATAGAAAAAATCCAAAGAGGTTAAAATATTTTTCTTTATGTTCCTTATATACTATAGAAAGAGTGTGCCAAATTTCATTGACTTTGATTAATATTAAAGACATGAAAAAAAAATAAAAATGAACGATCGATATAGCGATCGTTAGCAGTTTTAGCGCGACTATGAACGATCGTTATATCGATCGTCGGCGATTTTCGCACAAGTGCCGACGATCGATATAGCGATCGTCGGCGTTAAAAGGGCTAAGGAGGTTTTACTGTATTATCAATCAGTTCCTGAATAAGATTTATAATCAAGAATAACGATTTTACTTAAGAATAAACAAACCTACATTTAGAAGAATAAAAATACATTTAAAAGAATATTGATATATTGTTTGTAATCACCTGGACTAACAATAACATTTCCAGAGTGATATGTTTTACTAACTATTGTCAATAAAATATTGGAATTATATTTTAACCTGGACATCTTTATTGTAAACACCAAAAATATAGTAAACAAAACAATTACATGAAAACAGCTGTTACATATGTAATTAATTAATTCAAACCATAGAGATCGAAACTTTACTATACTTCACCTTCCCACAAAAACTTTACTATAGCTGTACTTCTCTTTCCATCTACTTTATTCTCTTCGATGTCCTTTGTCTCAAGGCACACTAGATCTAAGTGACACCTAAAGCGGCGTCCGATGAAAAGTTCCGCAGGAGATATTCTTGTAGTTATGTGAGGTGTTATTCTATACTTTAAAAGAAAATTTAGTAAATCGGCATCAAGTCCTTTTGGTGATTTCTCTTGACAAAGTTTCCTTAACACGTTTTTCATAGTTCCAACTGTCCCATTAGAAGATGGGTGATAAGTTGGTGTGGTAATATGTTTTATATTAAATTGTTTACAAAAGATTCAAATTCTCCAGATGTGAAATAAGTAGTGTTATCTGTTAAAAATATTTAAGAATTCCATATCTACATATTAACAACTTCAATTGTTTCACTGTTTCAAGCTGTTGATGTTGAATTTACTTTTATTATTTCTGTCCACCCAGAATATTCATCAACAACTAAGAGAAAATGTGAGTTCATAAAAGGTACTGCAAAATCAATATGTACTCTGTTCCAAGGTTCATCACTTTTTGGCCATGTTACTAAAAACTTATGTTGAGGTTCTCTAGCAGCATACATGTTACATAATAAACTACAAGTTTGAGATAATCGTCCTATTGCTCCATCCATTCCTGGCCACTATACGTAAGACCGTGCTAATGCTTTCATTTTAACCGTTCCTAAGTGTGTGTTGTGCAAATATAGTAGAATATTTTGCCTCAATGTTAAAGGAATAACTGTTCTTACTCCCCACAAAACACACCCATCATGTACAAGATAGTTCTTTCTGTTTGGAATAAAAAGATTTCAGGTCAGGAGAAACTATCTTGTTTCGCCGACCATCACATATTTCTTAACTTCATTAAGAACTGTGTCTTTTTCAGTTTCTGCTCTAATTTCTTTAGTTGTAATTGGTAGTTTGTTAATATTTTCTTGGAAAATCAGTTCTACCACTGTGTTGTAGCCCTCATCATTTTTGTCAAATTCACTATCTTCACCAACAGGTAACCGGCTGAGACAATCTATTTTTCCAAAAGTTTTTGTAGGTACATACTCAATCTCTGTGAGGTTGGATAGAAACAATGCCCACCGTTGTAGTCTGTATGAATTGTTCGAGGGAATTCCTTTTGTGGATCCGAATATGGACAGCAATGGTCGATGATCAGTTTGAATTAAAAAATGAGAACCCCACAAGTATATACGAAATTATTTTAGTGCATAAACTATGGACAGTGGTTCTCGTTCGATTTGAGAATAATTGCGTTCTGCTGAAGTAAGTTTTTTGGATGGGAATGCTATTGGTTTGTCTTGGCCATTTGAGAAACGGTGGAAAATTGCGCAACCAATTCCTACTGAAGATGCATCAGCTGTTACAATTATTTTGTCTGTATTATTAACAGGTACTAATATTGGGGCTATTGCTAGTGCTCTCTTAATATTTCCCACAGCTTCACTACAACTGTGCGACCAGTTCCATGATATACCCATCTTCCTCAATGCATTCAATGGTGCACTTAAATCCAAAAAATGATTAAGGAATTTATTCTAAAAGTTGACCATTCCAAGGAAATGTCTCTAGGTGTTTCAATTACATTGGTACAGACATTTCCATAATTGACTTAACCTTATTTTCACTGGTATATATGCCTTCTTTGGAGATGGTCATTCCTAGATAATTTATTCTTCATGAATTTACACATCTCTTTGTTTAAACAAAATTCATGCTCTCTAATATGATTTAAAACTTTTTTGATAGTTTCAAAGTATTCTAAATAATTTTTCTCCTGTAATGATAATGTCATCCAGAAGTAAAGCCACACCTTTAATATCAGATAACCTTTAAGATGCACCCTTTATTGAAAGATAGCTGTTGCAGAAGCAACGCCAAAACAAATTCTCTTGTATCTCATTAATCCGATAATTGTATTTATTACAAAAAATTTTTTGCCTTCTTGTTGTGTGTTTGATTCACAATACACACATTCACATTGTTTGTTAAACTGAGTCTGTTAGAGGTGCATTTCATTAAATAAGAGTTCAATTCCCTATTTAGAGGTTACATGCTTTAAAATTCGTTATACAGAGGTAAACCAACTTAACTTCAAGACGATAGAATATTTGTTAAATTGAGTAACCAGGCGTGATTTATTTGTAATATAGTTAAACTTACAATTGAGTGTTATGGATAGTTTATGAACATTTTTAAATATTCATTAGATCAAGGAATTTATTAAACCAAGGTTTGTCACAAGATTCTATTGTAGTTCAAATTTATGATCATTGTGTGTATTTCAATTTGGAAGGTATTTATAGTTTTAGTGGAGTTTTCAAGAGTCTGTTAATAAGTCAGGCGGTTGCCCACCATTTGTCCAGTCCATGACCACACTGGACCAAGTGACTTCCATCTCCTCTGTGGTGTTGTAGGGATCTAGGGAAGCATGCAGCAGCACAGTCAACTGGTGGATCTCCATAGTCAGTTGACCATGGAGCAGAAGTCTCATTTTGTCCCAGAAGGCCAACGGCGGGCTAGGATCAAGTGATGGTCGCCAAATCTTTTCGAAACCTGTGAATTTCAAGCAGTAATTAATTTACAAAATATTGCAATTTAATTTTTAAATATTATGTATTCTGTATTATTTATTATTCCTTTACACTATGAAAACATTGTTTGATTTGTAGCTTATTTTATATTTTTGTAAGGCTTAGTCCATTTAAAATTTTGTTAGTCTCTCTGTAAACCCTTTCCTACCATCTACAGTGTAAATAAAGAGAAGATAATGTTCGGACTATAGTTCACAGCATAATAGTAATATTATCGGCGTTCCCTCCTATACTCCCCAAAATACCCTCATGGTTCCCTCATGGAACCATGAGGGTTATGTATTTATAGGTTATGTTAGGTTTTGGTTAGGTTACGATATTTGGTTAGGTTATGTTAGGTTTGGTTAGGTTACGTTAGTTTTGGCTAGGTTAGGTTTTATTAGGTTAGGTTAACAAACACGAATCTAAAACACCAGCCTACTCCCAAAACCTAATATAACCTACCTAACCTTACAACTCAAGATATTTTTTAACCCTTTGCACGCGGAAAACGATTATATACACAGCCTCTACTTTGCCTGAAACGCGGTAAATGAAGATATCCGAAATTAAATATTTCTGTCGATAGTATAAATAATAGTTCCTAAAACTTCCGCTAGAGTGCAGCATCAACTTACACATGTCTTTGGCCAACTCCCTCAGCCTATCAAAAACGTATATCGTTATGAATGAAAATGGGCTGAGCAGTCAATTACAGCGTGCATGGGCGCGGCTCCGTCTACTGCCTTTGCACACAGGTAAAATGAAAATATCATCCTTCTGTCACTCCACCCAAGCACATTGTTTTCAATACTTATCGTTCTTTTTCTCTGTTTTCTGGTTTTCAATTATTTTGTTGTAGTTAATATTGTATCATAAATGAAAGATACTGTTAAAACGTTAAAAGTTTCAACTAAAATGTTGAAAATTTGTTATATAAATGTACTTTTCATTATAGTTGTACATCTACAATAAAATAGCGTTAAAAGTTGTAATTGTAACTTTAAATATAAAATTTTGTTTTTATGTACCTTTATGTTTCTAAAACTTAAAACAAAATTAACTTCACATTTTATTAAAATTATTTTTTTTACATAATTACATGTTACTTTAAAATAGGGTAAAATAATTTCTGCGTGCGAAGGGTTAAATGGTCCCTCATATCTGAACCATTTTTCACTCATTACTTGTACTCACTAAGATTGCACTGGGCTATCACCGGTTCCCAGCAAGGCCCAAAGGCATAACTGAAATGCTCCACTTCACAGTTGAGGTCATGATAGAACTTGAGGGAAGTCATACTGCGCTCAACCTGACTGTGACCCCAAGGCTCCCCCAACTCTATGGTCACCTCTCTTCTGGCTGCAACAAACCAAACAAGTAAAAATTATATAAAATATAGATCTAAAGCACTAACAGTCAGTTGAGGAAGAAGATTAATTTACCTAACATATGCATAGCTATTAATTATGAAATAACAGTAGTAATATCATAATTAATAGACTATTATGTAATGTTAATTACATAATCAAACGTTTATGTTAAAGTGTTGAATTAGGAATAGTGGTTAAGTAACAACGATAAAACATGTCACAGAGATAAAAAAGATATGAAATAATTTGAGATAATAAGTGTTAAAAGTGAACAAATAAAAAAAAAATTCTAGGGTTAAAATAGAAAAAAACAAATATAGATTATGTTTAATAATGATAAAAATTGTACAAATTCGTAAAAATGTGGACGGGTAAAATACTTTATGTGTCTTAATTAGGATTCTTTTTTTATATTTTTGGTACTGCTCCACTGAATCGCTTTGATAAGGGTTAAAAACCTGCTATCTGCCAGTGATCCTGGAAATCCTGTTAAATTATGCGCTTCGGTGTTACACCATCATCAGATCCTTACTCTAAACTTGAAACATTTTTTAACACAACCTTAGTTCAACCAGAACATAAACACAATGCAAATTTGAGACAAACAAAGGTTCAAATGTGTAAGGCAGCAGACTTTGCACATCTAAGGTTGGGGACTTTGGATCTTTTCCGTTATACGTATACCACTATTTAAATATATTGAATAATACATTTTAACCATTGTTTGGTATAAATAACGGAACACGGTATTCAATTTATTGATTTAAAACATGTTTTCCTCATTTTCAACCTTTAGAATCCCAATACATCGAGGCCGCCCATATACATCACGCCGCGGCAGTTATGGTTAGGTTAGGTTATTATATTGTAGAATGAACCTGTAATTTGTAAAAACATTCTTTTAGAATGATTCTTTTGTGAATCCCTCTGGTCTGAGGAAGGTGAGCGTGGTTCACCGAAATCGATCACCATAATACTTGTGCATTTTGTGCTTGTATTGTAGTATATTTGTGCATTTTGTGCTTATATTGTAATAAATTTGTGTTGTGTGACGTTTACTTGTACTGTATATGTACCAACACGTATTATGCTAATTAAAAAACTACAAGTATTTTATTACTCGAACTCGGCTCGAAGATTCCGAAACTACTCGAAGTTCGATCGAGTAGTTGTATTTAACGAAATATCAGATTTACATCTTAATTTAGTTTTAAGAGTAAACAGTTTTATTAGTTATGAATAAAAATGTGTGCTTCCTTGTGTTTTATTTTACCCTTAATCATACGTTAACAGTTTGGTACGCGTAATTATGAACTAAACAATACGGCTAAGAATAGGTAGTACACGACGACAGTCAAAAGAACTAGTCGACGTAGTGAACGAGTTCGTTCATTCTGATTTGAACTAGTTCAATTCAAAGTGAACAACAGAGCTGGAAAGGAAGCGATCACACATGTTGGTTGTCCGAGTCTACTAGTCACTTGTAAGCTAACCTAAAATAGCGTGAATAAAACAGAAGTACGGGTTAGTGCCTTTATGAATATCCAAATTTTATTCAAATATTTCACCAAAACACTCAAAGCTTATTACCAAAATTAGACCGAGTTGATGTTATTGTTAGTGATCTTCAACCTGATGTTATTTTAATAACAGAGCATTGGGCTAATAATAATATTCTAGAATCAGTTCACTTTTTAGGTGGTCTCTACAACTATGCACATTCATTTTCAAGAGAAAGTGTTAGAGGAGGTGGTGCGGTTATTTTTATCAAAAGCAGCATTAACTTCTCTGCTGTTGATATTGATAGGTTTTGTGTGCAAGGAGTGATAGAGTCTTGTGCTATTAAAATAAAAATAAAAAAGGAAGAACTTATAATAATATGCATATACAGACCTCCAGGGTCTAATATAAATTTTTTCTTTGATAGTTTAAGACCATTGACAGAGTACATCAACCTTAACCATAATGTAGTCCTAATGGGGGACTTTAATATTGATGTTTTGGAACGCTCAACGAATCTAATTAGATTTAAGACTTATATAGATGAGTTTAATTTTAAATATTTAATAAGAGTTCCAACTAGGATTGCTACAAATTGTAAGTCAACTTTAGATAACATTTTAGTCAATGACAAACTATCGAAACAGGATTTAAATCCCAGTGTAATTCCAACTAGTATATCTGATCATTCTGGTATTGTCTTGAATATCCATTTTAGCTTTGGGAACTCTCGGCAGAGCTGCATTGGGGGTACTTTAAAAAAATAAATAGTAAACAAAGAAAATCTAGATTTATTGAATAAACTTATAATTAAAAAAACCTGGGATTTTCTCAACTCTAACAATAATGGTTACGAGTCCAATATTGATGTAAATTCTATTTTCTTAAAATTCTTTAGTGTTTTTAATTACTACTTTAAAAAAAGCTACCCCGTCGTTAATGAGCGAAGGAATGTAGTTAAAAACAAAAATAATCTGCCATGGGTTACAAAAGACGTAATTAACGCAAAAAACTACCTGTTATCTTTAGAATCTGCTTGGGTAGAAAATCGTAATGACAAAATGCTTAAAAAATTACTAGTTGAGAAAAACGCAAGTATGAGTTACTAATAAAAACTAGAAAGAAAGAATATTTTAGTGAAACATTAAGTACAGGGTGCGGCAAAATGATCTGACGGTTTTCTTTACCTTACAGTTGAGCGAGTAGGTAGTGGGGGGTGGTGGGGATATGCGCTTCGCAGAGCCCACTCGTGGACATTTTTAGTAGCCATGGAGCAGTGGTCGGCTGAGCATCGTGTGTTTGTTGTCGAGGCGTTTTTTTAAAAGTGGTGATTCCTGCGTTGCTGTTCAGCGGCAGTTCCGTAGGCGTTTTAATGTCGGTCCAAGAGGAAGAGTTCCGACTAGTAACATAATTCTGCTATGGGTGAGTAACTTCAGAGCTACCGATTCGGCGTTAAACGGAAGTCGATAGGCCGTCCAAGGTCAGCCCAGACGCCAGAGAACATCGATCAAGTAAGACAAGCTGTGGAAGCAAGTCCTCGACGCCCGGCTCGTAAACAAGCTGCTACTTTGCACATGTCTGATTGCTCGGTAAGAAGGATATTGCATTTTGATCTGCATTTTCACCCATACAAGTTAGCTATTGTTCAGCAGTTAAAGCCTAATGACTATGCAAAGCGGAAATCATTTGCAGAACAAATGATTGGTCTCATGACTGATGAAACAATTCTCATTATGAGCGATGAGGACATTTCCACCTGGATGGTTATGTAAACAAACAAAACTTTCGTTATTGGTCACCTAAAAATCCTGAAGAACTGCATGAACGTCCTTTGCATAGTCCTAAGGCTACTGCGTGGTGTGGTGTATCGAAAAGTTGTGTAATTGGACTGTATTTCTTTGAAGAGGATGGTCGAACAGTTACGGTCAACTCACAATGTTATCTGATCATGTTGAACAACTTTCTGGTTCCTGAACTTCAGAAAAATCATTTATTGCGCAGGAGGATATGGTTCCAGCAGGATGGAGCAACTTCCCATACGGCTAATGAGGTGATGGCCTTTTTGAGAACCAAATTTCGTGGCCGAGTCATCTCGCGTTTTGGGGACATTGCATGGTCAGCTCGCTCCCCAGACCTTAGCATATGTGATTTTTTCTTGTGGGGTTATTTTAAAGCAAGAGTTTACATAAACAAACCACGCACGTTGAATGAACTGAAGGAAGCCATAAGCCAAGAAATCGCCAACCTGTATCGTGCAACGTTAGAGAAGGTGATTGACAGCTTCAGTGCAAGATTAGAAGAGTACTTGGCCAAAGAAGGACACTATTTGAAGGACGTTATCTTCAGATCTTAAACTGATGGAACAGGTTGAACTGACGTTATTTTCGTTAATTTACATGGATAATATTTTGTAATAAGCAATAAAAACTTTTGTATTGCTTTTAATTTTTGTGCTGTTTTTATTTTAAAACCTTCAGATCATTTTGCCGCACCCTGTAGTTCTCAAAACCTTAGTGCTGATACTTGGAAAATAGTTAATAATGATTTAGGACGAAATGTTAGGTCCAAATCAAATATAATTCTCGAAGTAAACAATAGTTCTCTCTTGGATCCAACAGTTATTGCAAATGTATTTAATAAACATTTTAAAGAGCTTCCAGAAATTCTGGCATCAAAATCTCACATATTCATTTAAAGGGACAAAGCTTAATTGTAGTATAGTATAGTTCAACAGCTGGCAGTGTCAATTCTACATCATCCACTTCAAGTATGGTGACTAAAGAATTTATAGTAAGTGTGATGGAAAGTTTTAAAAAAGAAGTCTTTGAAGAATTTAAGTCAGTTAAAAATGAAATGCAAGAACTTTCAAATTCAACCCAGTTTATATCCGACAAGCTTGACAATTTAAATGCTTTAATGGAGGAGTTAAAAACGCAATTTTCCAAATTAAAAAGCGAAAACGTAGAATTACGCTCTGCAAATGAGGCCCTCAGTCAAGAAGTTACTGGTCTACGGGAAAGGTTGAGAGAGATCGAACAATATTCCAGAAGAAATAATGTGGAAGTAAGCGGTCTACCTGTAACTCCAGGTGAGAACATAAGCGACGTGGTCAAGGACGTGTCTGCAGCGCTGGGACTGGAGACGACGGAGTCTGACGTCGCCGCCGCACACCGGGTGCCCTCGTACAAGTGGGAACGCACCCCCTCAGTTATTATACAGTTTAACAACCGAACCAGGAGAGACCTGTGGATTTCAAAGTACCGGCAGTTGGAACAAGTGACGGCAAAAAAAATCAACCCGACGTTCCCGAACAACAGAGTTTTCCTGAACGACCACCTTTCCCCGGAAAACAAAAAAATTCTTCGCCAGTCTGAAAGAGAAGGGTCGAGCAGCAGGATATAGCTTCATATGGTCCAGGGATGGAAAATTCTGTGTTAGGAAGGCACCTGGAGACAGAGCGCTTAAAACATCTACCTACGCCGACATCGAGAAACTCAAGTGAGCATTCAGCTGTAGACTATATATTATGGTAAAAGCATGCATTAGAAATATTTTTGAAAAAAAAACTCAATTTCTCATACTATAAATAACAATGATTTTTATTACTTCCCTTTTAAAAATTTATTTATGCATTAATAGTTACATTTAATTTACTTCAATATAATGTCTAGCATACGTAATAGTAATGATGACTCAGAATTAAATAACTTTTACTCAACACCTATGGGTAATGGTATGGACTGCAATTTAATTTATATTAATATTAGGAGCATAAGAAAAAACTTTAATTATTTCCTCTTAGAATTTAGCCGTATTACGAATAATATTAGTATAATTATTTTTAGTGAAATATGGATAAATTCTAATGAAGTAATTTTTTATGAAATACCTGGATATAAGACGTTTCATTGTTGCAATGACAGTTATAGGGCAGGAGGTGTCTTATGTCGAGGAATTGAGTGTTAAATAATTACATGTTAAATTTAATAGCGCTGACTGTCTCTTACTTAAATTACACTTTTAAAATTCATTTTACAATCTATTTTGTTTATATAGACTACAAGAGTTTCCAGAAAAACTTTTCTTAGATGAACTCAGCAGTTTTTTTACAACTTTACATGGTAGTACAATTTTAATTGGAGACATAAACGTCAACCTTTTACAATATAATAATATTACGCATAACTATTCAAGCCTTTTAACGAGCCATGGATTTTCTCAGTTTGTGAACCAACCAACCCGAATCACAATGAATTCTAAAACTTGCATTGATCATTGTTTTATACAAAATAGAGACTTGCCTATTTTTGAATGTAGTGTTGTTGACACAAATATAACTGACCATTGCTACATTTTACTAAAAATTAAAAAATGCACAAAATGAGAAATCAAACAATCTACAAACATCACAAATTCAAAATCTAAAATTAACTATAAATTGGTAAATGAAATATTACAGAAGTTTGATTGGAACAATATTAGTAACCAAAGGGACGTTAATATATGTTTTAAGGAGTTTCATAGTACGTTGTCTCAGATTGTAAATAGTTGTACTACACATGTCATAGTTAATAATAAGTTATGTAAAGCTGTTTCTGTGAGTCCTTGGATAAATCAGCGGTTGTTGAATAAGTTAAATAAAAGAAACAAATTGTACAAATGTGTAAACAAAGGCCCTATGACAGGAATTTTAAATTTTACTATCAAAACTTTTGTAAAAAGCTTTCAGATGAAATAGATTCTACCAAAAACCAATACTATTCAAGA
This sequence comes from Stictocephala bisonia, assembly GCA_035578905.1. Taxonomy (NCBI): domain Eukaryota; kingdom Metazoa; phylum Arthropoda; class Insecta; order Hemiptera; family Membracidae; genus Stictocephala; species Stictocephala bisonia. The sequence goes on along the minus strand of JAQJVL010000064.1, from coordinate 1,475,247 downwards.
AAAATAGAATTTTGTCAAGGAGATTCTTCACTTCAATGGGGAATTATAAATAAGTTGTGTGGGGATAATGTGAAGAAAGGAGTTGAGAAAGTTGAGCTAGATAATGGGGAAATTATTTCAGATTCAGAACTAATGGCAGAGGAGATTAATAAATACTTCAACACAGTACATTCAGATTCTGCCCATAACCAATCTACTTCTGACCTTCTTCCGATACATTTTCCAAATTCCTTTTTCATTGGGCCAACTACAACAAATGAAGTTTTTTCAGTAATAAATAATCTTAACCCTGCGTTAGTCGCGTCCATTCTGAAACGCCGTTTGTCGCGCACGGAGTTGGAGACCGGGTTTCTAATATGCGTGGGAAACAGTAGCAAAAATAAAAACTAATTACAATATGATATGGATATTTATTTACAACATGTTTTCTAAGTACTAAAACCTTTTAGTACTTAGAAAACATGTTGTAAATAATTTGTTGTAAAAATGTTGTTTTTAAACACAAATTATAACCAGAACTGTTAAAATTATAATGAAATATTTTACGTAAGTAAACTCCCCCCTAAAGTGAAAGTCTTCAATTTAGTAAAACACAGTAAATTGATTACAAGTAGTATAGGATTAACAAGTAGTATTGGGTTAACTATTATTGTAAAATAATAAAAAGGTATTAAATTAAAAACTAAAACTGATGTTTTTTACAATTAATTGTAACTAATAATGGATATTGATTACAGTGCATAAAAATCTTATAATTAAATAATTGTAAAGAAAAACTGAACGTAAGTAAATAATATAATAATAAAATACGCAGAAATAATAAACGAGAAAACACCTCTCTAAAGTAAAAACTTTAAAAATAAATTTGTGAAGTGCAGGTATCTAGTAATATAACATAAACTCTATATTGAGAACTATAGTAGTAGTAATAAAAATGAATAATAATAACAGTAATGATAATAAAAATAAGTAATTTGAATGGAGTTTAATCCTGTATAATTTCCATAGAGAGTTTATTTAGAAGTCCCTTTTGGTAATGGCACTTGTATTAGTCTGATTCATCAATCTCCATATTTTCTGGCACTTCAAGTGGACAATTGACACAAAGCTTGAGGCTAGTATGCTCGCCGCAGATGTAAATATTACAACGTGCACACTTAAATTTTGATTTCCTGTTTTGTTTCCAAGAGCACAATGAACATCGACCATGAGTGGTTCCTTCCAAAGCGACTTGTTCTTGTCGATGTGTTGGTTCTCCAGCTAGAGATCTAATTTGTACCTGGAGCTGTCGAGGAAGGTTGGTCAAAGTAGCCCTAACTTTCAAGTGGTCCAAGCATAACTCATTGCTGAGCGTTTTCAAATACAATCTTCTTGCTACTTCCTGTTGGGTGTTGGACCGCCAAATTATGAAACTATTAATCCCTCCAATGTTCATCATTGCAAAGAAAATAACAAGTGGCCACCAATTAGTTATTCTGGCTACTGAATAAATAGCCTTCATTTGGTCGAGCGTATCCACGCCTCCCTTAGTGGAATTGTATAGAGTCACTATTTCAGGCTTGTGAGCATCGCCAGATGCTTCATCAATGGAGTCATCAAAGTGCATGGATGACAGAAGGAGAACATTTCTGTTCTTTTTGGGGACATATGAAACAAGTATCATGTCTTCACCGAAGCCAAAGAGACTTGTTTGAGGAAGCCTTCCCTTTGTTTCTACAAAACTAGGAGGTATCTCTCTCTTGTTCTTTCTTACTGTACCGACAAGTGACAACCTATGCTGATGTTTCAGCGTACTAACTAAAGGGACCGATGTGAACCAATTGTCCACAGTGACATTTCTCCCTGTCCCAGATATTGGCTGAATTAGACGAAGAACTACTTCAGATGGGGAGTTGTCTACTTGATGTGGCCCTGCAGGTTGTTTTCCACCATATATCTCCATATTTAGAGCATAGCAAACCCTAGAATCCGTTAAAGCAAATATTTTGATGCCGTATCGTGCTGGCTTTGACTTTATGTATTGTCTAAAGCCACATCTGCCTCTAAAAGGCTCCAACATTTCATCAATTGTAGTGTGTGCACCTACACTATAGTGAGCTTTACAGCATTCATTAAATTGCTGGAAAACCTCTCTAATGGCAGCTAACTTATCTAAACTTGTTCGTTCTACTCTCGTAATTTTGTTATCAAATCTTATGGCTAGTAGCAAAAATCTGAACCTTTTCTGTGACATTACGTTTCTAAAAAATTCAATGCCAGTTCCATCTTTGGCATAGAGATCATCTAGATTTAAATGGGATGATCGCATTACTCCGCCCATATACAAGAGTCCAAAAAAAGCTTTAATTTCTGCCCCATTTGTCACAAGAGCGTCTCTCTCTCTAGAAAAGTTACTTTTATGGTCTTCAATCCACTGATTCGTATAATTGACAATATTGTCTAGCATAGTTTCTGGGAAAAACAATGTCCACATATTTATTGGAGTATCAGCATTCTTAGCGGCACCTTTTACACCAGGCAAACGTGTAACAATATTTTGTCGCATTGCTCTGACATTTTGCCGTTTAGGATGTGAGTACCAGATACTAGTATTATCCTTACCTAGAATAATTGGTCGACTTCGTTGAGGTATATCAGGCTGAGGTGCAACAGCTTGAGGTGGAGGAGGTTCATGATGAAGGTGAGGTCCAACATGAATTGTTTCATCACTAGATTGTTCAGTATCGGTGTTGTGGTCACTTTCAGCAAGAGAATCATCTTCTTCCGACTGAAACCGATCATCTATAGGGTCACTTTCACTCGGAGTTTCACGTAGAAGTTGTAGAATACGTTCCTCTTCTTTAGGATCCATTTTAATGGGTAAAATCACAAACAATAATAAATAAATTTATATACACACAAAATAATGCCGGTCCCTGACTGTGAAGTTTTACTGACACAAATAGTCGCGCACGGAAACCAGTTCCGGGGTAATATCCACACAAATAGTCACGCCGGAATATCAGACCAGGCTTTCAACAAAACAAGTCTATTGTCATCAAGGTCACGTCAGACACTGCTTGTACTCGTTAGAATAGGGGAGGGGGTTCTAAAACTCAGCTAGACGGAAGGAGAGTGCAGACTGCCAACTCAAAAGCAAATAACAATTAAAATTCCCTGCACCCAGAATCTGAGACCGTGCGCGACTAACGCAGGGTTAAAAATAAAAAATCATCGGGGTTTGACAATTTTAATGTACTACTATTAAAAAATATTGCACAATCAATCTCACCTATTTTATCTCACATTATTAATTTAAGTTTTGAAAATGGAATATTTCCTGATATATTAAAACAAAGCATTGTTGTACCAATTTATAAAAGCAAATCGTCAATCAAAATCGATAATTTACGTCCAATTAGTTTGTTGTCTATTTTTTCAAAAATCATAGAAAAACTGATGAAAACACGGCTTCTTAATTACCTTAAAAATCTAAATTTTTTTAGCTCTAATCAGTACGGTTTTATAAAAGGAAAATCAACAGAAGGTGCCCTCATTGATGTTACAAATTTAATTTTTGATAATTTGAATGACAGTAATAAGTGTACTGGTTTATTTGTAGATTTTAGAAAAGCTTTTGATTTGGTTGAGTTGCGGTTCTCTATAAAGAACCGGCGTTCGTAACCTAACCTAACCTAACCTAGAAATGTTCGCTAAATTAGAGGCAATAGGGGTTAGAGGCACTTCTCTAAATTGGTTCATGAGTTTTCTTACAAATAGGAAACAGCAAGTTAAAATAAAAACTTCTGTGAGCTCACAGCTTACAATAAGATCAGGGTGCCTCAAGGCTCTGTGTTGTCAGCAACACTGTTCCTAATTTTTATTAATGATCTGTTAGAATTGAATTTTAATGGGGTTTTAAGAGCATTTGCCGATGATGTAGCAATTTTTTATACAATGAAAAATATTGACAATATTTGGAACGCCCTTACAAGCGATTTAAGAAAACTTAGACAGTGGTGTGCAATCAATAAAATGGAAGTTAATGTTAAAAAAACTAAGTTTGTCAATTTTTATTTCAGAGGATTTAATTTTCTATCAAGCTTAAAATATCATGAGATAAACTGTGTAACAGAAAATTGTGACTGTCTAGTAATTGACCAGGAAAAACATTTTAAATATCTTGGTATTTTCTTTGATGAAAAGCTTTCATGGGAAAAACACATTAACAATTTGCACTCAAACTTAAAATTATCGTTAAGAAAATTCTATTTTTTGAGAAATTTTTGTAATGAAAAGCTATTAAGATCCTTATATTTTGCCTTAATCGATTCTAGACTGCAATATGGAATACAGTGCTGGGGCGGGACATATAATTATAGCATTAAAAAACTACGCGATACAGAATCACGTGAAAGTTCTTTTCCTTTATTTTGCCGCCTAGGTATTTTACCCCTCCAGCACCTATTTGTGTTTAAAGTGTTACATTTATTTTTTATTATGAGTGGAAATACTCAGACAAACAATTTCTTTTATAACACTAGAAGTTTTAGTAGCAACACTTTTAGTTTACCTAAGGTAAAAAAAACGCATTTTAGACATTCCTTTCATTATTTAGGCCCAAAGTATTTCAATAGTTTACCATCCGAAATTAAAAGTATTAATAATGTGAAGCTTTATTCAAAGAAAATAAAACTATGGCTTTTCACATGAAGATATCACTTTTCTGAATAATGTATTAATTTAAATCATGTTATTAAATTTATATATATTATTTGTATATCATGTATACGAACACTTACTGCTTATTAAATACAGAAATGAAATCAGGTTTAGTTTTATGTATTAGTTTCTTTGTTATTCATCGTTACCAAATATATTTTTTAAATATTTTTATGTAAATAATATTTTAGAAATGTAAGTCACTATCATTGTAATGATTCATAAAGTAATAGCTTAACATTTAAACTTGTTAATTAGTCATAATATACAATTACATAATTATACTTCCAGTTTAATAGATAAGACGACACAAGGAGCGACTCTCTTATCAGTTGAAAGTACAAGCTGGACTCTAGTTTTCTTTGTGTAAATATGGTTGTAGCACTGCCACGTTACTTGAGATTGTGGCAGTTGATATTCAGAGTTGATATTTTGTTTTATGTTTGTTTATAATGACTGAATAAATCATTTATTTCATAGTATTTTCTTTCACCCGGTTAGTGAAAGCGAAATTTTGAAAATAGTAAAAAATTAAAAAAATAGCCGATCGGTTGGATGGGATGGTCTCTCCACTGAAGTTTTGAAGAACACTGTCAGCTTCTTCGTAAAGCCTCTAAAACACCTCATCAATATCTCATTTCAAAGTGGAGTGTTCCCTAACCATCTAAAGATATCTAAAACCATTCCCATATACAAAAACAAAGGTGATTGCCAATTAATTGAGAATTACAGACCTATTACTCTTCTCCCAGTGTTATTTAAAGTTTTTGAAAAGGTAATCTGTGATAGATTAATTAATTTTCTAGAAACTAAAGGTGTAAATTTTGAGAATCAAAATGGATTCAGGAGGAATAAGTCCACCGTGTCCGCCACCAGTGCATTCATTAATGAAATTTTAAAAGGTCTCGAGGAAGGAAATTTTGTTTTCGGTACATTTCTCGACTTACAAAATGCATTCAATTGTGTGCACTTGGATATCCTATTACATAAACTGGAAAGCTACGGAATCAGAGGAGTTGCACACAATCTCATTGCTTCTTATCTAAAAGATCGGCAACAATTTGTATGTATAAATCACAGTAATATTGATTATTTATCAGATAAATGTCAAGTAACCTGGGGGATACCTCAAGGATCTATTCTTGGTCCTCTGCTTTTTATTATTTACATAAATGATATTAGTAGTATTTCAATTCCTAAGCAAACATTTTTATATGCTGACGACGTCTCTAATTTTCAAAAACTCAGATCTTTGCAACTTGGAAATTCAAGCAAACATTGGAGTAAACAGTGTAATTCAATATTTCAATGAAAATCTTCTAACAGTAAATGCTAATAAATCAGTTTTTCTCAAATTTACTTCTTCGAAAAGAGTCAACTTTGAAATACAAATTAATGTTGACAATCAGAAGATCCTAAGTGTGATTCAAAAAAATTTTTGGGATTAGTACTTAATAAAAATTTGAGTTGGGACAATCATACTGATGACCTTTGCTTGAAATTGGCCAAAGGAAACTTCATCATACGAAAGCTTTCAGTGATGTGTGATATACCTACTCTCAGAATTGCTTATTTTGCCTTTTTTTAATCACATTTGTCTTTTGGAGCTGATATTTGGGGTAACACTTCAAAAAAGAATATTAACAAATTATTTATTCTTCAAAAAAGAGCAATCAGGTATATTGCTGGTCTCGGCTATCGGAATTCCTGTGTGGGAAAATTTAATGAGCTACAAATTATGACTCTACATCATTTATAAAATAATATTGTATATGGCAACCTCTGACCACAGAAGACATAAAGAAAATTCATTCCTACGGTACTCGAGGTGCTAGTAATTTCGTAATTGAAAAACAAACTACTAAACTTAAAGCTTTTGCCACTTTGACTTTGGGTCCTAAAGCTTGGAATGCACTTCCAGTGCATTTTAAAACACTTGAATATCGTAAATTGAAAAACTAGCTAAAACTATTTCTCCTGGGCCATCCTTTATATGAAATAAATTCATTTTTTGATATAATTAAAGAAATTGTGTAATATAGGATACAATATCACAGTTTTAATCCAAACCCATTATACTTACTCTAATTACTACTACTTATATTGGGTCACTCTCTACTTACTATTTATATTGGGACAAAGTTTCTAATGTATGTTCCAGAACTTATAAGAAAAGAACAAAACATAAATGTATTTAGAAAAAAGTTAAAATCTCTTCTAATTGATAACACAGTTTATAGTTATGAAGAATTTTATGATAAGTACCAACATTAATGTGTTTTAACTTAGATATTTATAGCTATAGCAGACTCTATTCAATGTACTCAATTGTATGTATGTAATGAATAAAGATATTTTGAATCTTGAATGTACTTATATGTATGAAGTAATGAAGTTATGTATGTAATAGAAATAGGCATGTGACACCATTCATGTTATATAGTGTAATATAATTCATATTATAATGTATAATTTTATGAATAAAGAGATTCTGATGACCCAAGAAAGGAGACGAGAGATCTGGTTCAAAAATACCTGTTACCGATACAAATCTAATGGTCTGTACACCGTGGAAATTATGCATATTTTCGTTCATACCAATAATACCGCTCATCAAAAGGGTACAAAGAATGGGTCACTTTAGATCCCAAAAATCAAACTTCCCATCTTTTCTAGGCGAAAGTTCATCTCGGTTGTAGTATACGTACGTACAAGGAACCGTTCAGCACTTTTTCGGAAATAAAATTATCGTATATTTCTTGCGAGTCGATTGAGGTCTATTTTATTTTTTTAATCTAAGGAGGGAATCGTCCAATGATTTGACGTAAGAAAATACAGTATCATTTCATATAAAATATGGTAATGACGTTCTAGCAGCGTGTGACACAACATTATTGATTTATTTTCCTTCAAATAAAAAATAGATATATATCCGTGGCGAACGTCTATTAATTATTATTCTGTAAACACTTTATATTGCCAAAACTGTGTGTAATACTTGTGCATACGATATATCAAAATTATTGAGTTCAGTTTAGATGTATATATTTACAAATCTGGCAAAACTTAACTTAGGATGGTGTCTGCCTTTTACAGTTGCCTTGGGTAAACAGGAAATCCTTCTCGAGTAAATAGTCGCTCGAAAATACTCTATACTCGAAAAAAATGCCAACTACTCGACTCGACTCGAACTCAAAAATCACTACTCGCACAACCCTACCTAATATGATAATTAATAACTTAAAATCCTCTACAACTTGATTTTTTTCAATTCTTTGGACCTCGCAGAGCACTGAATGATAATTTTACCTCTGAGCCTCAAATATGTTGAAATAAAATCTTGATAAACCAAACATTTCTCTCTTATGGTTATATTACTCCTTTATTGTTTCAAGTTAAAGTTTGTGTTCTTCTATAAGTTGAAGTTATATTAGATTAACTCGGTATTAGAAGTATCCTGCCTTCTAACACCGATAAAATATTATGGAAGTGCACTAATTTGTATTCAATTGGAATACCAAGTAATTCATCCTCCACTGATATGTTCTCCACACTTACATCTCATTGTTGCCAACTGTTCAGCTCCGACAAGTCTTCCCCACAGATGCAGCTGTCTAATGTCCAGCCATGGTTGTGGAAAGTCTCTCAACTGAAACTTCCACTCAGAACAGCTGGCGGTAACTGAGCGACACCACAGAGTAGAGAATTTCACACCTTCTTCAGGCCATGGTCTATAAAACATATCTATCCTCAAATTGTTTATTAATTATATCCTTCTAACAGATTTCTTACAAACATTGGATGCAACAAATGGCAACATTTTATATCTTATTCATGTCCATTTGGTTTTAAGATGCTGCCTCAACCTCATCAACTTACAAATCTATTTTTTCACTGAATTACATAAGTACCTGGATGCTATATTACAAATAGATGCTACTGGAGTCTCCTAAAGCTATTCAAAAGTAAACTACTGTCAATACCCACAAAAATAAGAATGTATATAGCTATTGTACAACCTGTTTTATTGTTTGGATCTGAAGTGTGGACCCTAACAATGTATAAAAAAAAAAAAAAAATGTAATTACATTTGAAAACAAAATTTTAAAAAGAATATATGGACCTACTTATGAATCAGGACTGTGGATAATGAAAAAGAACAGAGAGCTTAGAGAACTGTACAAGAGACCTGATATTGTGGCGGTGGTTAGAAGCAGAAGAATAAGATGGCTTGGTCATGTGAGGAGAAGGGAAGAAGAAAAAATGATAAGAAGGGTATGGATGGGGTCACCAGCAGGAAGGCGACCTCTAGGTCTAGGACTACCAAGAATAAGATGGGATGACCAAGTGGGACAGGATGTGAGAAGTCTTGGTGGAGACATCGAGATGGCAGAGGATAGAGGACTGTGGAGGCAACTTGTTGGCGAGGCCAAAAATCACCTTGGATTTGAGTGGCCACAGGAGTAAGAGAGAGTAAGTACATAAGTAACAAGAGGAAAGGTCCAAAAACAAGAAAAAATTTCTTGTTCAAATTAGGTGAAACATGGCAGGAACGTCATAGTTTGTTCTTTAATGAAGCGATCATCATAGTAAATGATCATTTTAAATTCTTAAATAGGCCACATGATTTATATTTGTAAAAAATTTAACCAATAGTTGCTAAACTAGAAATAAAAAATATCAATTCTTACATACTCCAACTATTACAGCAAACGGCACACTCCCTGGCCGATGACAAATGAATTATCTTAAAACTTACGTGTCACAATCAATTTCAGTCATGACAGAGACAACATTGTCAGCACCATGTATTGACGGGTCTGCTAAGGCTAATATCTCCACTTCTGACATCAGCCAGGCCAGTAGTCGTGTTCGAGTGCCTGACTGCTTCAATTGACGACTTCGTTGCACGTAGATCTGCGAGTTTAGTTTACTTAGATTGTAATATAGCTCTTCTACCTTCCCAAAAGGCAACAGAAGACGTTCCTTATACAGCTTGGCAACCTAGACAACATCATAATCTTCATCGCCACATATTGCCATTTTTACAAAACTTTATAACAAAATTTGTATTCTTTTTCAATTTACATACATTTTCTATTACTGCTGGCAGAGAAATTTTTCAAGTTTCAAAAAACTTCTGTTTTAAAAAATATTTTTTTTTTGTATTTTTTTCTGTTTTATGTCTCAGTGATTATCTCTGTTCATCTTTTAGGTAAAAATTCAACTAATTACTGACCATTTCTACATATTACTCCTTGTTAAACAATATATACATTTACATAAACAAACAGTACATCACATATACATTTACATATCTATACATTTACAACATATGTTTGGCTAATGTTTAATGAAGAATAAATGTAATAACATGTTAAAATGGGTGCAAGTTAAAGAATAATTAAACAAAATCAAGACTCAATGAACTTATACATCTTGTCTTATATACACATAACATTTTAAACATTTCTCTCCCTTATGTAACAATGTTTTGTCACATTAATTTTAGAAAAATTAAAATGTCAAAGTATTTTCAATATAAAAATAGTTCTGAAAACACTTTAAAATTTCAATCAAAATTTTGCCTTCCCCATAACAATAATTAATCTTATCCTCCCAAAAAAGTAGATTTTTCTCTTTTTCAAATGTTTTGACAAGATATTTTTCTGTCAAGTTATATCAACATGTTTTCTGCAATTTATAGGTTTTGATGACTTAGCATTTACTTCCTTCCCCTGATTGGTTCTTGTCCCTTTTCTTTTTAGATAATTCTGCATAGATGAGGTGTCCATGTAAACAGTTGGTCCAACGGTATTCTCACTTTGTTTCGCCGTCTTCGCCTTTAGTTAAGTTTGACTCTTCTTTTCTAACCGTTGATTGTCTTTTTAAAGTTCGACATTTTCATATGGAAAGTAAAATTTTAGAAGTGAGTAGATTTTGTGTGAGTTTGTTTTAAGTGTGTGCTAGTTAATGTTGTGCATTGCACGACCTTCTAGATACCTTGACTGTTCTCTGTACATTCAAATTTTGAGTCTTTTTAGGTTATATGTATTTGGTTTTGTCCCCTTCCCTTTTAGCTGTCACACCAAAACAAAGTAAATTATTCTCGTTTTTTTTCTTCAAAGAGCCACTCTCCAGTCACTAAGACAGTAATTTCTTAAAAGTAAGAATTTTGTAGTAGTAAATAAAAAAAAATTTAAAAAAATGAAATAACTATTGGTTATGCAGATTCCTCTATACAAACAGTGATATAGTAGATCCCTTTAAAAACTGACGTACAAGTGACAGATAGATAACTGTCTACCCATGTAATAATAAGGTATATAGAAAATCAATTTCAAGTTTTGTAGTGAAGCTATTTTATTGATAGTTTCAGGGTATAAGTTACCTTTGCATCCAACATCTTTTGACGTTTGAAGCTCTCCTTGTATTCATCCTCTAGCAGTTCATAGTTATCTCGCAGTCTTACCTCCAAGGGGTCATCACTTATTTCAAAGACAAACTCTTGTATCTGTAACCAAAACCTTTAGTCAAAACAGTGGCAACTATCAATATGCCTTAAGTCAGAGACTAATGGTAGAGTTCCTTTTAAAAACTAATTATGATAAGAATAAAATAGAAAAAACTAACTTTGTACAAGTGGAGTGTACTAATTCTAGTTGGAGTATTTCAGAAAAATAAGAATGAAAAGCAATTTTTATAAAAAATGTAAAAAATTTACTCTATAAAACTTGATAAATTAAAATTTAATAAAAAAATTAAAAGAAGATAATTATTGCCAGATTTCGAATTAAATGCTTTATATATACAGTTGGGATATAGAGCACTAGGTGTTTATATAATTAGTAGTTTTTTACAAGCTACCTATTTGGTAGTTCTCAAACAGTTGTTTTTCTAATATACAAAATACAGTAACCAAATCATGCAGCTTTAATCAAAAGCATTGTGAGGGTTATACTTGTATATGTGGTTAGGTGTAGTTTCCATTTATTAAAATAGCCAGGGAGGGAAACTGGCAATACACTAATTTAAAAAAAATTTGGTTCTAGTCGTTTTTTTTTTTTATTTAGACAATCATGTTAATCAAAAACACACATCTACTGTAAGCAACTAAATTACCACAAGTCATTGTAAAAATTCAAAAGTAATGAAATACTGTACTATAAATGTAGGTCTCGCAAATGTGCCAGCAGTGATCTTAGATGGGGAGATTAACCAGATCTTCTTTTGTGATCAATAGAACGGTGAACTAGAACTTTGTGCTTTGGCCTGCTTAGAAAAATAGCATGCCATAGTTTATACATGCACAGAGCAAAGTGATGAAATTGGTAGAGGGTGAATATTCATAACTTTTTTATGAAATTTTCATAAAATGTTTTAACTTACATCAAATGTAGCTCTGGCTTAAATTTTTTGCTCCTCATATAACAGAAAACCTGACAAGTTTAACACTAAATCTGCAGATTAAAGCATATGAATGGTTTGAATGTTTAAATATGAATTAGATGAAAAATGTCTATTAGATCAAATTCATGTTCAACCATTACATCTATGCATATGCCTTAGATTGTACGTCTAGGGTGACTCATGCTTACTTTCTTATTAATAGTTATTTTACTTACTTGATTTATTAATACAAAAGTATCTTTCATACAAAATCTTACCTTGATGACTAAATCAGAGGGAAGAGGTGGATTTTCAACAACTCTCTGCTTGCGATGGATGATCTTTAGCCATTTCACAATGCTTATAAACTCATTCTGAACAGCTTCCGCAAAGTTGTGTTCGTATGGGAATATAGCCTTCAAAGACTTTATAAGAACACCCCTGTAAACAGAATTTCCTTATTAGAAGTTTTTATAATTGCAATAAAATCTGGTAAATTTAATAGTTTAGACATTTTAACAATATTATTCAACTTTCCTAGACATGAAGAATTGAAAGGATGGTGAATTAATGAAAAGTAGCATTACATTTAGTGCCTCATGGTTTCTGAAAGATAATGGACTGTTGATGCACAGATAATCGTGTCTACTATAGAATATCCATGTTTGAATATGAACGGTGATATTCATATTCCATGTTTTGTGCCTACTACTGAGTACACAAAACACTAACTACTACTAGAGCTTCAAGAATTCTAAAAACCCAAAAACAGCTACCCAAACTACCAATTACAAGTTGAGGAACTAGAGAGTAAAAAGGAAGAAATCCTAACAAAGTATAACATACTTGTAGAGAAAGCAAATAAAATGGAAATCCAACTGATGAAAGAAAAACAAATGAGAAAGGAGTAAGAACAAGTATTTGAAGAACAAGACAGAACCAGAGAAGAATTCATCTGCAGGGACAAAATCAAAATTAAAAACCTCCAAATTGAAATAGAAAAACTTTAAAAAACTATAAATAACCTATTGTCAGAACAAGACACTACAGACCTCAAAGACATGGGAACAGAAACAAGTGAACAATATCTGTTTTTAAATAACAGAAATGACAGTGAATATATACTGAAGGAACTGGCAGAGATGAGTGGAGGAAAAAATGAACAACTTGATAAATTCAATACATGATCAAGTCAGACAACTAAAAAAACATTAAGATCCACCATACAACACTACTACAACCTTACAAACCCTAACTACAAATATGACACTAAAGACATATAAATTAAGATCACCTTCAACTCCCCACTCCAGTAAAAATAAGAAGAACAAAAACTATGTTAGCGTATCTCTACAAGCACAAAGATTTAGGGATGTATACAGAACAGCAAAAAACCAACATCCACAACACCAGCTAGAAGAGCACAATGCTCAATGCAATCAGGTTCTGCAGCAAAGCACTAGAACTAAATGATAAACCAAATCTTAAAAACAATAAATTTCGAGTTACACGCCTATTACGGGTGTGACGGCCCGTTAATTTATAGAATAAATAAATGAAAATACCACCTTTGTGGGCCGTCTAAATGAAATAAAATAAATTACACCCTCTATTTGTTTTTGTGTTTTAATGTAACTTCAAATTTAATAATAATAATTAAATTTTGCCTCCCTTTAGTTTTTGTTACACCATTTTAAATTAATATGAGTGAATACTGGGTTCAGTGGGAAAGGCAAAAGTATTGATTTATCTATACTGGGCCAGTATGGAATGTGGTGGCGTGATGTCACGTGACTTCCAATTGCAGCCCAAGACTCGAAAACTGAGAGATATTGCAACGTTCCAGTAACCCTAACATACCAATGTTAGTTACTTGATGAATCGTTCAGGGCTGGAGTGCAGCACCATACGGCCTAGAAAGTCATACGATCAAACGTCCTTTCGCGTGATTGGTTGACAATATTTCTAATACTGGCTTGGGGATGAAGCCAGCCCTCTCGATCTGTCTGTCTGCAACCGTGATCGCGAGTACATGTAGTAAGTAGCGCGGTTTCCCCTTGATTCCCGGGTTTGCCATGTCTGTTCAATTTATGTAAATTCGCGTATTAGTTTTCAGTAATCATATTTAATTTGTAACCGTAACTCAATTCTAAATTCATTTAGAGACAGCACAGACAATGGCAAGCGCCGTTAATTAATAATTGAAATTAGATTTGTTGGAATTTAAATTGTTATATCTTAGAATAACCACGTTGTTAACTAACTACAAATTATATTAATTTTATATTGTTTATTTTAAAAGATTTCATACTAACTGTAAACTTGTAAATTAACTTGTGTCAAGGTTCTAAATTCACTAAAACTTAACAATTTTTATTAATAAAACACATATTACCTATAATTGTGTTGCTGTTTTCAATAAAAAAGCTCCCAACCGATCCATCTATTAGGCCAACCAGCACTACGTTTTAGGTAATATTGTGAATAATTTATTAAATTCAGTATACGGAATACACTCCGGTAAAGTCCACGAACTCAGTCAGTGTGGTGAACCATCAGTTTTTGTGAGTTATTTCTCCAGCTGGTGCGTAACTACCCTCATCAAGGTGTCAGGTGTCACAAATGGTGTCAGGTGTGGGGTGTGTTTGCGAAAATAACACCAATAGGAGTTTACTGTGAGTATGTTCCAATTTAATTAATAGCATAAAGTGGAGTCACACCTTTAATAAGTAATGAGTAAGTAAGTGTACTCTAAGTGCACCAGTGTTGTATTCTGGAAAAGTAATTTAATTAAATACTTAATTTGAAGAATTAATTAATTATAAAAGAAATATTGTATTCTGGAAAAGTAATTAAATTAAAACCTTAATTTGAAGATTAAAGTAATTACAAAGGAAATATAAGTTGTTTTCAAAATTTTAATTTTAATTATTGAATAATTTTGAGGTGTTGACTGAATTTAAATTTAATTGTTAGAATTGTTATATTTTAAATTGTACACTAATGAGGTATAATCATAGCCTGTCTAGGTACCGGTAAATTGAGGGCACATGCTTATAAGGCTGGTGACAGTGAAATTATCTGGTTATAAGTAATTGTGAAATTGGTTGTAGTAATATTGTTGGTTAATTTATATTGTTTAACATTGAGTTGATTGTAAGTACTGTAGTGTGAAACCAGATACTGTCGTACTATAAGCATGCAGGTCGAATCAATTGAGAGATAAGGTGAAAGATTATACCCACTTTCAGCATAAATAAATATAAGTAAAATATTATTCTAAGATACAGTCCAAATTGATTAGGTACTAAACAGTGTTTTATAATTTTAAGGAATTATAGTAAAAGTGAGTGGGTTTGCTAATAAACCAGTAGCTTGAATAAAATTAGAAAGTTGAAATAATAAGTCAAAGGGAAAAATAAGAGAACCGCTTTTTGTATTTCGAGAGCAAGCTACCCACTGCACTCTTAGGGCTTTGTGATCATACATTGAATGTCATATTAGAATATATTTGTTGTACTGCGCCATTTTATATTTGCATTATCTCGAGTAGATTTCTCAATAAATTACTATGGCCGGACGCGTGAGCCTTGGGGGACGGGATATGGAGATCCAGGATGCAATAAACGAACTGCATCAACAATTAGCTACTGTAGCTTCGGCAGCTGAGGAAGTACCACCTTTTGTGGATCAGCTGGACCGAACTATGAGGGGAATAGTCGAAACGGCAGGAACGAAGCCGGACTTTTCATTAGTGGGGACAATAGTAGAGTTCGATGGAGATAAGCCGGACGAAGTTTATCATTTCCTCCAAAGTATCGAGGATGTTGGAGAATTAAGTAATTGGGGAGACGCCGAGAAACTAAAAATAGCCAAACTAAAGCTGAAGGGGAACGTGCAGAAATTCATAACGGGAGAAGATCAGGCTAAATTAGGTAACTATGAGGCGTTCCGAGAATCTTTGATTCAGCGTTTTAGCGACAAAGCACCACAACAGTCATACTACCAGCAACTCTCGGTCGTACAACAGCGACGAGGCGAAACAATTGAGGCTTTTGCCGACCGTGTTAAATGTCTCAATGAAAAGACAGTGCGGGTGACCGCGAATGCTGAAGTGAATAAGGCATTGCGTGAGGAAGGAGAAAGGCGGGCGCTTGATTCGTTCGTGAGAGGTTTGGTGGGCCAAGTAGGCGAACAAACGCGGCTAAAATTCCCAACCA
Organism: Stictocephala bisonia; assembly: GCA_035578905.1. Taxonomy (NCBI): domain Eukaryota; kingdom Metazoa; phylum Arthropoda; class Insecta; order Hemiptera; family Membracidae; genus Stictocephala; species Stictocephala bisonia. The sequence continues at coordinate 1,458,937 of JAQJVL010000064.1, read as the reverse complement.
CCATACGGGATGCCATTACCACCGCCGTGGCAATTGAATATCTACTAAAAGGGGGTCAGTCTACTGCGGAGAAGAAAGTTTTCCAGACAGAGATGACATGTTTTAAATGCCATCAGAAAGGGCACGTATCGCGGGACTGTAGAAGTCGAGGTGGTGGATCGCCGCGAAATAGTGTGTCATGTTGGCGATGTGGGAGAGTCGGACATAGACAACGCGACTGTCGCGTGCGCTTGAGCGCAGACCACCAGCGTTCGGGAAACGAATCAGGGGCCAGTGTGAACGCCGACACGACCCCCCGAGACTAGGAAGCGCTGTATATCAGCGACCCAAACAGGCGGTGACCAGACAAATTATCGGGGAAAAACATGTACGAATTGTGCCAGAAATTAAAAATTTAATTGAGGAACTAGTAGCAATAGGACAAATTGAAGGGGCTGAGGGTAAGGTTCTGATTGATACTGGGGCACAAGTATCTCTAATAAAAAGGGGAGCTTCTTCTGCCAATTTGAGTGAACCTGATGTCATTATCCGGGGAATATCAGGGCAAACTTTAAAGATTTATGGCCGACAAAAAATCACACTAAATTTAAAACCAGGGGTTAAAGTACCGGGGAATTTTGTTGTTGGAAATCTACCTAAGGGTTATCTAGCTGTAATAGGGTGTGACATCTTGCGTGAGGGGAACGGTAGTATTCATTTGGAACAGGGCGTGCTTAAGCTTTTCGGGCAGGAGGTTTGGTTGAACCAACTGTCGAAGGGGGAAGCGGTACCCGACCCGCATCGTTCCATTAGAACGAAGTACAACAATACCGTGTCCCAAGGGATTAATAAACCGACCCATTATTCAGTAGAGAGTTCCGCATACTGTGTGGCTAACAATACCGTGCCAGCGCGAAGCGAGAAGTTAGTTCGCGTGAAACTAAGTAAGAATAAAGCAGTACAGGGAAACCTAGAGGGACATGAAGTCATAGTAGAGCCTGTTGACTTAACTACACACGGGGTATACTTAGCTAGGACTCTCACCAAAGTTGTGAAGAATTGTTGTTGGGCAAAATTGGTTAATGTAAGTAACGAGGAAGTGGTTGTACCAGTGAATTTAAAATTAGGATCAGTCGAGACAGTAGCTAGATTGACCAAAGTAGAACCACAACCTGTAGAAAAATTTAAAGTTTACATTGTAGCGGATAGTCATGGTAGAGGTATCCTTGAATTGTTGGAGGAAAGACTTCCAAGTAATTTTGAATTAAAAGTGGAATTCGTGCCGAATGGAAAACTACAACACCTTGTATCTAAATTAGCGGGCGAATGCCAACACATGAATGAACGTGATATTGTAATTGTAATGGGGGGGACCAATGATGTAGACACACGCGCACAATACCAATCAACCATGCGGCGAGCTATGGAAATGCTACCTAACCAGTGCAAGCCTAAACTATTTTTTTGTACCATTCCAGATAGACATGATGTAGATTTACAGAAGCACATAGCAACAGCAAACAACTTGTTGAGAAAATTAATAAACACCACTTCCAAACACAATACAAAGAATATCTGTTTGATCAACCTTAAAACTCAGTTCAAACGAAAACATTACACCAAACAGGGCTTACACTTGAATGCAGGGGGAAAGATAAATCTTGCTCAGATATTTAAATCAGCCATATTGAAACACCATTCAGAAGTAGGGCGGAAAGTGAACCGTATAGTGCTTTGTGATAAACAAGAGTTTGAGTCAAGTTTAACTGAAAAGCTAAAGCACCTCGATAGTAGTGTCCAGGGTCAAATGCACGCTGTTTTAAGTAAATATAAAAACATTTTATCGTACAATGAGGACCAGCCTCTCGGTTGCACATCGGCAGTAAAACACACAATAAATACGGGTAATGCCCCGCCATTGTATAAAAAAGCGTACAGGGTGCCATTCCATCAGAAACCCATTTTAGACAAATTAATACAGGATCAGTTAGATCAGGGAATAATAGTACCTAGTCACAGCCCATGGGCATCACCCGTAGTCATCGTACCAAAAAAGTCAGCAGATGGTACCCCTAAGTGGCGTTTTTGTGTGGACTTCCGGGGTGTAAATGCATTAACAGTGCCAGATGTGTATCCACTTCCGAATATCACCGAAACACTCGACAGTTTAGGCGGATGTCGATATTTTACCACCTTAGACTTAAGGAGCGGTTACCATCAGATTCCTATGGATGAGAATAGTAAAGCCAAGACAGGTTTCAATGTTCCCGGAGGTCACTACGAGTACTCAGTTATGCCCTTTGGGTTATGCTCTGCACCAGCGACCTTCCAAAGGTTGATGGACTCCGTTTTAATGGGTTTAAAGGGTGAAAAATGCCTAGTTTATCTTGACGACATAATTTTGTTCTCCAGGGATATCAAATCACACATTCAGTCGCTGGACGAAGTATTAGGAAAATTGCAGGCCGTAAACCTTTGTGTGCAGTTGAATAAATGTAAATTTGCAGTGGGGGAAGTAGATTATTTGGGGCATAAGATTTCAAGTAGAGGTGTCGAGCCAGACAATGCCAAAGTACGAGCGGTGAGAGAGTTCCCAGTGCCCAAAACCGTGAAAGATGTGAGGTCTTTCCTGGGTTTGGCCGGATACTATCGCCGTTTCATTGAAAGTTTTGCAGAAATTGGTAGACCATTGTTTGACCTTACGCGCCAGGGTACTGAGTTCAACTGGACAGAGAATTGCCAAATTGCTTTTGACCAATTAAAACAAAAATTAATGACCGCTCCAGTGTTAGTGTTCCCTTCGTTTGATAAGCCGTTCATTTTATCTACCGACGCCAGTAAACAAGCTTTAGGAGCCGTGCTATCTCAAGAAATAGACGGGCAAGAACATCCGGTCGCGTACGCGTCACGAACTTTATTTCCAGCCGAGAAAAATTACTCTACCACCGAGTTAGAATTGTTGGGTCTTGTTTGGAGCACCAAATATTTCAGGTGTTATTTGCTAGGGCGACCATTCAAAGTCATTACTGACCATGCAGCTTTAAAATGGATGCTGTCATTAAAAGACCCGAGTAGCCGGTTAATGCGGTGGGCATTAAGACTAGCCGAGTTCGACTACACTGTAGAACACAAAGCGGGCAAGCGACACACCAACGCTGACGGGCTCAGCCGCGCCGTGAATGTAGTCAGGCAAGAAATTAGACCCATTATCGACCTGGAAAGGATCCGACAACATCAGCGAGATGACCCGCACATTCAAGACCTTAGACAAGGCAAAAGTTTTAGGATGAGCCCTGAGAAAATATTGTACAGGCAAAGTGGTGGATCGAATAGGATAGTTGTACCCGCGACATTGGTGGCCGAGGTAATTCGCCTGAATCACGACCTGCCTACCGCTGGGCATGCAGCCGTTGCTAAAACGCTAGAGCGAGTTAGAGATAAGTTTTGGTGGAAGGGCATGGAAAAGGACGTGCTAGATTATGTAAGATCGTGTCGCAGCTGCAGTCAACGTACCAATCACGGAAAGACGAAGGCACCATTAGGCAATATCTTCAATGAGCCTACTAGTCCTTTCGAAGTAATCGCAACGGACATAGTGGGGCCGTTACCCATCAGCGAGTCACGTAACATATATATTTTGAGTGTTATGGACCACTTCACGAGGTACTGCGAATTCATCCCATTACCAGATCAAACAGCCGAAAATGTAGCGCGTGCTTTAGTCCAACGCGTGATTACTAAATTTGGAGTGCCAAAATCGTTAGTTACGGACCAGGGTTCAAATTTTACATCTGAATTGATACGACAGCTATGTAAATTTTTGCACGTGAGGAAAATTCAAACCACCGGATTTCATCCACAGAGTAACGGTCGACTGGAACGTGTTCATGCCACCATCTCTAAAATGCTTAGCCATTTCGTTAACAGACAACAGACGGACTGGGACGAATATTTACCATATATAACTATGGCCTACAACTCGCAAGTACATGAGAGCACAGGTTACTCTCCTCATGAGTTAGTTTTTGGAAGGAAGATGGCGGTTCCATTAGAAGCGGATTTGACAATTACAGATAGCACCCTATTGTATGACAATCACGTTGAAGCCCTCCGGGACAAGCTTAAGCAAGCGTATGAATTTGCCACGAGTTGGAAATCGCGTGCCAGAGGCCGCAACGAGCGTCAGTACAATAAAAAGGTCAAACAATCAATGTACCACGAGGGACAGTTAGTGTTGCTACATACCCCAAGTCTTGGTCGCCACCGGGTCAAAAAGTTAGCCAGATTGTGGAAAGGGCCGTATAAGGTCGTGGAAGTAATATCACCATTGAACGTGAAGCTCCGAATCGGTAAGCGAGAAGTGATAATCCATGTGAATCGGATTAAGCCATATATCACACGGAAGCAGGATAGAGACGAGGGATGCTCGAGACCGTGTGAAGAGGAGCGTGAGGAACGAATGACAGTTGAGGACGACTCGAATAGCAAGCGAGACGATAGTCCGAGTGTGCCCAGAATGGCTCCATTAGCCCCAAGTAGGATAGGTGAGCACTCTGGCACACAAAGAAACCGGCGAGAGCGCCGGAGGCCCGCAAAATTTGATGATTACGATTTAAATGGAGATACTGATTAGAAGGATCAATTAAAGTATGCTCGCCATTGCCTAGCAATGAATTTGCTAGCCTTGCGACATAGTGTATAAAGTTAGAGTAATGTTTTTGCTTAATTAATGTGTAGACAAATGTGTGTATTAAATAGTAAACTAGTGGAGGTAAGAATATATTTTAGACTTAAGAGTAATCCTTGTTCTCTTATGTAAGGGCATGAGGCAGCTCCAGCAGACCAGGGCGCGAGACCGGGCGGTGAGAGGTGACCGGGAGAGAGAGAGAGACAGAGGGGGTGTCAACCACTGCCTCGGCCAGACGCAGTCAAGGGCGGGTCGAGCCTTGTTGGCCCTTCCTAACCCACTGGCCACCAGCTGATTTATGCAGCCGCTGCCTGATCAACAGTCTTGGCCTGGTCAATGGACTGCAGTCCCTTGAGTATTAACGAGAAGTATGAAGAAGTAACGTTACAATGTAATTAGGTTTTCCGGGTCCGCGTGTCATTTATCTAATGTGAACATAATATTGTCTATTTTGTTAGTAACAAACCGAGTACTTTTGTGTCGTTTTGTCAAGAAGACAGACTTCGTCAGTGGAAGAAAATTCTGATCAGAACTGGACTGTGTAGTTATTAATGGAATTATTACTAGGTAAGTCATATAGTTGGTAGCTGTGTCTACCCTGAGATTAATGTAAGTTGCTAATAAGTATAATGAATATAATGAGTAGAATGTATCATTTAATTAATTGATGTTGGGTACCCAACTTTAATATTTGTTTAGGCATTAATGATTTTTCTTTTGTTGTTGTACTTTTTAAATGTGAAAAGGAATGGGGAATAATTTATTATTTTGTTAAAAATAAAACTATTGTAAAATTAAATTGTAATGTATATAATGACGTACTTTGGCTGGGTACTACGAGAAGGTAAGCGCGCAATCCAAACACTCCTTTTACCTAATCCTATCACTTCCCTCAGCTGGATCGTATCATACCCTTCACCAAAGGACATTGTATTTTAAGAATAAAATGTTAAATGAAATGAATTAGCCCAAAATAAGTCTCGTTTGAGTGAAAATGCTGGCGTCATTCAACCGTGACTACCTTTATTTACTCCATTCAATACTGCGTAGTAGTTATGTGTAAATTATTTAACAATGCTTAGTATTAACAAATGTAGCAGCTTGAATATATTTCTTACTATATGAAATAGATAACATAGTTGGTGATTGGAATTATGGTAGAATCTTTTAATACAAGTGTTGTCTTCACAGTGTCTTTGGTTTAATTTAGGTGTGTTAGTGTTAGTGTATATGAATATTATTATGTATTACTGCTGGTATATGAATAACATTGTGTGTTATTGATGGTATTTGAATATTATTATGTATTATTGTTATTATAAGAATAGTATTATGTATTATGGTTAGTATATGAATAGGGTGTTTTAAGCAGATAGGGTTTCACTAGTTTGTGAAATGTGTTTTATGAATTATATTGCTGTTATATTATTGTCTGACATTGACATATTACAAATGTTAATTTTTTTAATTGATTTGCTTAAACAAGGATGAAAGGGGAACCGATTGTTGTTTTTTTTTAAGTATAAAATCTCGTTTTCGAAAGTGAAAAATCTTGATGAATTGAATAACATGAATTAACAATGCGGCATCGTAATGAGAGGTATCGAAACAAAAAGTGTATTAATAAATTAACGATTGCTCTCCAAACTTAAATGCATTTGCTTTTGTCTCGCCCATTGACTATCAAGTGGAATCGTGAGTAAATTCAATTTTTATTGGTGACAAAAGGGAGAAGACCACTCTGTCGGTACAGAGGGGTTTTGCTATTGGAGGATGACGGTCTATAGTCACCTCAATAGGTGCCAAGGGACTGGCACCAACTAAAGGTGGGGAGGGTGTGACGGCCCGTTAATTTATAGAATAAATAAATGAAAATACCACCTTTGTGGGCCGTCTAAATGAAATAAAATAAATTACACCCTCTATTTGTTTTTGTGTTTTAATGTAACTTCAAATTTAATAATAATAATTAAATTTTGCCTCCCTTTAGTTTTTGTTACACCATTTTAAATTAATATGAGTGAATACTGGGTTCAGTGGGAAAGGCAAAAGTATTGATTTATCTATACTGGGCCAGTATGGAATGTGGTGGCGTGATGTCACGTGACTTCCAATTGCAGCCCAAGACTCGAAAACTGAGAGATATTGCAACGTTCCAGTAACCCTAACATACCAATGTTAGTTACTTGATGAATCGTTCAGGGCTGGAGTGCAGCACCATACGGCCTAGAAAGTCATACGATCAAACGTCCTTTCGCGTGATTGGTTGACAATATTTCTAATACTGGCTTGGGGATGAAGCCAGCCCTCTCGATCTGTCTGTCTGCAACCGTGATCGCGAGTACATGTAGTAAGTAGCGCGGTTTCCCCTTGATTCCCGGGTTTGCCATGTCTGTTCAATTTATGTAAATTCGCGTATTAGTTTTCAGTAATCATATTTAATTTGTAACCGTAACTCAATTCTAAATTCATTTAGAGACAGCACAGACAATGGCAAGCGCCGTTAATTAATAATTGAAATTAGATTTGTTGGAATTTAAATTGTTATATCTTAGAATAACCACGTTGTTAACTAACTACAAATTATATTAATTTTATATTGTTTATTTTAAAAGATTTCATACTAACTGTAAACTTGCAAATTAACTTGTGTCAAGGTTCTAAATTCACTAAAACTTAACAATTTTTATTAATAAAACACATATTACCTATAATTGTGTTGCTGTTTTCAATAAAAAAGCTCCCAACCGATCCATCTATTAGGCCAACCAGCACTACGTTTTAGGTAATATTGTGAATAATTTATTAAATTCAGTATACGGAATACACTCCGGTAAAGTCCACGAACTCAGTCAGTGTGGTGAACCATCAGTTTTTGTGAGTTATTTCTCCAGCTGGTGCGTAACTACCCTCATCAAGGTGTCAGGTGTCACACAGCATCCAAATTAAACCCAGGTCAAAGCCATCAAAGCTTTTATGAAAGACACAAAAACCTGATTAAAGTGACAAAAAATTCTACAGACGATATGCATCGCACATCATGCAGCACTCCCCAAATAAATGCCACATATAAACGGTAACACGCAAGACCCCACAAATAATAAATATCAGAAAATAGTGCTCACTATAGTACACCAAAATATTGATTGCCTCCAAAACAAAATTGACAGATTAGCACATTTTCTGCATGACAGAGAACCAGATCTTGTAATAGTCAATGAACACGGCCTGAACCTTGAAAAACTTGAGAACACCAGAATACCCGGCTACACCCTTGAAGGCAGCTTTACGAGAACAGAACACAAAAAAGGGAGTGTTGCCATTTACTCTAACCTAAAGCTGAAAAATAAGATCACAGTAACTTCAATATCAGGCACCACAACAGAATCTATATGCAAAACTATACTGCTAAAAATAGAACTAAAACAAAGATGTCTTCATTTGATGGGAATCTACAAACCGCCTAAAAATAACCTAAAAACAGCCATAGACATCATCTCTTGTGAATTAGATAAAATCACTACGCCAAACAATCCTGTAGTTATGATGGGAGATATTAATGTCAACAGACTGGTAGAGAGTTAAGTGAAAAGAAATCTAAATGAAATGCTCCAGAGCCACAGCATCTACAAACTACACCTTCCCCCAACAAGAATAACAGGCCACACCTTCCCCCAACAAGAATAACAGGCCACAGTCAAACTTCCATTGACTTCATATGCACAAACACTAATGAATCCAAGATATCCACCGAAGTGATACAATCAGGCCTCTCCGACCAAACCGCCCAGAAGTGCATAATTGCTATAAATAATGCAAAGAACACACAAACTAGGCAATCAAAACCAAGAATTTTTAGTATAAAAAACTTGGAAGAACTTAAGCAAAATCTTAAAGGACAGGACTGGACACAAGTCATCTGGGAGGCTGATGCAGAAAGAGCATAAAGCGCCTTCAGCAAAATTCTTCAATCTGCATTGAACATCGGATGTCCACTCAAAACAGTAAAGCAAAAGATAAAACAGAGAAAAAATATATGGGAAGCTGAAAGTCGAGCTCTAAAAAACTATTACCTGGAGGCTCTAAACAGAGAGATCATGACTGGCCACCCTGAGGACAAACGAGAAACAGTTTGCAGGAAGAAAGCATATGACCTAAAACTTAAAACATTACAAAAACGACTTACTATAGACATCATAGAAAGTTCTGACAATAAACAAAAAGCTATGTGGAGAACTATAAATAATAGTAGAAAAGAAAAGCAAACTAAACTACAGCTGGTACAACTAAAAACTAACAAAGGAATACTGGAATCACCGACGATAATTGCAAATCACCTAAATTTCTTCGTTGTTATAATAGCAGATAGAACACTGACAAACAACTCAGAAAATAAAATAAACATACCCTCAGCAGTACCAACAGATCCACAACACCCACCCAAACTCTTATTCTTTGAAACAAATGAAAACAAAATTTAAAAAAATCACTGACTCACTAAAATCAAAAAACTCAACTGGGAATGACGAAATCAGCTCTAAACTAATTAAGCACTGCAAACAAGAAATTATTGGCCCGCTAACTAGTACTATTAGCAAATCACTCTCCCAAGGCATTTTTCCAAGCGAACTGAAACTAGCAAAGATTTACCCTAAACACAAAAGCGGAGCACATAATAAGGCCACCAGCTATCGACCCATCTCTTTAATTTCAACGTTTTGCAAAATTCCCGAGCATGTTGTACTAACTAGGCTTTTAACTCACCTCACTCAACACAATCTTCTCACCCACAGACAACATGGTTTTATAAAAGGTAGATCCCCAACTACAGCAATAGTCCAACTAACTGACGTCATCATAGACAAACCGGAAGAAGAGTGTATCACAACTAGCATATTACTCGACTTCGGCAAAGCATTTGACTGCCTGGAGCATGGACTAATAATTAAAAAACTAAAATCACTAGGGGTTGTTAACAAGGAACTTAACTGGTTCAAAATCTATCTGAGCAATCGGAAGCAACTGGTAGAACTCTCTCACTCAATGAACAACACAATATACAAAACAAAATCAGACCAGCTACCAGTAAACAGAAGAGTGCCCTAGGGCTCAGTACTTGGTCCTGTTTTATACATCCTACTAACAAATGACTTCCCAAGCTACCTCCAGAACCACTGTGAGTTGGTGATGTTTGCAGATGATACAGCCCTGATCTTAGCAGACAAGAACAAAGAACAATTAGATATCAACTCCTTTGTTGTCTTTAACATGGGAAAACAGCACTACCAACTAAATGACCTTGTGCTGAACGAACCAAAAACCCAACAACTAATCACTACTGCAACTCAAAACGAATATAAAGGCCTTCCAGAAATTCAAACAATAAAAACAGCTAAATACCTAAGACTAACTATAGATCAAAATTTATGTTGGGAAGAACATATAAATCAGCTTTGCAAAAAATTAAATAACAGCCTATATCTGGTGAGGCGAATAAACCAAGTCACAATATCCAAATAGCTTTGACAGCTTACTATGCAATATTTCAGTCATCTAAGATACGGCATAATAGCATGGGGAGGAACAACTGCTACGAATCTCCAAAGAGTGCTAATTGTACAAAAGCGAGTAATTCGAGCACTAAAAGGACTGGACCCAATGGTCTCATGCCGGGAATCTTTCAAGGAACTTGGAATAGTGACAGTTGTGGGACTCTACATTCAAGAGACAATCCTCTTTGCTATCAAATCAGGACAAACAAGGACTGGTGACAGGCACCAATACAACACTAGACATGGATTCAACTTCCTGCTAGATCAACACAGACTGACCCTGATAGAAAAGAAACCCTCGTACCGTGGGGCAAAATTCTTTAACACTCTGCCGACCCACTGAAAAAACTCCCAGAGAAGAAATTTAAGAAATCTCTCCAAAACTGGCTAATGGAAAAGACAATTTACTCTATCCGAGAGTTCCTTCAGAGGTGGACAACTTAACAACACATGCATTAACTATTGACACCATTATAACAATAACACTTCTTTGACATTGACACTGTTCTCTACAAATATGTGTAATAAAGAATTTTGAATTAGAATTTGAGGTGCACAAATAGCTATATTGCTGAATAACAGAAATTGGGACATTTCAAAGGAGAATCTTTGAAAAAAGGTCCAATGTAAGGTAAACATTTAAGCAGAAATCCTAAAAGAAAGGAACAAATTGCATTAGTAGGTTCAGTAGTTTTGTAGTAAAATACATAGAACAATTATTTACATTTAGAGTTTATAGTCAAGTACATGATATAGTGTCGTCTTTATACAGAACTAGGGGACACCCCTGAATGCTTTGCGTGCCAACCCCAACTCTCGCTATGCTCGATACACCTCAGCCTTCAACCTCGGCATGTGACTTTTAACCACAAATAATAGTAGATTAAAGGTTTAACATAAAACCACAACATCAAATTTATTTACAGTATATCACTCACACTACTTTCATTGATACCTATTTATATCTATAAATACCCAATGATACTACCTTTATAAAATCAATAGTGTTACTTAGCCTATTTCAAACGTGTTTATTTCATTTGTTTTTGTTTAACAGCTGAAGATTAAACTCTTAATGCATCAATAGGATTATTTCAAACGTACAAAATAAACATGTTTATTTGTTTACAAAACAGCTGCTTTTACTTTACTAAAATTAACCCAATGTTATTCTTATGGAAAAAAGGAAATTTTTAGGGGCTGTTTGAACCCCTTGGGAATAGAAATTTCAAAAAATCCTATTTTAGTGGGTTCCTTTGATACTAAGCTAACTTCCTTTAAAATGTTGTGTAAATCCGTTTGGTAGTTTTTGAGCCTTTGTGATGAGTGAGTGAGTCAGTCAGTCAGTCAGTGGTATTTGGCTTTTACATATATAGATTATAAAACAGTTCTTTCTTGAGTCTACTATCTGTTGCAGCCCTGATATTTTCTGGTATCAGGTTTCTAAATCTACTATCTAAAAGGTTTTGATAAACAGGAGCTTTACAAATATCAATTTTATCTTAGGTAGGTATATTCTACAATGTGGTTGTGGATTTACATGATTAACGCCGGTTGAAAAAAATTCAATTTGTACTCGTTTTATTTTATGTACTATAGAAATGGAAAAAAGAAACAAGAGTTGAAACAAAATCATGAAAATGAGGAACAATTTAGCATATAAAGAGTGGGCCTATGTAACAGAAATATCAAGTTAAGCTAATGAGCAAAGTTTACTGAAATGGTCACATGTATTAAAACTATACTTGTTCCGCAACAGAACATTCTTTTTTCAACTAACTGATATCAGTATCGACTTGGTTTAAGCCATCAGTAATTTAACCCTTCGCAAGTGGCAAACAAATATATACCCAGCCTCTACTTTGCCTCAAATGCAGTTAACAAACATATCCAAAATGAAACATTTCTGTCGATAGTGTAAATGATATTTCCTTAAACTTCCACTAGAGTGCAGCATCAACTTAGACATGTCTTTGGCCAACTCCCTCAGCCTATCAAAAACGTAAATCGTCTATGAGGGCGGCTCCGTCTCCTGCCTTTGCACGTGCGTAAAAGGAAAATATTCTTGGTCTGTCGCTCTACCCAAGCACATTGTTTTCAAACACTTGTCGTTCTTTTTCTCTGTTTTCTAATTTTCAATTATTTTGTTGTAGTTATTATTGTATCATAAATAAAAGATATTGTTAAAATGTTTAACTAATATGTAAAACATTTTTTATACTTGTACATCTACAATTAAAATTTATAGATTATTAAATAATTATAATTTTAACTTTAAATATAAATTTATATATTTTTTATGTTCCTTTATGTTTCTTAAAATTAAACAAAATTAACTTTACATTTCATTAAAATTATTTTTTTTTACATAATTACGTGTTGCTTTAAAATAGGGTAAAATAATTTTCGCATGCAAAGGGTTAATTATTTACTGGGATATAAAAACCACCACAATCAGCATCATATGGTAATTGACTACTGACTATGTAATAACTATTGAGCCAAAACAACATTATATCTAATAATAATTGGTAATTTTAGGGTTAAAGGTAAAGAAATATATATACTGAATATGTCTGAGAAAAAGAATTGCTATATCCTCCATAAAAATTTAAATAGAATAATCATCCAAGGTCTGAACTGCATACAGTGCTGGCCTTACATTTTAAATTCTAAAAATATTGAGAAATTTAACCATAACCAACCAAGTTTTGTTCCATGCCAAAACAAAACCATCAGAATTTGCCCGCTCTACTTTTACAATCTCGCTAGTATGAAGTCTCTTAACTTGGAGACCTTCAAAGGTGAAGATATTAGCAGAATCAACGGCGATCTTCAAAGATGATGTATCAAACCGGCAGTTGTCTCCACTGTACAAGTACATTATATTATCTGAAAAAAGAGAGTAAAATACAACAAATGTATAAATGAAATAAGTAAAGTTAAATTTATGTTTTCTTAAAATAATGCTCATCACATTTCCAGTTAAATTTCTAAAAAAATTATTCTTTAACTGATAGACTTAACAGAGTCTACCAGCACGAGTAACAAGTGAAACAAGATGTGATTGTTTATAATCTAGATAGCTTTCCAAGGCTCGAACTTGGGCTTGAAATGACTGAAAATTCTTCCGTCATAAGTAAAACCAAGTTTGGCTAAAACTCGGCTTTAACTTCCAAGCACTTACACATTTCTAATTACAAACATTATTTTTAATGTAGTCTAAGATATCAGCTACCTCTTATGAATCTAGTTCTACCGAGTAAGACAAAAGGCAATTGTGGAATATAAGATCAACAATTAATATAAAATTAAAAATCAAACTAAAAACACTTGTGTGAGACGTTACAATACCTGCTTAATTGTCTATTTTCTTCACTATTGAGGGTGGCCAGTTTAAGTGCAAGTGTTCTTTCTGTTTTTGATATGTACTGTTGTTGAGTTGCAAAAGCAATATTATCAGCATACATGCATTTTTGAGACTGTGTGGTGGGAACTTCGATCTTGTATACATTGAATAAAAGAGGAACAAGAACAGAGCCTTGGGATAGTCCATTATTCAAAAGATAGCTAACATTAATTAACCTGTTGCTGAAGGTGAAATTCAGAAATTGCAATTACTTTGACATTATTACTCATTGATAATTAAATTTCTGTACATATACATTGAATTGCAAGGAATATGTTTGGTCATACACAATAAACTCAAAAAACCTGATGGAGAAAATTAAAACTAATAATTTTATTTCTGTTCTGAAAACAACAAATATACTCAGGCTCGACAAAAACTATTGCCAGTAGGGGTGTGCGAGTACTCGAAAGTTTGAGTATTTGATCAAGTATTTTACTACTCGAACTCTGTATTTCACGAAATATCAGATTTATATCTTAAATTAGTTTTAAGAGTAAACAGTTTTATAAGTTATCAATAAAAAATGTTTGTGTTTTATTTTACCATTAATCATACGTTATCAGTTTGGTACACGTAATGATGAACTAAACAATACGCCTAAGAATAGGTAGTACACGACGACAGTCAAAGGAACTAGTCGACGTAGTGAACTAGTTCAGTTCAAAGTGATCAACAGAGCTGGGAATGTAGCGATCACACATGTTGGTTGTCAAGTGTACTAGTCACTTGTAACCTAACCTAAAATAGTGTGAATAAAACAGAAGTGCTGGTTAGTGTCTTTATGACCCAAGAAAGAGGACGAGAGATCCGGTTCAAGATGCTCAAAAAACCTGTTACATTACAAATCTAGTAGTCTGTGCACCGTGGAAATTATGCATATTTTCGTTCATATTAATAATACCGTTCAATCAAAAGGATCCCGAGAACGGTTCACTTTATATCCCAAGAATCGAACTTCGCATCTTTTCTAGGTGAAAGTTCATCTTGGTTGTAGTATACATACGTGCAAGGAACAGTTCAGCTCCTTTTCGGAAATGAAATTGTCGTATATTCCTTGCGAGTCGATTGAGGACTATTTTGTTATTTAATCTGAGCAGGGAATCGTCCAATGATTTGACGTAAGAAAATACCGTATCATATCATAAAATATAGTAATGGCGTTCTAGCAGCGTGTGACACAACATTATTGATTTATTTTCCGTCAAATAAAAATATATGTATAGCCGTGGCGAACGTCTATTAATTATTATTCTGTAAACACCTTAGATCGCCAAAACTGTGTGTAATATTTGCGCATGCGATATTTTTTCCTGTCAAATTGTTGAACGGTTTTCTGACTAGGTTGGACAATAACACAGTTGGAGTGTAAAAGGTGGTAAAGTACGATAATTTTGATTAGTAAATTCACTGAATGGTCCCCTGTTCACATTGACGTCGATGTCGATGTAAACTGTAAAACAATCACGAATCAACCAAAGTGAGGGAGAAACATGTTGGAAGACTTTTTCTAAACAAAATACAACGAATTTAGAGATTAGAAAAATCATTTTATTCATAAGTTTATAGTTTAGCTGCCCAAAATCTTCACTGTATCACTCACTAGTTGGCACTTAGCTGATATTTCAGACTGCATCTCGTCGCCAATATCGGGTAGACCTATTATATTAGCCGACTACGTCTATGGTTTTCATTCGATTAAACCAGGTTTTAAAGAATTTCTCGTTATGACATAATTATTTATCTGTTGTTCAGTGTAGCCTCATGTATTGAAGTAGTTTTAAGTTGCACATATTTCATTACCAATCATAATTTAAAAACTAATTCTTCCTTAGCGACTTTAAAATTTATTTTTAGTAAACCTGCTTAGTTATTATTACCAATTGATTGAACCACAGTCTTTGTCATCCAGATTTTCAAATTTGATTATATAATTCAGAGCTTATTTCCGGTTAGTTGTAACCTTGTTATTACTGAATTAAATACCCACAGAATACAGATTCACTCTTCTTGGCATGTACACAATTCATTTTTTGTTAAAAGGAGGCAATTCTCAAAGCAAATGACCGCATTTGGTGATAATGTCTGAATTTTAGCATCAGTTTGGTTGGATGCAACTTTTGCCAACAAGCATCACTACGTTTTCGCGGTACACTTTGAACTGAACCACCAGATAAACATATCGGCTGGCTGTGAGACTGTATAATTGGCTAGCATAGAAAATCTGATCTGTGATATGAGTGAACAGATTAAATCTTTATAATCCACATTGTTTCAATTAATAAGATACTTTATTAATTTCTTACATCATATTAGTTATGAAAAAGGAAAAAGTTTAAACAAAACAATGCCACAAAAAATTTAGGAAGACGGGAAGTAAAAAGTTTTATTTATAAAATGTTACAGTTACAAACAACAAATCAAAATTATTGTGTTCAGTTTAGATGTATATATTTACGAATCTGTCAAAACTTAACATAGGCTTAGGATGGTGCCTTTTACAGTTGTCTTGGGTGAACAGAAAATCCTTCTGTAAATACTTGCTCGAAAAATACTCGATAATCGAAAAAAATGCCAACTACTTGACTTGACTCAACTTGAACTCAAAAATCACTACTCGCACACCCATAATTGTCAGTTAGATATCTAACAATTTAGCATGATAAAGTAGTTATTATAATCACCTATTCTCTAAAACTAACATACCTGTAGTAAAAGTGAGATGATGTTTGGAAGACAAGATTAGTTTACAGCGTAAAGAAGCCTCCAACTTGATAGTCAAGCTGAACAAATGCACGTCTGGTACAGTGTTCGACTCTGGATCTGTACAAATGAATCTGTTCAATAAGTTAGTGTTGGTATGAATGCTAAGTGATATGGATAACAGTAAACGAAAATTATTAAGATACTAGTGCAGTACCCGTTCTTTGTACGGTGTTTATGTTGGTTTATATTGTGCTTATTGCATTCAGTAATAACAAAACTTGTACCTACTGGCATCTGTATAATGCAAAAGTGCATTGTGGTCACAGTACTCCTAGGAAAGAAGACGGTAGGTATCACGTGCATCTCCTATGATGTCACATTTGTAAAATGGCAATAACAAACACAAAAATACTGTTCTAATTCCCGTAGTTTACAATTCCACCTCATAAGTGGTAAATAACTTGCCTACTATTTAGCTGAATGTTTCCATGCGATTGATAGATTTAGTTACCAGTATTTTATCGTATAATCAAACCAGGTGATTTCGCCCATGTGACGTCACAATCTACATGCGCAGCCTCATCATGATACTTACCATCTTTTCTAGTTACCTTAGTTGTAGTTAGGTTTGGTTCGGTATTTACTTCAGAAGTAAGCAAGTTGTTTATTGATTCCAACAGATGATTAATGAAACTATCATAAAAAAATTAATTGTCAAACTGGTATTGCAATAGGGGTTGCATTGATACTTCTTAGAACCCCTGGGGTGGTTTTCTGGTGGAATTTCAAAATTAAAATAGGCCTATGTGTTAACCAGAGACCCTAAGAATGTCCATGCAAAATTTCAGATGAGTGGGTTCACTAGCATTTGCGTGATTGAGTAAAACACTTGCACGCGCACACATACCATTAGATTTTTATATAATAGTAAAAAAGTACCCAAAGTTGTAGAAGTAATCTATCTCTTTAGAAGCACACCTGTCACTAAGCAAATAAACGTAAAGTAAAACTTTGACTTTTTCTACATGTTTCTTCAGAGACTTAGAACAAAAGTTTATTGTTAAAGTACAATTTTTAAAATGTTTTCTTTTAATGACAAAAAAGCAAATTATGATAAGACACAATTAAATTTTTTTCAATCCTTCCCTTTTACTCTGCACTCGGAATATGGGTTGCAAATGAGTGTAATAGTTTACATTGTCCAGTTAGTTTTGTAATTAAAAAGGACTGAACTTTAGAAAGGATCAAGTGGAGTAGCAATATATAAAAGTAACCAAATAGAAAATGAAACTACAAATTTGGAATTGGAACACCTCAGTATACCCCTAGTCTGTGAAGTAACAGTTGCCTCTGTCAAACTAACTGGAAAAGAACAACTTTATGTGATAGGTGTTTATCGGCCACCTAACAATCTCATTGAATTCACAGAAGAAGCTTTCGGCGTCCTTCATAAAGTTATGGATAACCTTCCAACTCACAGAAGAATAATTTTGATTGGGGACGTAAATATTGACATTTTAAGACCTACAAGGGAAATCATTATGTTTGATGAATTCCTTTCGTCCCATAATATGTTACGACTTAAACTTCCAGCCACCAGAGTAATCAAAGAACATCAGTCCTCCATAGATGCTATCTGCACTAACACTGAAATGGATGAATCCCAGGTAAAAATTCTCCATACGGGTATAAGCGACCACTTCGGGCAACTTTGTTATCTGCCTCTTCCTGTTGAATCAAAAAAAACCACTACCTCCCTTCATCGACATGTAAATCCAGAGAACTTAGCAAATCTCAAGCGATGTTTGGCTAAGGAATCTTGGACAAACGTACTTCAACAAGACAATGTGGAAGATGCCTACAAACAATATCTGGGAACAATGACATATTTTTTAGATCTAACATGCCCAATCAAGAAATTCAGAGCCGCTTCAAAGTCAAAAACTTGTCTGTGGTATGATGAAGAAGCTCTCTGCTTAAAGAGAGATTTCCTTGAAGCAAATGAAAGATATCGACTCTCCGGCAACCAAGAAAGATGTAGTCACTCGCAGAGAATGTGACTACTGGGGTAGCTGTCTGTCGACGAACTTAGTCAAAAACTTTTATAATTTACATGTATTGATTAGACTATGTCTTGACACCATTTCCTTCTTGATGAATGTGAAAATAAAGAAATTTTGATTTGATTTGATTTGTATTAATGGGCCAATAGTCAGGGTGACTAGGGTATTCCACGACAGCTTATCATGGATCTGAACTATGTAGCATTGGATTAGTATTTAAATCAAGTCCTTTAGACAACTGGTTTATGTTCTACGTTGTGTGTAAAAGATTGGCCAGTTTTTGATTTAACATTATTCTATTAGACCTTTTGCTATTTTAGTGGTTGGCAAATCTGCCTTACATGGAGATGGTCACAGGTTCAAATCTCAGGAGATCCACTAAAAAAATTACTTGAGGGGTTTGAGTTGTACCTTAACAACGTTTTTAGACTAAGTTAAAAATGTGTAAATAGAACAAAACAAAAACAATGAAATTGTTGCTACATCAGTTTTGAGAAGTTGAGTTAAATACTAAGTCTTGCTGGCATACTTTATGTATTACCTGGAGGATATAAGGCATTTCTAAGAGCTTTCATCTCTTTGAAAAGTGTAAGGAGTTTTAGGTGTAAGTTAGGGCTCCAAACAGTTTCCACTTCCTGGGAGAGTTTGACTGACCAGGAGTTACTTTGGTGGTTTTTCTCAACACGAGCCATCTTCACATGACCACAGGCATTCTGCAACCAAAAAGGAAATAATTCTTAGTTAGGTTGCTGAGGTAAAAGTTACATATTGTCAACATCTTTCTTTATACGTATATAATATATATTAGTGATGGGTCGGATCCATTTTTTTTTTCGGTTCCGGTTCGGTTCTTTACTGAAATCAGTTCTCGGTTCCCAGTTCTGAGTACTTTTTGAGAATGTATTAGGATGTTCTAATACCTTTATGCCAATGAATCAAAAATTTATGTGGAATCAGTCAGTAAAAACAGTGCATAGTATTTTGGCAATTTCTCCAATATGAAGTATAATACACCCTAAAAATCTATATAATGGCATACAATATTTCCAATAACTAGAGAATTGATAACATGTTATTTATTCTCAGAACATGATTGTTTACATTTTTTGCACAAAAAAGCATTTACTTTAAATTTCAAAAAGTATACAATTTAGCTAAATGGAATACAATGCTCAAATTAGTATGCAATTGAAATTTACCTTGAGGAAATTACAAAATTTATAAGCTTAGAGAAAATTAAAAAATAACCTGCCATTTTATGTCTGGTTTAGTAATAAAACTTATTAAAAAACAAATCACAAGTGATTGAAATTACCACGACTTTAAGAGGTTGATGTAATTGTAGTACGTCAAAAATAAACAACAAAAACAAATAATAATTAATCAATTATTGAGTTGGTTGAAAAAAAGCCATTTTATTAACTATTGGTTATTTTCTCAATTGGTGATAATACTGAATTAAGGAAATAGTAATGCTACTCACAATCATAAAAAACTATACAGCCTATAATACAACAAATGTTTTTAGAAATTACAGTATACATTTTGTTTTAAATTTAAGAAATAATAAACTATTTTGGATCAGTAAATGTTAATTAAATGCAATTAAAAACATTAACCCTACTTGACTTTGTAAAATGAAAAAAATAGTTAAAATTAATTTAACTATTTTTAAATAAAAATGCTAGACTCATTTTGTTTAGTTATGACACAATATTAATCTTAAACATTTATTTTTCAATCCAATTCCCTAGGAGTTTTATGCATTGTTTTTTCATTATTAAAAACAAGCCTAATATCTTAAGTTCATCATAAAAACCTTTTATTTTTCAAAATACACAATAAAACTAGAAGCATAATTAATTTCAGAATGTTAGATGAGTTGTAAACAGAGTAGGATGTTTCCAGAAGGTGTTTTTATCTGGCAGGAAAAGATAAGAAAAGATCAATAAACAAGGGTGGAGCTCAGGCGGAAAGGAGGACTGGACTCTGGACTCTTGAACAAAAACTAAATGGCTTTAATTCACTGCCTTTGCATGTGAATTTCTATTCATTAATGTTGTCTGTACCTTTTCACTTGCTGATAAGGAAGTGGCCAGAATATGGGCGAATATTTTCTGACTTAGATATTTAGGTACTGTTAAGGAAGTACCTCATTAAGGATTATTAATTACCTTGTTAAGGATCTGCCTTCTACGGGCAGATATTTTCTGATAAAGATTATATTGTTTATCTTGTGTCTAGACGGGTTTGATTGTTCTGTATATCAGCACTTTCTGCAACCGAAATATTTCTGATATGAAAGCTATCTCCCCATTTACATTTCTGGAACCGGAACCACAGAACCAAGATTTCCCCATCGGTTCTTGGTTCCGATTCTTTTGTCATGAACCGATAGAACCGAGATCCGACTTTAGGGACCACTCATCCCTTATATATATAGCTTATCGTCTGTGGCAGTTTAGATTTATATGTATTAATGATTAAAAAATGTATACATATATACCCATAAATTACATTTGCTCATGCCAGTTTGTAGCGATTCAACAGTGTTCATTACCTCCTACTTACACTGATGGAACGTTAATAAAGAACTTATTTAATCCATCAAAACTTCCACGCTAGTGTTGGGCGAAAAATTTGATCCGCTCAACTGAAAAGCAGTACATAGAGGTGAGTTTCGGGATTTTAAGCAACCATCCTTCCAGTGCACCATCAACATTGAATAACATGAAAACTGAGTAAGCAGTGGCCTATGCAAGTCAGACATTTGACTGTTACAATATACTGTACTATTATGAGTAGGTTAATCTAATATGTTAATCTAAATAAGAACATATGGAAAATTTAGCCACGCTAGTGTTAATAGCATTGATCTATGGCTGCAATTCTAAGTAATACTGGGTTAGTTAAATTTTTATTGTATGATTTTTTTTACTGATTAAAATTTCATATCAATTCTAGTTTCCGATTACATTAATTTTGTTATGATAAACACACAAATGTATAAAACTTTATATCTACTTTGTTTTAGGTTTAGTTTTTTAATTAGCATAAAATTATTAAAATAATAACTTTTGCCAGATCTATTCTTTAACACTTCTCCTTTTGTGGTGTCTTTTTAATGTGATGAATCATAGGAAAGTAATTAATAAATTATTACTTACAATATTAATTAGATAATTGAATTCATTATGTATCCTATTTCAGAAGAGTGAAAAATCGAAATTACCGAGGTTTAACGTATACTTTTGTGCCTGAATAAATATTAATCACTAATTTAAATATCGTTTGGTTGTGGATGAATACATTTTTTTGTCAAAAGCAATCACAAAGTAATAATTATTTCTTAGGTAATGTAAAATACACTACAATGTGATTAATTACCTTGACTTCTTCAGAACATAAGCAGGTGAACTGAGGTTTGGTAGGAGAGAGGGACATTAACTTGGCTCCTTCGACTGTGAGCGCCATCTTGTGTAATGTAAAATACACTACAATGTGATTAATTACCTTGACTTCTTCAGAACATAAGCAGGTGAACTGAGGTTTGGTAGGAGAGAGGGACATTAACTTGGCTCCTTCGACTGTGAGCGCCATCTTGTGTAATGTAAAATACACTACAATGTGATTAATTACCTTGACTTCTTCAGAACATAAGCAGGTGAACTGAGGTTTGGTAGGAGAGAGGGACATTAGCTTGGCTCCTTCGACTGTGAGCGCCATCTTGTGTAATGTAAAATACACTACAATGTGATTAATTACCTTGACTTCTTCAGAACATAAGCAGGTGAACTGAGGTTTGGTAGGAGAGAGGGACATTAACTTGGCTCCTTCGACTGTGAGCGCCATCTTGTGTAATGTAAAATACACTAAAATGTGATTAATTACCTTGACTTCTTCAGAACATAAGCAGGTGAACTGAGGTTTGGTAGGAGAGAGGGACATTAGCTTGGCTCCTTCGACTGTGAGCGCCATCTTGTGTATGTAAAATACACTAAAATGTGATTAATTACCTTGACTTCTTCAGAACATAAGCAGGTGAACTGAGGTTTGGTAGGAGAGAGGGACATTAACTTGGCTCCTTCGACTGTGAGCGCCATCTTGTGTAATGTAAAATACACTACAATGTGATTAATTACCTTGACTTCTTCAGAACATAAGCAGGTGAACTGAGGTTTGGTAGGAGAGAGGGACATTAACTTGGCTCCTTCGACTGTGAGCGCCATCTTGTGTAATGTAAAATACACTACAATGTGATTAATTACCTTGACTTCTTCAGAACATAAGCAGGTGAACTGAGGTTTGGTAGGAGAGAGGGACATTAACTTGGCTCCTTCGACTGTGAGCGCCATCTTGTGTAATATAAAATACACTACAATGTGATTAATTACCTTGACTTCTTCAGAACATAAGCAGGTGAACTGAGGTTTGGTAGGAGAGAGGGACATTAACTTGGCTCCTTCGACTGTGAGCGCCATCTTGTGTAACGTAAAATACACTACAATGTGATTAATTACCTTGACTTCTTCAGAACATAAGCAGGTGAACTGAGGTTTGGTAGGAGAGAGGGACATTAACTTGGCTCCTTCGACTGTGAGCGCCATCTTGTGTAATGTAAAATACACTACAATGTGATTAATTACCTTGACTTCTTCAGAACATAAGCAGGTGAACTGAGGTTTGGTAGGAGAGAGGGACATTAACTTGGCTCCTTCGACTGTGAGTGCCATCTTGTGTAATGTAAAATACACTACAACGTGATTAATTACCTTGACTTCTTCAGAACATAAGCAGGTGAACTGAGGTTTGGTAGGAGAGAGGGACATTAACTTGGCTCCTTCGACTGTGAGCGCCATCTTGTGTAATGTAAAATACACTACAACGTGATTAATTACCTTGACTTCTTCAGAACATAAGCAGGTGAACTGAGGTTTGGTAGGAGAGAGGGACATTAACTTGGCTCCTTCGACTGTGAGCGCCATCTTGTGCTGTCTGTTATCCAAGCTTGCCTTGTCTACTCGTAATACAATGCACACTGCAAGCACACGTCATTTGGAAATATTGGGTTGGCTAGTAAGTTAAGTATTCTGTTTTTTCAAACATAAAAGTTGAAAGTATAAATGACTTAAAACGCTATCCATTAAATCTGCCCCCTTCCTTCCAGTACTATTCTTAACTCTTTACTAGAGCATGTAGCTAATGATAGGCCAGTTGTAACAATTTAGGGTAGAGCTGTACCCAGTTGAGTCAAGGATTTATTGACCAACAGGCTGTCCTTCCTTACAACATCAAGTTTGTCATCTGTGAGTGCCGGCATAATTTATTATTTCCGCCCAATTCTTAAAAGACTTGTTTATCTGTTTTTTTCATGGTTATTGTAAACTTTTGTGTTTATTTTAGTTTGTTTCTCAATTTAATAAACATGAAGCTTAAGCATTAATATATAGACAAATATAAATAATTAATAGAAGACAAAACGTTTAAAATATTGCCCAATCATTTTCCCCCATCAAATATACCAAGGAGTTTACTTAAGAACATTCAGTTTCGTTTGAAAGGTCTGAAGCAGAATGAAACCTCATGAAACGAACCTTCAAACGAATTGTTCATGAGGCCGACATGATAGTTTAAATAATCTCTTGTCAATAGAACATGTTCACCTCAGCTGCCACCATATAATGTAAGGTGTATTAATTCAAGAATAATTAGAACTGAATAGCAAGATTAATATATTAACCCATTCACCTACTTTAAGAGTGAAGTTGGACCAGAAATACTGGCAAAAAGTAGCCAATTTGTAAGAGTTTACTTAATCAAGTGTAAAATCTACAAATATAGACTAATCAACATAATTTTTTCACCATTTTGTTCTTAATTAAGTGGGCTTTAAATAAAATATAAATTACACAGCCTTAGGTAGGCCTAACTTATTATTTTTGCATTTACTAAAAAGAAATTTTTGAAAGCAAAACTGTTAAAATATTACAAAACTTGCTTTTTCACCATGGAATCCCCATAATTATTTAAAGAAACAATATTTTTACGTGGACAATTGATTATAAAATCTGTATCATGTAAAAATAAATTTTGTATAACAAAAACAGAAATGTCTGCAAAATTGGTAAATTTCGCACAAAAGGTCCTATGATGAAAGTAATACTGTAAACTATGATAATGTCTCAAGTACCGTGCTAATATAAACCTACTTATGATCACTTTCATCTCCAAACAATATAAATAAATAGTAAATGTAAATAAAGAGAAAAGTAAATTGTAAATGTTAGTACCGCGCTCGACATTCATTATGAACACTAAACAATCCTAATACTTTTATTTCTATGGCAACTAAATGATTACTTTCAAAACACTTTACTAATAATGCACACTGTTTGTTTACAAACAAACAACACAACAACAATCAGTTCTGTGTATCTGTTCGTGCCATTCAGAGAGACGGTCGGCTGACGCGACGTAGAAGCTGACTGACTGCATGCGCAATTGCCACCTCAATAGACTTGCCATACACCTTTACAATACTTTTCTGCGTAATATCCGCGCGGAAACTTATGTTAAAAACTATCATTGTTATTGATAATACTTTGTTTACTATAGATAAATATGTACATACGACAAGTTTTTTTAAATATAATAAACATTGCCTGACTACAAGTATACTCATAGTTGTAGGCGAATGGGCTAAATTAATGTCAGTCAACATCATCATCAATTAAAAAGTAAACAATGCTGGCTGTCATCATTTTATAACAATGAGAGTTAATAACTATAATTAAGTTGTTCTCAATTATTATATATATTCTTCTTTTACCTCTGAAATGTGTTGTTTTAATTGTGACACATTACATTTGGATAGTTTTAACCTGTTACACACATTCTGTACAACTATTGGTATTTAAATATAAAGAAATAAGTGATGAGCCAATAACTTCCTTTCTGACTAGCTTTTTTCTATATTTGTCCTTCTTTTTAGTTAATTGCAAAAAGCATGCCTAGTGTTCAACAAGTTTATTAAGTTCTACACTTCTATTTAAAAATAATTGTATTCCATTGTGCCTTACTACACTTTGTGAATCCCTACATCTAACATTTTTTTTTATTATTTTCAATTAAGCTTCTTACTTTAACATAAAGTTTATTTTTATATTTATGTTTTTTAAATATTATATTTACTGGGTAACATTTGAATAATCAGTAAATTTATGTTTTAAATTATTTTTCTTTTTACAAGCACAGTTTCTGCAACACAAGGAATTATTGTTACTCTACCAATTCTAAACCTTAAATAAAAACCATGAATTTACTGTACATGTGCATCAAATAGAAAATCGCACACCCTTAGCTATCAATGGCACATTGCAGTGAATTATAAATACCTTTATTGTCAGTTATAAAAAATGTGTTGAGATTATTGACACTGATGGTAGTATCAATATGGGGATAGGCCATTGAAGGTCTGCTGGTCTTCTGACTCCCTCTTAGACTCTTGTAATCCTTCAAGCACCTAAGAAAGACACGTACTTAAACAAGTTTGATTTTTGGAACCTTTTTTACTCAGCAAAAGTTCAAACCTTTGATAACGTAAGCAATATTATTTGGATATCTGATATGAAGTTGAAATATGTGTTTACATTTCACAATACTCATAAAGATTACTTGAAAATATATTAAATAAAAAATAAAATCTTTTTCTTTCAATACAGAAATGTTCTTCAAATTGAGGTTATGTTACAAGACATTAGGCCAGGAATCAATTTAGTGAAGAGATAGTGATAGAGAGAGAAACAACATCAGAAAACGTACTTAATAGGACACATCCACCAACATAATACTTAGAAAAACATCTAAAGACAGAAAATTGGAAACATTTTCAATTTAACATATTTTCATTTTCTTCAGGTGAGAAGAAAGTGACTGACTCACTCCCAAATGTCTCTGGTCAAGTGGAATTGTGTCCGAAGAGCGTATAAAACATTTTTTTTCTATATTTTATAAGAAAGCAATATTTCTGGTTGTAAAGGCGTGGGAGGGATAAATATATATATATAGGCCTATATGATATCCAGATTGTAGTGCAGGTCATGGAATTTTTTAAGCGTTGGTGTGCTCCATTCTAATAAGGTGGGCACTATTGATATGAAGTCGAATGATTATTACTACTTTTTTGGTGTACATTATCAACATTTTTATTATTCAAAGGAGTACAGACAGTCAGGTTTTCAGGATTTTGAATTTTGCAATCAACTATAGCCATTTATCAGTTTACGGAGAATAGCCTTCTACTGGTAGAAAATTAACAGGGCTACGTTGTCAAAGGAGTTAATAAATTAGAATACGTTGGTTAAATAACAAGGTGAGGTTTCCAAGTAACTTACAGGTTGAGAAAGGGGTGGATCTGGAAAATAATGATGAGGGAAATGAACAGTACAAGTTTTGCATGATTTTTCTGTTTCAAAGATTGGAACCATTTCACTACTTGCTCTTTGAACAGATAGGATTGCTAGGATCAGTTAACCTAGGACAGACCATCATTAGGCAGAGATTTTTTGTCAGAAAGTGACAGTAGGAGGTTTTTCGAGGATTAAGGGTAAGTTTTTACGATATTGAAGCTCATTCAGGATATGGTCGTTTATGTAAGCCACGGCAGGGACGCCCAGAGGGGGGCAAAAGGGGCAGATTGCCCCGGGGCCACACAGACTTAGTTCATTGGGGGGCCACATTTCATGCAAAAAAAAATAAATAAATAAAATACTTTTATCTACTAGATAAGAAACGATTCAGGCCTGTATCAACATATCAAAAGTGATATTAGGCCAGACAAGTCTTTCAGTTTTAGTTTGGAAACCAAACCTTTGGTTTTATAGAAACCTTTTGGTTTATATAGGAGCCTTTTGGAGCAAGTTGAACTCTGGTCTTTGAAGTTTGTTAACAGTCGGCATAGTGAAATGACAGCATTAGCTCTGGTCGGCATTTAAGGTCAATTGTACCCCACGCCGGTTGTCTTGTTTGCAAACTAGTGTAAAGTCGTCAAGCTTGTGAACACACCAAAATATCTTTCCAGTTACGAACATACAAACTGTTTGAATGGTGTGGACAGTAGGCCCCCTATGAGATGTCCTGTTTACTTTAATTTAAGCAAACAAAATTAAAGTAAAAACATTTTAAATCTGTCATTTTAAAAAGGTCAAATAGTCTTTATGAGAAGATTCTTATAAACTTGGTTTCAAAGCCGGTAATAGGCGCCGGCACTCCGTTCGAACGCGTTAACATTGCACATTTCCGGCACTGTTTAGCTAATTTTTCAATAAATGCACTAAATTTAAGAAATATTAGTCATATTTCAGTAGTCACTGTGTTTTGAACCCAAAAAACCTACAGGAAAAATATACAATTTTGTAACAATGTGGCTGGAAGAGTCCAATAATTGTTATAAAGGCTTACCCTCGGGTGTATTGCTTACTTGGCATCGTCATTCGTCAGTCTGTTTGGTTACTGTCGTCCAGTAAAGATATATTTTGTTATTGTTGTATTTTATAGAGTAATATTTCTGTAGTTTGGTGCGTTCTTTTGGATTTCCAAGTAGCCTAATATAATTATCCATTAATTTAATTTGCAATCATTCATGTTCCATTTCCATAAAGTTTAAGCCCAGTAATTTATGGTAACGTTTTATTGAATATTCAATAAAAATATACTATAAATGTTTTAATATAGTACTGTAATATACTGCAAAGTAAATAATTATTTTTACAGTATAAAAAGAATAAATTAACGATGGTAAACCACTAAATTACAGTAGATTTATAGGTACTTAAATCTGGTAATATGCATACAACATCACCGCTCGACTACCGGATGTGCAACAATATGTGTGTATGATGCATTACATTCACTTGCACTACGTTACTGCGGGAGGAATTGTGTAGCATATTTTTGTCTAAAAATAAGAATTTTGTTACGTTCTGTAATGTAATGGAATGGATTCACATTCCATCAAATTTTACCGGCTAACCAGAGTTTATATACTGTATAAGCAACTTTGTTTAGTTCCTCTCTACTATAATGTTTCCTCTGTCATTTTAAATTAGTAGTTATTATGACATGAATTTTCATAAAGACATTTTACAAAACATTATGGCATATAGATCTTAATGAAAAGATCAGCTCTTAAGTCCACTGTTAAAAGATAAAACATCTTCATCATTGTTTAGATTTGTACAACTCCTTTTGAATGATATTTATTTTGTGACATTTAACTTGTTATAACCCTTTTATTGTCTGGTTTAATTTACCCTAAAACTGTAAAAGGAACAGGGTTGTATTCTCAACACATTCAATAGAGTAGCTCTTGATTAAAAACTATTTATGCCCACGTACGGATTATTCCCAAACAAATAGCATGATCTATCAAAATTGTTTTTATAATTTTTTACTGTCACTGGCAAACGAGAAGCCATTTATATTTGTTACAATCATTAATACAGTATTTATTTACTGTTTATTACGTGATAAGTGAAATTAACTATGATTCAACCACTGCACGTATATTGTTGAGCGGGGGGGGGGGGGGGGGAGTCAATACCACTGTACGTGAATGGGTGTGTGGGTGTTTCAATACCACTGTCACTGTATGGACGTGTACACTGCGATGTACATCAATAATATAGTGTCCAATTTGACAGACACAAATTTCACTTAGTTTTATGCTGAGAAAATTGAGGTGCAAAATGTCTTTTATGCCTGTGAAATAAAAATCGAATAGTTTTAAAGTTAACACAAAGACAAACTTCAAATCACGAGTATAAACTAGATGTTTTAACACGTTCACTGCTATAGTAAAAACACTCTAACCGACCCGGGAAACTAAGTACTATAAAATTTAATTTTACTT
Source organism: Stictocephala bisonia (assembly GCA_035578905.1). NCBI lineage: Eukaryota > Metazoa > Arthropoda > Insecta > Hemiptera > Membracidae > Stictocephala > Stictocephala bisonia. The sequence continues at coordinate 1,429,632 of JAQJVL010000064.1, read as the reverse complement.
TTCATAAGGTATAGACAGCCCAAAAACAGCAAAACGAAGTTGGTTGTAGCATGGGAAAAAGTTGTTTATGACGTCATAAGTTGTGGTCTGGATACGGTCCATCAGCCCCTTGGGATGCTGGAAGACCAATCAATAGGTGAGCCATCACCAGGTATGGCTACCAATAGCTTAATTGGTGAACAATGAATAGCTTATTGTCCTTCAAAAAGTTAATTTTTTTGAGTCCAGCAGTGTTGTTACACCAAATAGGGTTCAAAACTGCATCATCATCATCACTTTCGTCACTTTCGGTGTCGGAATCTTCACTTGTAATAATGTCGTCACTCAAGTCAAGGTCATCAACAGTGTTGTCAGCCATGTTTCAACAATAAAAATTACACTAAATACTAGAATAATATACACTAAACACACTTATTTACATAAATAGCAAACTTATTTACATGAAGAAATCACTAAATTACATCAATTGTAAAACTCCGCTCGAAAAAACGATAGATAAAAACGGAAAACGAAAAAATATAGAACGGTTCACATTCGTATAGCGGCCGACGTAAGGTCTACCTCGCGCAAGTAAATGTGACTTATTTACATATATAACAAACTTATTTACATGAATAAATCACTAAATTACATCAATCGTAAAACTCCGCTCGAAAAAACGATAGATAAAAACGGAAAACGCAAAAATATAGAACGGTTCACATTTGTATAGCGGCCGGCGTAAGGTCTACCTCGCGCAAGAAAATGTTACTTATTTACATATATAACAAACTTATTTACATGAATAAATCACTAAATTACATCAATTGTAAAACTCCGCTCAAAAAAACGATAGATAAAAACGGAAAACGCAAAAATATAGAACGGTTCACATTCGTATAGCGGCCGACGTAAAGTCTACTTCGCGCAAGAGCTGAGCTCACACTGACTGCATAGCAACAACAGTGTAGAGTGTTATGGGCCCGGTCCACGCGCCACCAGCGCCCGGCCGGCGGTGGATCATATACGGTCCACCCGCACTGAACGTGTTAATATCCAACATCAAAATGTAGCCAGTGGTGTACAACATGTTTTGAAAACAATAACATAACCTCAACTCTCAGTTGACTGTTTTTTAAAGCACTATATGTTCGCGCTCACCAAATTATTTTATTTCGTGAACATTCGGCCACTCTCAGTCTAAGATTGCTCTTTAGCTATTGGCCCCTCCCTTCCTCACCCACAGATAATGGGGATATGACAGTTGTGCCCTGCGGTTAGAAAAATCATAATTCCTCTTTTCAGTGGCTAAAATATAACTATTAATTCTATAAACATCTTATACACTCTTATTGCACTCTCATTCGAACATTTTTGTGTTTCTTGATGTCCTGAAAGGTATTCAGGTAACGAGTTATGTTACTATGAATACCAAAACAATCCAGAAAAGCACATAACACTAAGTATATAAAGCGAAAAAAGTATCTTATGGACATTCAATTAGTTTTTGAACAACCAAATAGATACAGTGTAGTATTTAAAACAAATATCTTATATGTACTACAAAGAGTAAACTGTTACGTAATAGTTCACCATTTTATATTTCTATGTACCAATTATACGTTTACGTTTGAAAATAATTACAAGTCTATTTATTTACAATTATTTCTTGATTATTCCTAATAGTGCTAAACAAAATATTTCTACTGCGTATTAAAGTTTTTCTTAAAATCAGAAGCCAATATTTCTTAAGCAATCACCTACTATTTTGTGTTATGAATTTTAATGCGTTATAGTTTTCATATTTTGTAATGTAGTATCATAGACCTCCTATTATACCTACTTATAATAGGTATAATAGAAGGTCTTTGGTAGTATATTCTAAAACTAATTCAATAATTCATTGAATTTATAAACAAAAGTTATCACCGCAATTAAACGGTAAGTATTACATATATTAAGGCTATTATTACCTGGGAATTGGAATATCAACAAGATATGATGGACAAGATATGGAATATCAACAAGCAACTCTCAGTCACCTCGCTAATATAATCGGCGAGGATGGCTCCTTAACTGGCGATCGAAGAGCTGTTGCGCCCAACTATGCAACTGCCTGTGGCATTGCTTAGTTCGTTATTATTCATTTAGTATTAAAGAATAGCAGTTTTTTTTAAATAAAAGATTGATGTTAATTTAGTGATAATACTTAAAGGAATGCTTAAAAAGTATACGACACTTAGATAAAAATTTACCGGAGCTTCGCAGCTAGCCTAGCTAGCTCTGAGAAAACGTCTATGAACAAGAATCTTAATTACAATAGTAATCTAATGAAAGAGATAGTAAGAATATTGTAGAATGCGCTAAAAATAAAATATCAATTATAGTATATTTGACAATCAGAGTAATAACATTTATTTTGAAGTAAAGGAAGGGGCCACATGGTAAACTTTGCCCCGGGCCAACAAAAGTATATGGGCGGCCCTGGGCCACGGAGGTTCGTTAGTGAAAAGGGATAAGCATTGGGAATTATTATTTTGTTTGAAGTTAGTTTAATTTTGGGACTATGCTAAACGGATTTGGCTTTTCAAACGTTTGGTAAGCCTACAATAATCTATTGTGGATATTGACATCACCAACAAGTTTAGTATAACAATTGTTTATGCAATTAGGTGAAGCTTGTGGTAGTAATGGGAAATGTGTCCACAGATTATAAACAATTTTATTTCAACAGTTTATTAGTGAAAATGTTTGCTCATGGTTGAGGAATGAAAAACGTGTGGTATATAACAGTCATGTTTCGACCTAACTATTAGAAAGTTTTAGTGAAATTTAGTGTGTCATGTAAAATTGTTTTGTGACATTATTTATCAAGCCTTCGACCTACTTGCCGTTGAGATGTAGACCGTATTTCACGTCGCTCCTGAGTAGAGATGAAAGCAAGTGGGTGGGTGGGACAATCTGGTTCCAGACCGAGTTTCCTGTACTGTGATTTCATCCTGGGATTGCGAGTGCTACTTCTGATTTGGTAACACCTGACATGGGGGTGAAGGAATCTGTGACACCTTTTGTGGTGCATTATAAAGAAAATTCACAAAAGATCTCTAACAACAACCAACTTTTCTAAATAAACTTATTACAATCGTGAGTTAAGAAATTAATGGATTCCTAAGGAGGTTATGCTCAAGATACTTTACCAGATTCAAAGAAATTCTAAAAGGCTAGCTGATTACTCACATGGCTACTTGTGTTACGAGTGATGCCAACGGAGGACTCCACTCAAGCCTAGCTGTATCCACCATCGCTTGCAGCCTGGGAGAACCTGTGACAGGATACCGCATCTTCACCAGAGTCACTCCAAGGTACATTGGAGTACCCCAAAAGTGACTCCTTCCCAGAGGCATGTCTGAATTATTATTGTTGAGACGACACCAAATACACTCAGTCAGTAGTTCTGCACTAGCTTCCATACCTAGATATAAGCATATAAAACTATGATTTGATGTATTATCAATGTTGAATTACTATACGTAATGTATTATATAAGGGTGGTTAACGAACATAATGAACCTATATGAAAACAACAGTACATACTCTTTTTATCTATAGTAGAACATTGGCACTCAATATTTCAACAGTACTTTAATATTAGCTGAGGTGACATGACATATTGTCTATGAGAAGCCGTGCACAATCTGGCTGGGCACAAATCAATTAAGTAACAGTTTCAAATTGAAAAACTGTTAAAAACTACCAGTTTTTTTGGACAGTCAGTGACGGCTCCTTGTAAGTAATGTACTATTTGCACTTTAATATCTACTACATAGTACTAAAAAGGAACTCTTTATTGTAGAGGTATGATTTCTAATCAACAACATAATGGTGTGATTACCAGGAATTGAGTTTTCTATTTTCTACTTTCCTATTTGACACACGCATATTTTAGCTTATAAACACAACCTATCTGAAAATGTTGATAAACTATTATTGTACAAGAAAACAAGGGTTAGTCTTACTATTTCAAATAATATAAACACCATAAAACACTAACTACCAAGCCCAACCTTCTTGGATACAACCACAGCTCTTGATCCAGGACAGAGCACACCCTTTGTTACAATCGTTTAGGAAGCATAAGCTATAGGTATTTTGCAAACCATTTGGTTTATACACATTTCCAAAATGAGTGCATAGGTACCAACCCATTTCTGATCATTAATTAACTTTTACAATTACATTAATCATAAAAACAAGTACAAACTACTTCAGTTGTGGTCATTAAGCGTTTGCCACTTTAAGTTATTGTGGTGTTTAAGAATAACATGTGTTTTACACACATAACAATATCACGTTTAGTGTGGTAGCTGCCATAGCTGGGAGATCACAAATTCTTGACGTTCCAACTACCAGCTTTGTTGCTCATTTAGAACTACCCAGGGGCTACGTACAGCTTTAAAGATTTGTTATGAACACGAACAACACTAACCGCCACTTGATATTTTTATTTTTATTAGTATCACATGACTTTTGGACTTTATTCCAAGTATATATCACAGCTTTTATGCACTTTTAAATTAAATGGTAGCTGACAAGAAACCATACGCTACATATATATATGTATAATACCACATTGTGTATAAGGGTAGGTGGGTGGATCAATACTACTGTACATGCATGGATGGGTAGGTGGGTCAATACCACGATATGTGAGTGGGCATAAGATAATCAATTAGGACTCTTGCCTCTACTTAGCTCTTTATCACTAATTCTGACTACGTTAAATCAGAAAAGAATTACAAGAAAAGCAGCTTCCTTATAGTTCCTAAACTCATTATTTATCACCATTTTCCCTAATTACGTTCTTCCTATCATCACCTAGAAGTTCAGGAGTAGATAATGAAGAAGATCCTTAAAATAATTCTTCTTTCTATCTCAACTCTTCAGTTTGGATCTAATTTTGGCCAATTATATCAAGACACGTTCTATGATAAAATTATGTTTTAGTTCAAGCAGCACAGTTCAGAAACTTGTTAATATTATATTTTATAATTAAACATTTCAAGAAAGGGTAATTTAATAGTAGTGAAATTTAAAGCTTTCTATTAACCTGCAGAAATTGGATAAAATCTGTAATTTATTTACTTATCAAAATGTTATCCAAACTTGAAAGATGTTTGTCTTTACATCGTAAGAATTTTAATTTTAGTTTGCTTTCGACAGATTTAAATGGGTGTGTTTTCTATTACTAAATGTCCAATAGTCAAAGAAAATTTCAACATTAAATAGTTAGATCTTTTTAATTTATACTTTACGTTGTTGTTTGTTTTTCCTTCATTAACAACATACGTTTGTACTGCCATTAAGTAACATTACAAGAGTGAGCCATAAACATAAATTACCGTTTGAAGAAGGAATGCAGAAGCCAACAACTCGAAGAAGGTTACAACCAAAAACAGAATCAATAGGCATCCTAGAGAGCCTAAGCATTGTGGTGACATTCCATAGTTCGATAACGCCTTTCAGCTTAACTCCCTGTAGCCACTCCCACTGGGACACCGTGTTCTCATCTCCTGGGACCTAAATACAGAAATGTTTTGTAGGAAAGCCACCTCATATACTCACTTTGAAATCAAACTAATTTGCAAAGTGTTTGCCTGAAACTGTTTATTTTTACTTTGCTAATTTACATCTCCTAATATAATTAAACATATATTAGTTCTCTAATTGGAAGTTATTTTATGAAAATCAAGGTGAAAATAGTTGTGGGCAGTGCTAGGAGCTATACTGACACATGATGATATACCTCATATAACGAAAAATATCAAATATTTTACTGGATACAAACAAATAGAAAAAGATCAGCTTGAATCCAGTTGATAGTAGTTAGGAATAGGGACCGGTCAGTTCCTATCATCGATTACCAGTCCTATCAGTTCTTGAAAAAAACCCAAAACTGATGAGGAAAATTCATATGGTTTTATTTTTATCAAGATTTTTGTCCCCCAATTTATTTGAAAGTTTCATGAGGGTTTTGAAAATTATGTTCCAACAAAAAAGTATGATAGTTTCATGACATTCCAGTATTTATTCATTTATTCAACAAATAGGTCCTATGGAGTTTTATTTATAATTCTTAAACTATTTAGCCGAGGATAAATTAGGGGTGTGCGAGTTGTAATTTTTGAGTTCGAGCCTAGTCGAGTAGTTGGCATTTTTTTCGAGTATTGAGTATTTTCGAGCGAGTATTTACAGAAGGATATCCTGTCCACCCAACACAACTGTAAAAGGCAGACACCATCCTAAGCCTATGTTAAGTTTTGCCAGATTCGTAAATATATACATCTAAAATGAACACAATAATTTTGATTTGTTGTTTGTAACTGTAACATTTGATAAATAAAACTTTTTACATCCTGCCTTCCTACATTTTTATATGGCATTGTTTTGTTTAACCTTTTTTCTTTTTTCATAACTAATATGATGTAAGAAACTAAGAAAGTATATTATTAATTGAAACAACGTGGATTATAAAGATTTAATCTGTTCACTCATATCACAGATCAGATTTTCTATGCAAGCCAATTATACTGTTTCACAGTCGGCCGTTATGTTTATCTGGTGGTTCAGTTCAAAGTGTACCGCAAAAACTTGGCGAAGCTTGATGGCAAAAGCTTCATCCAACCAAACTGATGCTAATATTTAGGCGTCATCGCCAAATGCAGTAATTTACTTTCAGAATTGCCTCCTCTCAACAAAAAGTTGATTGTGTTCACGCCAAGAAGAGTGGATCCGTATTCTGTGGGTATTTAATTCAGTAATAACAATGTTACAAGTAACCGGAAATAAGCTCTGAATTATATTATCAAATTTGAAAATCTGGATGACAAAGACTGTAGTTCAATTGATTGATAATAATAACCAAGCAAGTTTACTAAAAATAAATTTTCAAGTCACTTAGGATGAATTAGTTTTTAAATTATAATCAGTAATGAAATGTGTGCAACTTAAAACTACTTCGATACATGAGGCTACACTGAACAACAGATAAATAATTATTTTATAACGAGAAATTCATGAAAACCTGGCGTAATCAAATGAAAACCATAGACGTAGTAGGCTAATATAATACGACTAGCCGATACTGGCGACGAGATGCAGTCTGAAATATCAGGTAAGTACCAACTAGTGATACAGTGATGATTTTGGGCAGCTAAATTATAAATACAAAACAAGATGTTTGATAAGGCTTCGGTTCAATAAAAATGATTTTTCGAATCTCTAAATTTGTCGTATTTTGTTTAGAAAAGGTCTTCCAACATGTTTCTCCCTCACTTGGGCTTAATCGTGATTTTTTTACAGTTTACATCGATGTCAATGTGAACAGGGTACCATTCAGTGAGTTTACAAATCAAAATTATCGTACTTTACCACCTTTTACACTCCGAGTGTGTTATTGCCTAACCTAGTCAGAAAACCATTCAACAATTTGACAGGAAAAATATTGTATTAAAAAATATTACACACAGTTTTGGCAATCTAAGGTTTTTTCTGAATAATAATGTATAGATGTTCCCCACGGATATATATATATATAATATATATATTTTTTTTATTAGACGAAAAATAAATCAATAATGTTGTGTCACACGCTGCTAGAATGCCATTACCATATTTTATATGATATGATACGGTATTTTCTTACGTCAAATCATTGGACAATTCCCTGCTCAGATTAAAAAACAAAATAGACCTCAATCGACTCGCGAGAAATATACGATAATTTCAGTTTCGAAAAGGAGCTGAACGGTTCCTTGCATGTACGTATACTACAGCCGAGATGAACTTTCACCTAGAAAAGATGGGAAGTTCGATTCTTGGGATGTAAACACGTAAACAGATCTGACTTGGAGGTTAGAGTATATGAAGTTTCAAATGCACTAAGTCAGTGGTTTCGAAATAATAATTTATACCTCAATAATAACAAAACTCAGATCCTGGATTTTCATATAAGTGACAGGAAGCAATCCGAATGTCTAACCTTCTTTGTTGACTGCGAACAAGTTACGCCTAGTGTGGTGACTAAGTTCTTGGGTGTTTACATTGATGACGGGTTGAAATTTGATCACCACATTGACTCCGTAAGTAAGCGTGTTAGTTCTGGAATTTTCCTTCTAAGAAGACTTTCAACTTTTGTTGATGATAGGATTCTTTTGCCAGCTTACTATGGACTAATATATCCCCTCTTATCATATTCTGTTGTCATATGGGGCCACGAATCTTCAAAAACTCATTTTTTATTTAAACTCCAAAAAAAAGCCATCAGAGCCGTTTTTAGAAAGCCCTACAGATATTCTTGTAAGCCAATTTTTAAAGAATACAATATTTTAACTTTTCCGTCCATTTACATTTTTCAGTGTATCATGTTTGTACGTAAGCACCCTGAACTCTTTGCATCTGTCACTTCTTCCAACCGGTATGGGCTTCGTGGTCGACTAAACATTTGTATTCCCCGACACAAGACAAGTTTTTTTGAAAATCATCTAAAATTAAATGCCACTAAACTCTTTAACTCGCTTCCTGTACCTATCAAAGCAGAAAAGGACATAAACAAATTTGGCAGGGTTGTAAAGGGCATGTTGTTATCTCGTTGCTGTTACAGTGTGAGGGAGTTTTTAGATAAGTAATTAGATAGTAATTAGGATAGGAATAAAATAGTAAAAATAATAGTGCTATAATTATTGTAAAAATAATGTAGACCAATTATTGTTTTGAAGTGGCTGTAATATAATCATTGTGATTAGTATTAGAATGATATTGTATGTGTTATACATGTAATTGGTGTGATGTTTATCTAATGTAATTTATTAATAGGATGACGCTATTATAAAATTTTATAATTGTTAAAAATAAAGCAATTTTGATTTGATTTGATTTAAAGTGATCCGTTCTCAGGACGCTTTTGATTGAGTGTTTTTATTGATATGAACAAAAATATGCATAATTTCTACAGCGTACAGACCATTAAATTTATATCGGTAACAGGTCTTTTTGAGCATCTTGAACCGGATCTCTCGACCCCTTTCTTGGGTCATAAAGACACTAACCAGCATTTTTTGTTTTATTCACGCTATTTTAGGTTAGAAGTGACTAGTAGACTCGGAAAACCAACATGTGTGATCGCTACTACGGTAACTATTTATAGTGATTGCTACCTTCCCAACTCTGTTGTTCACTTTGAATTGAACTAGTTCAAATCTAAGTGAACGAACTCGTTCACCACGTTGACTAGTTCATTTGACTGTCGTCGTGTATTACCTATTTTTAGGTGTATTCTTAGTTCATAATTACGTGTACCATACTGATAACGTATGATTAAGGGTAAAATAAAACACAAGGAAGTGCACGTTTTTATTCATAACTTATAAGACTGTTTACTCTTAAAACTAAATTAAGATTTAAATCTGATATTTCGTGAAATATAACTACTCGATCGAACTTCGAGTAGTTTTGGAAGCTTCAAGCCGAGTTCGAGTAGTAAAATACTCTATCAAATACTCAAAGTTTTGAGTACTTTCACACGCCTAAGATAAATTAAGATTTTGTAGGTCATGTTTCATGAATATATAATAGTTATTATTTCATACAATGCAATTTAAGTAGATTTTACCATGCTGCAAATAATCAGCATTCTGAATAATGATTTTCAATAACAAATTATACTTAAATAAACCATTTAGCTTGTTTGAGTGTACTAAGGAGGCCATTATAATGGGTAAATCCATCAAACATTTACATTAAAACCATAAAAGGAAAAAATATCCACTTTATAGTTTATTTGTAACATTTATATTTACGGTATTCTTGATGTATATTGGCAACAATATATCATTTACTTTTTAATATCATCCACATTTTTAGGCTAGTGCCAAATTACGTTAAATTTATATTCAAATAAACAATAATAATTGGAACATGCTTTGTAAGCCCAGGGACATGAGGAATTTTATAGAATTTGATATAGTGTAATATATAATATAAATGAATTCACAAGTTGAAGAATAATATTATTAACAAATACAGGATGAGGGAAAAAATATGGAAATTGCTTTCACAAGAACATTATTTTTCCCATAGATAATTTGATAGTTTAATTTTAAAAATAATTGTGTTAAAAGTATAATTTTTGATCAGAATAATTTACTAAAAAGAAAAATAATATTGCTCAAATTAGTTTCTCTGAAATTCAAATGACCGCTACTCTGGAAAGGATAATAAACATTTCGAAGTCCATTTCCGGCAGTTAATTTCTCTTGAATAGACCTTTCCCAAACATGACCTAGGTGTACGTTGAAGATTTTCATTCAACTCCTCGTGGGCCGCCCCCTGAAAATATGAAATGTCGCTAATAACGTCATAGAGTATGTTCTTAGTAACCATGATCATGTACAAGATTTCACTTTTATATGAAAGTGGCCACCCCCTGAAAATATGAAATGTTGCTAATAACGTCATAGTGTATGTTCTTAGTAACCATGATCATGTACAAGATTTCACTTTTGTATGAAAGTGAAGTCATACAAAAGTTTTCAAAGCGTTTCCATAAATAGTTTCCACCCTGTATATAAACACATAATTGTATGAATCTGTTCTTTGAAAGTTATTCATTTGCATTAGACTGTTCATGATTGGTAGACAATATTTTTTGTAGATTGCATTGCTTCCAATGTTTAAGGAAACAAACAATGTTTCGACAGGTACGACAAACTCCTGTTGTCTTCAGATGTTAATCTTAGCCTATATTTAAAACTTGTTCTTTTACATTTTTTATGAACTCATACCTGAGAGATGGATCCCTGATACAAGTGCTTGAGGAGCCAAGAATAAATGTCATCGTGATCATAGGACAACAGTAAAGTGTGAAGTGACAACTGAATATTCACCAGCCTCTCTGTAACCTGCGAAAATAAGTTCCGGAAACTCCATTAGGAAATTAAAATGTTATAGATAAAAAAAGTTGCAGTGCTGCAGGTTTAAATTATTAATATACATACTTAAATGATTGATTATAGAATTGAAGGAAAAAATTATTTTTAAGACAGGGCCTCGAAAGAATATTTAAGCTATTCAACAATAATTAAGTTGATATATAAATGACTGTACTGATAGTTACAGACTTGAATGAACCTTGCCTAACCGTGGTTCGCAGGCGTTCTGCAGGTCGTATTGTAGCGGGCACACCGGGCTATTAAGTCGCATGATAATGATGCCGTTATTAAATATTTTCTATACAAGGCCTTTTTTACAGATAGCACTTTTTTAATTGATAGATTGTTTTAAAAAATCACTGAATGCAATTTAATTAATTTGTGAAAATCAACCTTGTACAACTTTACTACTTCTTTCCCCCTGAACATTTTTATATCTATATTATTATATTGAGTCGTGAAAAAACTCCTTAGTTTACTATGTTAAAGAACACATCTAGTTAGCATAACAATTTAATATTATAATATTACTTAAAACTAATTTACTGTGTTTCTCAAGTAAAATTACATGAACATTTCAGTTTCACAAAAACACACATCAAGGGTTTATAGTTGAAATACTCATAAAGTGCTTTATTTTACTTCGAAATAAAACGTTTTGTGCATTTATAAAATATGAAAAACTGTAAAATATTAGGTTGTGTTTAATTTTACATATGTATAACATGAATTTGTTAGGTCATAGATGTTAGTTGTCGTAATAAACATAAAAACACCTTCATTATCTTAGATACTATATATGACGCATGGCTGTAAGCTGGACGAATCCACGTTCATTCAAGTTTTTAACTCAGTAGTCAGAGAAAAAATAAAATTTTATAACACCCAATTGTCTGCCTTGTCTGCTGACTTTGTCTTGGTAACCAAGCAACCATAACATATTTGACATCCTGAATGCCACGTATTACTTCTTCTTGTTGTATGTTTTATTATTGTATGCAAAACTCTTGATTTTCTACATTGATTGGGAAAGTTCCATTAATACCATCGTGGGATCCCACATTTACATCACAGGCCTGAGTACAACGCCACTCTGATTTTTCTGTTTTATTTATCATCAAAATGATGAGAACATTAAATAGAAAAAATCAGGTTAAATAATTCAACAATTAATTGAGCTCACATGACAGGCATCTGCGTTTAAATATTCCCCATTATCAATAAATTATTTCATCCTATTTAATTCTCTAATGTTAATTAAATGTGTTTAAGCATAAGCTGCTATGTAATTATACATACATTTTGTAAATACATATAGATTATTACTCATGATAAGAAAAAAAAAAAAAACAGCAAGAGCAATCAGAATGAAGGCAAGGTAAATAAATCAGGTTGGTCAGCCATTTGACATATACACTTGCTGCCGTGTAAACAGGAGGCATTACTTAGGCAGACCCTTTTCTAACGTTAACTAAGAGGCCTACAATGTTATTGAAACGTAATCCCTCGTCTTCCGTCTTTATTACACTGTTACTGTCCCCCCCTTTACTTGTGATTACTTAAAACAACACAAAATTCCAGATTATTGCAACAGTCAATGAGTAATTCCTCACAACAGCTAGCAGAACAAAACTTAGCTGTAAAAATCGCTATTAACTGTAGCCATTTATGGACCTAGGTACATTAAACAGGAAACTTTATTAGACGCTATAGGTATGTACTACATTTTGGAATGTTCTACATACAGTATCTTACTTGTCAAAAACCTGTACATTTTTATGGCCTTTAAATTGGTTTAAAAAAGTGCCAATTTTTATTCAGTTTAACCAAATAATAAATAAACAAATTACAAAAATATAATATTTCATATTCAAGATTTTGCCTATTGATAGTTATATTCACATATGAAACAGTTGATTGAGTATAGATAATACTTTATAGACGAACAAAGAACAAAATAACTAATTAAAAACAATACAATATTACAATCATAAAAATACCACACATTTACTACACTAACTACATTGACACTGGCTCTTTGCTGGGAAAGATAGAATGAAAACAACTGGTGGCTGAACACTTTATTTTCGTGTCTATATTTGTAAATTAGTGCTTCCAACTGATGATAAGTAACTAGATCAAGATTATGTTTTGTGCTAAGATAACGCCATCTTTTTGGTTAGATAATATATTACGTACATAAAATTAATGAATCATCCACAACGTCTCTTATGCACAGTGGGCTAACAATCGTCTGTGCTATTATATTGTTAAGTTTGTGTGGGTGATAGGTTGTCTGCTGTGTTAAATAAATGAGAATTCAGTCATATACAATATCAGCTACAATCACTGTACTAGCTCTACAGAGCAACCTCGTAAAATTAAACTATCTTGTAACATCAAAAATGCTTTTTAAACTTAAATTATCTACTGTGAATGTTTTCCTCCAAAGTGGTTTGAAATAAGATTTTTATTTTTAGGGAGATTTCTCTTTCCTAATACCAAAAAACACAGATAGTCGGGAGTTAACAACATAATATTAAACAATTATGTAAAAGTAGCAACAGTTTTCCTTGACTTTGTAAATTTCTTTCTTAAGAAAAATTATAGAATCTTATCTTTATAAGTATCAACTTGTTTCTTGCTGATAAGATTTTTACACTATTTCTATTGTTTGAAATACGTACATCAGTGGTGAAGCTTAGCTGTTGCAGTGTGAGCAGTCTCTGGGTGTCCTGAGTGACATGCAACCCTTTAACTTCAAAATTCACACAGACTATTGGCCATGCCGGGGCAAATGCGGGAGTGAACTTTGTGCTCAAACACACAAACTGCACCATGGCAAGATCTTGCAGTACTGCATCTTCCAATTTCACTGTCAACGTCTGAGCATAAATAAAGCTGCTATAAACTACAATACAACTAAATAAGAATTTGGCAATCTGTAAAATTATCATTTAAAAGAATATTTTGTAAGTGAAGTCCAAAGAAATAATGTAACTAATCCTTTAGTGCAGTTTGACGTAGTATTACGTCATGGCTTATTAAAGCAAAATTAACGTAGCACCTTCGGTGTTGAATCAGACGAGAGGTATAAGGCATTGTTTTCTGGCCAGGTACAACCTAAGAATCAACAGTTCAAATCCAGCTGTTGCAGGAACTTTTTTCTGTGCAGTTTGATAGTGGCACTGGTCTGTGGTGTATAGTCCACGTTAATTAAACAGTGTCTAGCATGGGGGTAGAAGTTGATGGGATCAGTGTTTCTATTATAGATGTACAAAACACGTGTTTTTCAAGTTTTTATTGATATCATTGAGGGAACATTTTTCTGAATTTTTTAAGTATGGTTTTTTTATTTATTTGGACTTTTCATAGATGTAAAGGTCATTATAGCGAAGAGCATGAATGAAGTCCGTTGAGCTAATATTTGCAAAATAAGAAAAACCCTATTACAAATTAAGCTAGTGCATTCTATTCCATGTCAAGATTTGCATTTTAATATATTTTAGCTGTTTTAATTGATGTTTCAACAATTTCTTAAGTTTAGTATTTTCAAACAATATTTTTGGCATCATAAAAATGTTATCTCAACGGACTTCATTCGTGCCTGTCACTATAAAGGATATGTGAATAACTCAACATATATAAATGGACATCAAACCATCTAGACATATAAAAATAATTTCTGCAATAAAGGGTTGAAAGAAAGATAAATTATTCATATCACATTGCACAAGGAAAAAATTCTCTTAATTCTAAATCGTATTTCCAAAGTTATAATTTGATTTTGATGTCTCAACTTGAATTTTGCATGAATTTACATTGTGTAATTTTTAACATGCAATTTCTGTAGTAGCTTTATAAAGCAAATCTAAGTTAGTGAATACAGTTTAGTGGAAGTCAGTCCTCAAACTGCAGAAATAAAATAGTTTAATACACAATGCTAGCCTCCAATGAACACTCTGATATGGTTTCATGATTCCAAAGTACGACAAAAGAGAGTTGTCTCCATCTTTAATCTTTCATTGATCCAGATTGGTCTGGAAGTAATGTGTTATAGGTTATCAGTTTAAAGCCTTTGTCCATATTGGGATAGACTGCCAATTATTGGGTTGTGTTCTCATTTAAATAGCTGTATGTTATTTTCATTAAAATCATGAGAACATTCAACGTGTTCAATATCACTGTACATGTATGGGAGGAAGGATGGGTCATCCCACTGTGAGTGTATGAGTGAGCAGGAGGATCACACCACTGTAAGTGCATGAGTGAGTATGAGGGTCATACCATTGTACGTGTACAGGTGGGTGGGAAGGTGTGCACACTTACTGACTGGGCAATTCTGGAGTTTAACCCAAAGTTTGGAACATGATTATGATTGTCTTATATTACTTACTTCTCATATATCACACCTTACAGTTCATATGTGAGATCCCAATGACTATGTCCTACACTGAGATAGAAGAGATAGCAACGAAGACTTATTAAACTTCTTATTTTAGTTACAATTCAATTTCCAGAACTGTATTGCAATCCATTAGAATTTGTGACTTAAAGGTTTTTACCACTTATTTATTATAAAAGGTTATCACACCAATAGACAATAATTCATATTTTCCTGTCCTTCCAATCTTATGACTGTAAACTTACCTATTATAGAGCTACAGTTTGATGTAGTTCAGAGCATTTTAAGAACTGCTGCTGTACCTAGTTTCTTTCTACAAACTGAACACATCCCAAAGTGAAAACATGTTTACCAACTTGGCTAAACTTCTTAATTCTAAAAGTCTATCAATTCTAATGGTGGAAAATCCCAAGATCAAGAGAGACTGTTACAGAGTAATACTATCGTCAGATTTACCTTAGGTATGATTGGAGCGAGCCTTTGCATGACTAGAGCCAGATCGGGCTTGGAAGTGACAGAATCAGTCCTTTGGCGTTCCTGGGCAAAGCTGTAGAAGCCATCGTTGATAACAGCCTTGGTGTGCTCCAGACCTACATAAACTTTCTACAACAAACGCCATACATTATTTACTAAAGTACTCAAATGTTGTATGTGTAAGTGTTGTACTTAAGAACTAGTTATGGTTAAGTGAATAAATTTACAAACTCCTCTTTAAAGTTTGCTTAATTTTTATTTTTTTGTTCAAAAAATAAATTTTATACATGTTTTCTACTGCCTTTTTTTGTTTATGACCCAAATTTAGAAAGCAATGGCACATATATAATAATATAAAATCAGAATTATTTAAGGATTAGATCGAATACTTAACGTTTATATTGAAAATAAGTAAAATAGACAAATATTAAATTGTGAAGGATTTAGATTAAATACATGCAAACTAGTTTTTAGGATGTAATATGACAAATTTTACTAGATTTTTGAATGGAGTTCAATTGGTTATCAAATTAGTAACAAGATGTACAATTAATTATGCTCAATACAGTGAAAACCCGATTATCCGTCACCCTATTTTCTGCCAGGTTCTGTTATCCGTCAGTGTCTGGGTTCTTAGCGCTACGATATGACAGTTGCCATATGACTTATCCGTCTGGAAGACAAAAATTTCACCCTCCAGCCTTCTAGCC
The DNA here is from genome assembly GCA_035578905.1 of Stictocephala bisonia. Classification (NCBI taxonomy): domain Eukaryota; kingdom Metazoa; phylum Arthropoda; class Insecta; order Hemiptera; family Membracidae; genus Stictocephala; species Stictocephala bisonia. Next base: position 1,413,079 of record JAQJVL010000064.1, on the reverse strand, counting down.
CTCATAAGCCTAGTTCCAACGGCCTGTCATCCATACGGCCTCGTCTGCTGTCTACCATATAACAGGTCGTTGGAACAGCTTGCCTCTGTACACCTGACGTACGGACAGGCCGTCCGGGGCTGCCTGAACAGATCTCGTACAACATGGTGAAAGAGACGGCACTACAAAGGCCTGTGGTTGGAGATGAAGTTTTAAGCCGCGATGATTAGACAGGTCACGGGCCATTGGAAAGGTCATGTCTGATGATACACAGGTGACACGCTATTCGTGTACTGACATCAGGCTGCCTGATGTCTGCGAAAACACTGGCTGTGGGAACTGGACTTTAATATATTACACTGTGCTGCAGTTTAATTTTAAGAATGTTGATAATTAATTTTTGTGCTCATTACATAATGTACAAGCTTACGTTTTACATTAAAACTAGGCCTAATGTAATAAAAGCGTAATTGTGATCTGCAGTATATACATTCCGTAACATGACTTTTTTTCTAACCTTTTCATTCTCATTTCGTTTACCAATATGTACTATACAGCATTAAAATTTAACATGCGTAAGCACTAATAATAAGTTTCCAGTGATGTAAGTGTAAGTGGGTGAATTCTCTCTAATTCGTCTATTCTCTAATCTGTCACAGCTTCGGTCCCGACCCCTGACGGAAAATAGGGTTTCTACTGTATTAACATAATGTTTGTACAAAGTTAGTAATGATTCAACTATTATTTATTATCATTGCATGATTAGTTTTACGTAATTGTAATTTTTATTAATTCTACATCATGAAAATGATGAACAATAAAGCTCCTTAATTCTTGCTATCAATAAATTTCCCTGTTTGAGCATAACTCAAGTTAGTAACCAGACTATAGATGTCATCCACACTCATGTAATCAATTTCAAATTCACACTCGCCTTAAAATAGACACAAGTTTGTCAGCGTCTTATATGTGAATAATGTATGTAATGTAAAAAAAAGAAAGCAAAAAAAAATCATACTAACATGTTTTACATAACAGATATTAAACAAGAATAAAAACATTGACAATACGTTACTTTCTCTGATCCAAAACAAATGTTTTAATAAATTATTTAATAATTAGTTGTAGATCTCTCAGTTTCCTTGACTATTTTATCAGTCAACCTTAATTAGTAAAAAAATGACCATTTTCATCCATCTACAGTCATTACCAAAAACATTTCACTCACTTCTCTATCATTATTTTAAAGAATAAATAAAGTAAATCAATCTATTCAATAGCAGCAGACTTACTAAAATCTTATATTTTTTTTAATTCAACGTTGTACCAATTCTTCAGAATTCTTTGTTATTTTTTAACTCTTGGTCTCCTTCAAGAGTCAGTCCAAAGACTATTGTTCTTGGTGGTGTTTTTCTGCAATTGTACTGTCTAAATTTTGCAGTTAAATTTTTCCTTAAATCTAAATTTTTGAATTTTAATTTTATTTTTATAATAAGTTCCTTTGGAAACAGTGTTCAAAACTGATTTAAAAAATGGGTATCAGCATAAATAATTTAAGAAAATTAAATACGTTTTGTGACAAGAAACAACATTTCTACTTAGTACACTGGATCTCCCCAACAGCGGTTTTTTTCTTAAAGGAACGTTAAAGAATATTTTTTTATGAGTATTAGGGGCAGTTTAATATTTAGTGTAAAACTAACTGTACAACACAGGGTGGAAAAAATATGGAAACGCTTTCACAACGTTATTTTTTTCCATAGATAATTTTTTTTAATAATTGTGTTCCATAAAGTATAATTTTTGATCAGAATAATATATTTAAAAACGTTAAATAATGGAGAAATAATTATCTTAAAATTAGTTACTTTTAAATTCAAATGAGCGCTACTTTGGAAAATATAAGCCTTTCGAAGTCTGGTTTGCAGCAATTATTTTCTCTTGAATAGACCTTTCATTCGATACTAAACTCGACCTAGGCTTACGTTGAAGGTTTTCATTTAACTCCTCATGGACTGTACCACTGAAAAGATGAAATGTAGATAAAGACGTCAAAAAGTGTGTTCTTTGTAACCATGATGATGTACAAGACTTCACTTTTACAAGTGAAGTCATGCAAAAGTTGTGAAAGCGTATCTATATTTTTTTCTACCTTGTATATCAAACACTTGCCTCAAGAGAGAGAGGTCCTTGGGCGACGAATGTTGCTTCGGCAGTGAGAGAAACCGATAGCTCTGCCAGGCAGGCGTCAGCAGCTTGTGGAGCTTGAGGGGCATGGCGCAACAGCTTGGCGCTGTTGGAGCCTATGGTAACATTGACCAGCAGGGACCTTGAGCTGTGTAGCACTGATCCATCCACATGTAGATCTGCTAAAGTGACATGTAACAACCACTCAGGAGAATCCGTACCTAGACACACTCCCGTGACGGAGTGGATGTCCACAGCCATGAACTGTTACAGAACCAATATTACTGTCATGCAATCAATAAAGAGTATCATCAATGACATATTCTTGTGAGAATGTGCTAAAGCAATATTAGTTACTAAAAGTGATAAATATTAGTAGTGAATGTTTAATTACTATTTGTAGTTTAAATCTTTCAACATCACTACCAATATGATGTAATGTTGAACTATCCATATCTGATATTCGACACTCGAGTAGTGTGATTGAATTAAAACACCCGAGTGAGGCATCAAAGTAATGGTATTTTTCTTACTGTTCTGAATATACTGTTTAATTTAGAAAAAGATAACGTTTATAGGCTCTACACCCCGAAAAAAGAAAAAAAAGCTTCAAAAGCAAAAAATACAATACTGAATTAAAACACCAAGTAGGGTATCAAACTAGATATTCTATCACAGTCAAAATATGCTGCCATATTTTTAAATAGACAATCATTATGGCCTTGCCACCTCAAAAAAAAAAAAAAAAAGAAAAAAAAAAAGCCAAATATTTTGCCCATAACTTTTTTTTTTAATACATTCACTATCTCCATGACCCAATTCTCCTTTTATAGTTTCTAGCATGACTTCTTATCGACTTTAAAAAGAGCCAACAAAACACTGGTAATGCTATAAAATCCACACAACAGTGAAGGTTTATTATTTATGATTATTTTTTTTTATCGTAGACAAGCTGAAAATGATTTACCTGTGCGAATGTGATGACAATAGGTGGTATTTTCTGGTTATGGAATGACGGAGGAGGCTGCCAAGGCCTAGGCTGGGTGTTGCACTTTCTGTTCTTCACATCTTTGTTGATCCTGACCTCATGAACGACTACTGACAGTAATTTAGTGACTTCACTGCTGAGAAAACTACTGCGAAAGCCAATTTTGTCAATGTGCTGAAAATAAATTGATAATAATCTTTATTGCGCTAAATATAAAGCATTTTTATGGTTATTATAAAAAAAATGTTGTAGTTAAAATACTATACAAAATATACTAAAATCATCTTTATTTATACAATATACATATATTAAATAGGGTTTTAGACCCTGTTGGATCACTTAGCGAAAACTTGATTTCATTGGATTATATGTTTATTTATGTTTTCTATAATAAAGTCAAATTTATACATATAAAAGCCAAATACAACTGACTGACTGACTCATTCACTCATCACGAAATCTGAAAAACCACTTAACGGAAAAAACCCTTTAGTATTGAAGGGACCCACTACGAAAGGATTTTTCGAAATTCCATTTCTAAGGGGTACAAACAGCCCCTAAAAATTTCCTTTTTTCCGTTAGAATTACATTGGGTTGATTTTAGTAAATTAATAACAGCTGATTTGTAAATAAATAAACATAGTTATTTCGTATACTTGACATTACCCTATTGATAGATTAAGAGTGTAGTCTTCAGTTAAAAACAAATAATGAAATACATTTGAAATAGGCTCAGTAATACCTTATACTAATAAATAGGTAGCAATGCAAGTGGTGTGAATGAAATACTGTAAATCAATTTAATATTATGATTTTACATTATACAGATAATCTCCTATTATTTGCAGTCAAAGCCATATGCCGAGGCGTATCGAGGGCAGCAAGAGTTGAGGTTGTCACGCGAAGCGTGTATGGGTGTTCACTAGTAATGGATAAATGTCTAATATAAACCGTCCTTAAGAAAAATATTAAAATAAAACACCATAATATAAAGCTGGATTGGGATCACTGACAGATGTTTACCCACTTCTAAGTGTCGTAAAACTATGAAATTTCAACTGAAGATATATCTAACCATGTTGAACTAAGAAAAATTTCATCATTTTCACAATTCTAATCCATACAAGTTGTTTTAAGGGGTTGAAAATCAAAATTTTCACACAAGGTTAACAAGGCGACTCAGCCTTACAGGATATACTTTTGTTTCAATATTTATTTTATCCAAACCATAATACTAATTTTAAGGTACACATGTGACATATCATTTTTACAGGAAAACACAAGCATAACAATGGTACCAAGTTATTATATCGTGGTTGTGACAAATAATTGAAATGAGCGTTAATAATACACCTTGTAAACTGTGTGAAATTAAATAAAAAACTGTGACATGACATTTTGGAGCAGCGAGGAAATTTTGCATGTTTTGGTCGGATAAGTTTGTTATCAACCAAACTACGGTAATCATTAATGAGTCAACAAAAATTGTAAGAACTAATGTATAACCTGTCAGAAAAAAGTTTCTAAGTTTTAGTTTTAAACACAAAATATGGGAAATAAGAAGGGTGTCTCGATTCAAATTTGAGAATGAAGTTATAAATGAAATAGATGTAAATAAATCTAGTTTCCTATAATTGACAATTTTACTGGTCTCTTTGATCAAAGCTAATTCTAATATCTGATTCAACGATTTGAATTTTCATCCTCATTCAGTCGATATTGGATTTAAACCAATTTTGTCCTTTAACAAGTTTCAATCAATGAAAATACTACATCAGCAACATTCCTCCTCATGTGAGCATAGAACTGTTGGTTTTATAGTTAACTAGGTTATCTTTAATTACTTATAAACTATAAAGGTTAACTTACCACGCTAAAACCATTTTTAGAGATAACAACATCCCTCAGAGTAAAATAAAAGAATCCAATTCGACCAATTCTAATTTCAATATGAAATTTACGTTTTATAATCCATGTTAAAAGCTCTGGTAATAACCTAGAAAAAAAAGTACAACATTATATAGTTTAGGTAAGAGGAAAACTAAATGTTATTCTTATAAACAATAATAATCATTCTTCAAGCTCTTTCCTTACTGGATTTATAATTTAATGTTAAAGATGAATCAAACACTCCAGTAATTATAGTTTTTTACTTTGTAAGACCTTTCGATAACATCGTTACCAAAAGGCCTTACAGAATAAAAAACTATAATTACTAGAGTGTTAGATTCATCTTTAACATGAAACAATAATAATGTCAGGTCTTAATGCACTGAAACGTATTAAGAGACTAATAATTAAGTTTTGCTACAGTATGACAACAAATTAAATATTCATCAACACTAAAATATATCAGTCAGTAATAATAACTTATTTGATTTATAACTACTTAAAGTGCTTGTTGAAGGAAAAATTATTGTATAACATACAAAAGTCATTTGTATAGCATTTATGCTTTCAAGTAAACATCCCATTGTATCAAAATTACAAATCTATGAGCCTTAACATTTTATTATTAGAATATGTTTAAGTATTTTACATTATTTAGAAAAACTGACTTATATAATGTTAATAGACATTTATTAGTTAAAAATTGGGATATTTGATATGTTAAATACCTATTTTTTTTTTTAGCATGAAATAAAATATGAACTAAAGCTGTAAACCTCTTTATATATTATATTTAATGAGCCTCATTCGAAAGTGTTAAAAGTACTAAAATATACACATAATGCTTATAATAAACGTTCCATGCATTAAGCTTTATTATTACCCATTATTATTATTACCCATACACCCACCATACACACACAGTGATAGTGACACACCGCCCCACGTTATGGGTGGATGGGTGGGTGACTATCACTGTACGTGTATGGGTGGGTGTATACATTGGCCACAAAGGAAAGGATCTACAGAATTCCCGCAGGCCGAGCTTCCCTCAGGAGCGTAGCGAGTGACGGGGTTGGCATGCAAAGCTACCATAAATAAACTAAAACATTACTGTTTATATGTTAATCCTATAGCAAGGTACAGGTAAACAGCTATTATTGAATAATAAATCTTTATAAAGCTTTTATTGGTTTAAAGGACAGACTACAATACCACATCATAAAATCTCCTCGTATGATTATAATTTTAAATTGTCTTCTTAGGATAAATGTATACAGTATATAGTTAAAGTGGAAATTATATAATTGTATGATAGATTTGTGTATTTTGTTTACTGTTAAAATAAATAAATCATTTGTCTCGAACATTTTATTTAACGTTATATAATATACCACACTATAACCTGACATGCACTTCAAATACCACACACAATAATGTAAAATTTATATTATAGAATTGGTATTGATGTATGAAAATCTACACATAGAGAAAGCAGGAGAGCATTAAATATAGAGAAGATTTGATCCATAGTTTATTTGTTAAACTAATAGCCTACTGGAGTTATTACTGCTGTAGACTATTTTGGAGTCTAAGCTGCAATGAAGTACCAATTCTTCTTGGTTATGTGAGTAATCTTAGACATTTGTCTAAAGTTATAAGGAGAAATAAAAGCTTCTACCTTTATTCAGGGGGAGGGAGCAAATAAAAGAGAATATATTGCAAAATTTGTTCAAATTGGTGTCTTTCCTTGGGTAGGTTAGGTTAGATTACATTAAATTAGAACAGGTTAGTACATTAAAATTAGAATTTAGTACATTGGTATTAATATTCAAAAACCCTACTTGTTTAATTTAACAAATAAAAACAAATTTAGCTTACATGATATAAGAAGTTTAAATAAATAAAATTTCACTGGGGAAAATACTTTTCAACCAATTCTTATACTGTTGAGATATAACATAATTTCCATATACCGTATATATATTTCATTAATTAGTTTTAAATATAAATTCTAAATACCTCCCTCACGCCTGACCATCTCTTATAGTTGCCAAATTAATATATAAATCTGTATATTTCTCTGTTAAAAAGTAATAGTAATAAATTACAACAATAATTTCAGCCACACTACATTTTGTCTCAGGGGGGATATTTTAGCATTGCAGAAAATATTTACTTCCAACCATACAGAGTTCATCAGTGACGTCACATCATCATTGTAACATACATCCAAACAGTAAGTATCAACCAGTTAAAATCCAATGCCTATGACCATGGTATCTTCATAAAGGAAAAAAATCAGAATTTTATTAATCTACTTGCTTCAATACATCACTTAACACATTCGCTATAAGGAAAAATGGTAATAACTTGGCAAATTGTGCCGGTGCGTCACCAAACTTGCCGATTTGACGCACCAAACAACACGTGCATCTCACCAGACTTCTGCCACCTCACCAGTGCGTCGCCCGCAGCAAAAGTGTTACCGGTATACATAGCATGACTGTTATTGGCAACTCTGCATGTAATATATGTTCACTGACACATCTTCTGTCTGCTAGCCTTTCTTAAGATTCATTATCCTTACCTTCTTTGTAACGCTCTGTATAGGAAGAAGAAAGTAAAATGTAGTGTGTGTGGGTGTGTGTGATACAAGTGTTTCATTTAGCAGGAAGTCACTCACATTATGGTACCAAAGGTGGTTAAAAGTAGGGTCAAAAGAAAAATAAATTTTATTCACCACATAATACGATTTCTGAATAAAAAGTAATGTTCTGATTTTTTGAGTATAACACTTATTTCTAAAAAGAGCTAGGCCTAGGCTCCATGAAAGATACCCATTCTAGCCTTTGGTGATAAAAATATTAAGATTTGAGAAGCATGCAGCAAGAAATTGTATAAGCAGCCACTTTATTGCAGTTTTCAAAAAGAATTTTGTTTTAAACCATAAGTTGTCTTTATTAATAGTTTTGGATTTGGTTATTTTTATTAAGGTTTTGGATCTATTGCTCTGAAGTACTTATATGACCCTACTGTATAACATTATTCTTAAGCAGCCAGTAGATAACTGAGACTCCTTTTCCAAATTCGTTACTGACTGGAAAGAAATATGACATAAAAAACTATATTAACCTAGGGTTGAACTTGCTAGCAAATATGACTTTGTTCCTCTTATCATTACCTACTCAATAACCTGTTGTTTTATTTATTTTATTTTTTTTTATTTATGGCTTATTCAAAATTGTCTAATTTAACATGTTAGCTGCTCATGGTACGGATCCACTCTACACCACACTTTCATGACATGCACATCGTGCGAATCCGCACCAATAATCAATGCTTCCTATGTCTAGAGAGTTTGTGCTTGGCAAAAACCGAGTCAGCAGATTTGATGTGAAAATTTCCTAAACTTATATTCAACCAGCTTTCGGAGTTTATTCATGAGTAGTGACCATAATTTTTATTCACATTAATTCTTTATTTATTGTTCTATACATGTATATATTGTATTGGCACTGGTGGTGCAGTGCTGTAACCCAGCTACTTGGGCACAAGTGTTTGGGAGATTGTAGGCGATAGGTTGGATGCTTGGTCCTCTTAATACCGACATGGCGTGTGCTCAATGGTTGCTAGGGGCGTGGACACTACTAGAGAAGTCTGGGGTGTCCATGTTGGGTGGTAATCATTGTGCGGACGTTGTGTGGGGGAGATAACTGAGTATCAGGCTTATCAATTAGCTGAAAATCAGACCAGCACTACGTGGTTCGGATTCCACGTAAAGCTGTAGGTCCCTTAGTTGCCCTAGCTGTTTCCTACTAATAAATTGTCCTTTCTAAGGAACAGTTGAACTCAGTTAGTAACCAGACTACACTCATCCACACTCATATAATCATTCATATTCGCCTTAAAATACCAACAACGTTGTGCCTGCATCTCATATGTAAGAATAAGTGATTGGAGTTTCCTTCATTATAAATTGCTCTAATTTACTGAAAAATGTGAAATCAGGCTCTTTAGCTTCAAAAGCAATATGAGTGAAAATTACCTGGAACAAATTAAAATAATGTCTCAAATTCAATAAAATATGAAAAAAACTCACCATTTACAAGCCAAGTACATAAATATGCAAACAAGTAGGAATACTCCAAAACTATCCATTATTTGCTGAAACGGACCGTAAAAGTAAGCCTAAAAAGAAATGATTAATGTTAACTAGAGATTAAAACCCCGTGTCTAAACATAGCAAATTATAAACTTATAGATTTTTCCCTGTTAGAAAAAAGAAAAGTAAACAAAACATTATTATTGACATTAACCTAACCTAATACCGATTTCGTCGCAATCAAACAGATGATTGCTAAAGATAGCATGTTTCATGGGCTAAATTAATTTGATAAAGCCTGCCACCAGACGAAATTTCAAGACTACGAAAAATCAACAGTTACCATAGAGTAGTTTTCACCAAGGAACCTTTTTATATAACATTTTATATAACTAAAGCTATAGTGCAGTAGTTAGTTACATAAACTTAGGTTTAAATATTCTATTTAACATTTACAATACAAGTAAAAGTCACACAACACAAATTTATTACAATATAAGCACAAAATGCACAAATATGTTACAATACAAGTACAAAATGCACAAATATTATGGTGATCGATTTTGGTGAACCATGCTCACCTTCCTCAGACCAGAGGGATTCACAAAAGAATGTTTGTCTTAACTTGTATTTTTTAGCTTAGCGTATTTTACATATTTATTTATTGATCTCTTACATGAGTGCAGTAGCTGGTTGCTCAGCGTTGGATATTACGTGACTTAAGTTCGTAACTTAATGTACTGTATGTATTAATGTTTAGAGTACGGTATTGTATAAATATGACGTGGCCTATTGTTATAAAAATCTACTAACATAAATAAATTATTTTAATCATTTATATCAGATTCTGCCAGCTTGGTGGATAGGTGGCTAAGGCTTCGGACTATGGAATGCATTGTTCAAGGTTGGCCCATGTAAACTGGTGAGTGAAATGTTAAAAAAAAAAAACACGATGAAAAACCCCGAATGGAATTAACAATACTTCAAATTAGTGCAGTACTCGCTAGTTTTCTGAATTGCCATATTGCAGATTTTTGTCTACAAAACATTATTTAACTCCGTTCAATGACAGCTTAATAATTCATTCTTGATAAGAGAGGAAAGGGTGATTGAAGATTTTCAGTCATTACATTATTTAGACATTCTGCCACAACAGAATCCACCCACCCACCCATACATGTACGGAGTTATTGACTAACCCACCTTACTTTACACTTACGGTGGTATTGGTACATATACACGTATTACTTATACCCTACCCGCATAGTGCTATTGATCCTCCCAACCACCCATACTTACCATACCCCGTTTAACATTAATGCTGCTCTGGTTATTCCTTACAGACGCCTTCCCATATAAACAGTTATATGTTAGCGTCGTTCTGGTTCATAAATAATAGTTCGTTTAAATGTTTTTGGTTGGTCTTCATGTGCCTTCTTTCATATAAGTAGTAGGATTGGGTTTTAACATACTTAACTTCCGGATTGTTTTTGTGGAACCCCTAACTACCTATTTGCTAGTTTCAGAATTTATTAGTATTTTATGAAGCATTTTTTTTAGTTTATTTGTTCTGGCTAATTTGAAAAATATCTCCCTCATTTTCTCATATGTACATTATTTAGGGGTTTTTTAAAGGCTGAAACCTTCTTCCTAACTCTTGGGGATTCTTCATAAATTTCTTGAATCTCGAATAATTTAAATACACAACAAGTAAATTACTATAATATTATTTTAAAAATGTCGTTATCTGTTTTTATAAGACTGAAAAAATATCAGTACCTTATTGTAAAGTCCAGAGAAATTGGGAGGGTGAGAGGAAGTAGTATATAAGCCAGGCGATGACGTCAGGAGTGATGGGTGACTCGTTTGCGTGCCCCATTACGTGATCGGTATTTGGCGATTTCATCCTCAAAGCGTCCATAGTTACGTACGCATTATATTATAAAAACTATGTTACCTAGTTCTAGAAACCTAAAATGTATTAAGCACTTACTTAAATTAATCTTGTAAAAATGTTTCTGATGTAAATCGTACCTGATTACATATAGGAGGTTGACTGCTCAATATTGTCATAATATCCGAGTTTATAAATGCATCAAGTGATTCATTTCCTTCGCAACAGATACATATGTTATGCTTCAACCAATTATTCATTAGTTTAGAAATGAAAGTGAAAGTGAACCTCTTTTTCAGAACAATAGTGCCATGCCATATTGTTATTTTAAATTTATATAATTGAGTTATTAAATATTTAATCATATAATAAAATATGTTTAAAGCTACTACTCACACTAGCCACACTTGTACATCTAATGATCTTGTAGAGAAATGCGTTTTTCTGTGCACTCCACTTACATCAGTTATGTAATTTATCAAAAATTAGCTACATTTGCTTATACGTAAATCAAGCTACATACCAGAAATTTTAGAAACAAATTTATAATTTGGAACCATAATACCTTGGACTCTTAACTGTAATCATGTACAATAAAATAGATGATGTAGAACATGTCTTACAGTATAAATCTTGTGATTTCTTTCAATTTATATCTGTTAATAAGTGTTTAGACGGAAGTCAAATTGGAAGGTGTTTGTATTGATCGTCACCGGAAACGGTTCACACGACTGAGTCATTAAACTTTGTACCCGCCTGGAGCATGCAACGCCTCCTTCCTACTTGGCCAATCGCAGATTTCCGCTCACTGATTACCGCCGTAGTAGTAAATCACGTTGCTGAGTGATACTGGTAATCAAGAACCACTATGGAATCCTACAGCATAACTTATAAGTGAAAATAAAATTAACAATTTAGTTTATGAATTATTAATCAACGTAATAAACAATGTTGTACACTGTTAGAAATAAATACTTGGACATAACACAGTGTATCAACCTAATATAGTCAATGGTTGATAGTGGCTATAGCTTCCTTGTAGTAAACACAAGATAATTCATTATTGATGTTGGTACATTTCTACATTTTCTAAACGCCTCTGAAACATATAATTTTCTTTAAGTAGAAAAAATTAGCTTATACTTATAGGGAGGTTGTTTTGGACTACACAAAACTATTTTTAACCAAAACTGGAAATCATATTTTTTAAATTTAATCAAAAACACAACCTTTTCAAAGAATCATTAGTTTTGAAAATTTTTTTCGTACAACCTGTTTTTTTCACTGAACATGAATATATATATCCGTTTGTGCAATAAGCTTATAGATTGATAAGTAAACACAATGTTTACTACCTAACCAAACATTAACTAAGCCTAAAATAATATATTATTATATTATAATATATGATTAGGATATTATATGACTAAAACATTTATTGTTGGCGTTGTCTGCCCGGTGGCCGTCTAGTGAAAATATATGAACATAGTGTTTTATGGTTGGTATTTGCTTTTACTACCATCAAGTATGTGGCTGTAATATATGTGATTGGCCAAAAAAAAAACGTTCACTCGTATCTCAAAACAATTTATCGACCGAAATGTGTTTCAAATTCATGTTCACCATATAAGGGTATAATAAGAAAATAAGATTTTTTTATAAAGATGCCAAACGAGTATTCCGTGAAATAAAAACTGTCCCCGAAAATTCGGAAGACCTTATTTTATCCAGTAAAGATAAAATCACAAAATTTAGGATGCATTTATAAAGTGTATAAATAACCATTGTTCCTTATCAACGTAAATGGGGTGGCTTGTATTGTTGTAGGAAATTCTTAATAATTTATTTATAAATCGGTAAAGTAATTTAACAATAAATTCTCTGCACAAAACAACGTAATTTAGATGTACAGAAATAAAATGTGGCTGGTTGTAAAGGAACCAATCCAGTTCATTCATAAGTCAACAATATAATTTACCAAGAAATACAGATCATACGAATTGATAATTTAGTTAAAACTTCGATTAATAATTAATAGCTAATGATTTCTTAACAACCTACATTCAAATAACATTATCAAACTATCAATAATTGAAGCCTAATAGAAAAAAGTAAAATGATTGCAATATTACGTATCCATCATTCCATTGGATGCAGTTAGGTTAATATACTTCGGTTCATAACCTTGAGAGTTAGTATTGGTAATATAAAATTATTAGTACTTCCTAAACGACTATATGAAACATAGTAATATACATTTTATATTAGTTGATAAACAACTCGTAACTCCAGTTTGGTTTCTATTAACTCATAATTAAAACTTCCTAATGTAATCTGCGTTCATTAGATAATGTAACAAAAGTTAGTTAAATTAAAAGATCTCCTGATAAAATTGTTGTAAATTTTAATATTAACTCATAAACTACATGTTGTATATTTATTGAAGTACAAAACAAGTTTTAATAAAAAAAAGAATGCTTATCTAAAAAATAAAAATTAATCATTTCTTTCATATAAAACTTCCAATACCACACAGTTATAATTTTATTTCTAACAACCATAAGCCACAGGCTGACCTTGAATCGCGAAGTCATCCCATGGCGCAAGAGAGCCAAATACAGTACCTGGGTATCACACTAGACAGGATACTTCCCATGGACATGTTACCACGAAGCTTCAAGCGGTCATGGCTGCAACTTGGAAGCTTGGTCCATTGTTTCGGACGACATCACTCTGACTGAATATACGAAATTGCTCATATACACGTCCATCATCAGACCCAGTCTTCTCTACGGAGCCTCTGCCTAGTACGTTCTAGCCTCCCCCACCTACTAGAATAAGCATGAGAGTATCCAGGCAGCCATCCTGCGAAGGGCCTTGTTGTTACCCACCAGTGTAGGACCTCCAAAGGAAGTGAACCCCTAGACCAAGAAATCTACTGGATCACCCCCCCCCCCATAGTGTTTAACTATTTTTTGTTGCCCTACTGGTTCATTTTCTCATGTCTGCCTTTCATACATTGTATTTATCTTTCTAATTCATCTTGGATCATCTGCTTGTATCTGTGCTTTTTAGCACACATCCATCTGTTTATAAATATGCACTATCGATGTTTTTTCCCAGACACATAGCGAAAGTCCACGAGCATAATATATAGCACTATATATATGCATTTATAATTTTTGGGGTTTGGTTACCTCTGATAAATTCAACCCAACAGATTTTGTGTCAGTATAAATCCATTAATATTATTTCCTGTATTAAGAGATTATGATTTCTATGATCTGGGTTTTTCTAATTTTTATAACAAAGATAGTTACAGCTACAATAGTCGACTGGAAATTTATTCACAAAATCAAACAAACAATTATAAATGAATGGCTGAGGCAGGTAGGTACGTCTTATTTAAACATCTTATAACTGGTGTATGATCAATAATTTCTTATGAATGACTCGGTACCTGTCATCTTACTGGTACCACACCATACTCAGTGTTGGTACTTACTGCGAACCTGTCACAGACAGCAAAAGGGTTTTCCTTTATAAATAATTATATAGCTAAACGTCATGCCTCATTGTATACATAGACAATGAATGAGTTACAGTACGTTGTAACTGAGTTACCTTTAATCAGACCTACCTTAATTAGCTGGTGTGTCTACTCATGTACTGTGAGTTGTGGATGTTATTGTGTAGCTGAACGTCATGTACCCTTGTATACATTGACAATGAATAAGTTACTGTAAGTTGTAACCGAGTTACCTTTAATCAATCCTACCTGTAATTAGCTGGTGTGTCTACTCATGTACTGTGAGTTGTGGAGGTTATTATATAGCTGAACGTCATGTCGCCTTGTATACATTGACAATGAATGAGTTACAGAACGTTGTAACTGAGTTACCTTTAATCAGTCCTATCTGTAATTAGCTGGTGTGTCTACTCATGTACTGTGAGTTGTGGATGTTATTGTGTATGTGAGAGTCATGCCCCTTGTATACATTAACAATGAATGAGTTACAGTACGTTGTAACTGAGTTACCTTTATTAGGTCCTACCTGTAATTAGCTGGTGTGTCTACTCATGTACTGTGAGTTGTGGATGTTATTGTGTAGCTGAACGTCATGTACCCTTGTATACATTAACGATGAATTAGTTACAGTACGTTGTAACTGAGTTACCTTTAATCAGTCCTATCTATAATTAGCTGATGTGTCTACTCATGTAATGTGAGTTGTGGATGTTATTGTGTAGCTGAACGTCATGTACCCTTGTGTATATTAACGATGAATGAGTTACAGTACGTTGTAACTGAGTTACCTTTAATCAGTCCTATCTGTAATTAGCTGGTGTGCCTACTCATGTACTGTGAGTTGTGGATGTTATTGTGTAGCTGAACGTCATGTACCCTTGTATACATTAATGAAAAATTTGTTACAGTACGTTGTAACTGAGTTACCTTTAATCAGTCCTATCTGTAATTAGCTGATGTGTCTACTCATGTAATGTGAGTTGTGGATGTTATTGTCTAGCTGAACGTCATGTACCCTTGTGTACATTAACGATGAATGAGTTACAGTACGTTGTAACTGAGTTACCTTTAATCAGTCCTATCTGTAATTAGCTGGTGTGTCTACTCATGTACTGTGAGTTGTGGATGTTATTGTCTAGCTGAACGTCATGTACCCTTGTGTACATTAACGATGAATGAGTTACAGTACGTTGTAACTGAGTTACCTTTAATCAGTCCTATCTGTTTTTAGCTGGTGTGTCTACTCATGTACTGTGAGTTGTGGATGTTATTGTCTAGCTGAACGTCATGTCGCCTTGTATACATTGACATTGAATAAGTTACTGAAAGTTGTAACCGAGTTACCTTTAATCAGTCCTATCTGTAATTAGCTGGTGTGTCTACTCATGTACTGTGAGTTGTGGATGGTTGTTGTGTAGCTGAACGTTAAGTACCCTTGTATACATTGACAATGAATGAGTTACTGTAAGTTGTAACCGAGTTACCTTTAATCAATCCTATCTGTAATTAGCTGGTGTGTCTACTCATGTACTGTGAGTTGTGGATGTTATTGTGTAGCTGAACGTCATGTCTCGTTTATACATTAACGATGAATGAGTTACAGTACGTTGTAACTGAGTTACCTTTAATCAGTTCTATCTGTAATTAGCTGATGTGTCTACACATGTACTGTAAGTTGTGGATGTTATTGTGTAGCTGAACGTCATGTCTCGTTTATACATTAACGATGAATAAGTTACAGTACGTTGTAACTAAGTTACCTTTAATCAATCCTATCTGTAATTAGCTGGTGTGTCTACTCATGTACTGTGAGTTGTGGATGTTATTGTGTAGCTGAACGTCATGTCTCGTTTATACATTAACGATGAATAAGTTACAGTACGTTGTAACTGAGTTACCTTTAATCAATCCTATCTGTAATTAGCTGGTGTGTCTACTCATGTACTGTGAGTTGTGGATGTTATTGTGTAGCTGAACGTCATGTCTCGTTTATACATTAACGATGAATAAGTTACAGTACGTTGTAACTGAGTTACCTTTAATCAATCCTATCTGTAATTAGCTGGTGTGTCTACTCATGTACTGTGAGTTGTGGATGTTATTGTGTAGCTGAACGTCATGTCTCGTTTATACATTAACGATGAATAAGTTACAGTACGTTGTAAGTGAGTTACCTTTAATCAATCCTATCTGTAATTAGCTGATGTGTCTACTCATGTACTGTGAGTTGTGGATGTTATTGTGTAGCTGAACGTCATGTCTCGTTTATACATTAACGATGAATAAGTTACAGTACGTTGTAACTGAGTTACCTTTAATCAATCCTATCTGTAATTAGCTGATGTGTCTACTCATGTACTGTGAGTTGTGGATGTTATTGTGTAGCTGAACGTCATGTCTCGTTTATACATTAACGATGAATGAGTTACAGTAAGTTGTAACCGAGATACCTTTAATCAGTTCTATCTGTAATTAGCTGGTGTGTCTACTCATGTACTGTAAGTTGTGGATGTTATTGTGTAGCTGAACGTCATGTCTCGTTTATACATTAACGATGAATGAGTTACAGTACGTTGTAACTGAGTTACCTTTAATCAGTCCTATCTGTAATTAGCTGGTGTGTCTACTCATGTACTGTGAGTTGTGGATGTTATTGTGTAGCTGAACGTCATGTCTCCTTTATACATTAACGATGAATGAGTTACAGTATGTTGTAACCGAGTTACCTTTATTCAATCCTACCTGTAATTAACTGGTGTGTCTACTCATGTACTGTGAGTTGTGGATGTTATTGTGTAGCTGAACGTCATGTACCCTTGTATACATTGACAATGAATGAGTTACTGAAAGTTGTAACCGAGTTACCTTTATTCAGTCCTACCTGCAATTAACTGGTGTGTCTACTCATGTACTGTGAGTTGTGGATGTTATTGTGTAGCTGAACGTCATGTACCCTTGTATACATTGACAATGAATGAGTTACTGAAAGTTGTAACCGAGTTACCTTTAATCAGTTCTATCTGTAATTAGCTGATGTGTCTACTCATGTACTGTGAGTTGTGGATGTAATTGTGTAGCTGAACGTCATGTACCCTTGTATACATTGACAATGAATGAGTTACTGAAAGTTGTAACCGAGTTACCTTTATTCAGTTCTATCTGTAATTAGCTGATGTGTCTACTCATGTACTGTGAGTTGTGGATGGTTATTGTGTAGCTGAACGTCAAGTACCCTTGTATACATTGACAATGAATGAGTTACTGTAAGTTGTAACTGAGTTACCTTTTATCAATCCTACCTATTAGGTGTGTCTATTAATGTACTGTGAGTTGTGGATGTTATTGTGTAGCTGAACGTCATGTCTCGTTTATACATTAACGATGAATGAGTTACAGTAGGTTGTAACTGAGTTACCTTTAATCAGTTCTATCTGTAATTAACTGGTGTGTCTACTCATGTACTGTAAGTTGTGGATGTTATTGTGTAGCTGAACGTCATGTACCCTTGTATACATTGACAATGAATGAGTTACTGAAAGTTGTAACCGAGTTACCTTTATTCAGTCCTACCTGCAATTAACTGGTGTGTCTACTCATGTACTGTGAGTTGTGGATGTTATTGTGTAGCTGAACGTCATGTACCCTTGTATACATTGACAATGAATGAGTTACTGAAAGTTGTAACCGAGTTACCTTTAATCAATCCTACCTATAATTAGCTGATGTGTCTACTCATGTACTGTGAGTTGTGGATGTTATTGTGTAGCTGAACGTCATGTCTCCTTTATACATTAACGATGAATGAGTTACAGTACGTTGTAACCGAGTTACCTTTAATCAGTCCTATCTGTAATTAGCTGATGTGTCTACTCATGTACTGTGAGTTGTGTATGTTATTGTGTAGCTGAACGTCATGTACCCTTGTATACATTGACAATGAATGAGTTACTGTAAGTTGTAACCAAGTTACATTTAATCAATCCTACCTATAATTAGCTGATGTGTCTACTCATGTACTGTGAGTTGTGGATGTTATTGTGTAGCTGAACGTCATATACCCTTGTATACATTGACAATGAATGAGTAACTGTAAGTTGTAATCGAGTTACCTTTAATCAGTCCTATCTGTAATTAGCTGATGTGTCTACTCATGTACTGTGAGTTGTGGATGTAATTGTGTAGCTGAACGTCATGTCGCCTTGTATACATTGACAATGAATGAGTTACTATACGTTGTAAGTGAATTACCTTTAATCAATCCTACCTATAATTAGTTGATGTGTCTACTCATGTACTGTGAGTTGTGGATGGTTATTGTGTAGCTGAACGTCATGTACCCTTGTATACATTGACAATGAATGAGTTACCGTAAGTTGTAACCGAATTAACTTTAATCAATCCTACCTATAATTAGCTGGTGTGTCTACTCATGTACTGTTGCGTTGTGGATGTTATTGTGTAGCTGAACGTCATGTCTCGATTATACATTAACGATGAATGAGTTACAGTACGTTGTAACTGAGTTACCTTTAATCAATCCTACCTGTAATTAGCTGATATGTCTACTCATGTACTGTGAGTTGTGGATGTTATTGTGTAGCTGATCGTCATATCGCCTTGTATACATTGACAATGAATAAGTTACTGTAAGTTGTAACCGAGTTACCTTTAATTTGTCCTACCTGTAATTAACTAGTGTGTCTACTTATGTACTGTGAGTTGTGGATGTTATTGTGTAGCTGATCGTCATGTCGCCTTGTATACATTGACAATGAATGAGTTACCGTAAGTTGTAAGTGAATTACCTTTAATCAATCCTACCTATAATTAGTTGATGTGTCTACTCATGTACTGTGAGTTGTGGATGTAATTGTGTAGCTGAACGATATGTCGTATACATTGACAATAAATGAGTTACTGTACGTTGTAAGTGAATTACCTTTAATCAATCCTACCTATAATTAGTTGATGTGTCTACTCATGTACTGTGAGTTGTGGATGTTATTGTGTAGCTGAACGTCATGTACCCTTGTATACATTGACGATGAATGAGTTACAGTAAGTTGTAACCGAGATACCTTTAATCAGTTCTATCTGTAATTAGCTGATGTGTCTACACATGTACTGTAAGTTGTGGATGTTATTGTGTAGCTGAACGTCATGTCTCCTTTATACATTAACGATGAATGAGTTACAGTACGTTGTAACTGAGTTACCTTTAATCAATCCTATCTGTAATTAGCTGGTGTGTCTACTCATGTACTGTGAGTTGTAGATGTTATTGTGTAGCTGAACGTCATGTCTCGTTTATACATTAACGATGAATAAGTTACAGTACGTTGTAACTGAGTTACCTTTAATCAATCCTATCTGTAATTAGCTGGTGTGTCTACTCATGTACTGTGAGTTGTGGATGTTATTGTGTAGCTGAACGTCATGTCTCGTTTATACATTAACGATGAATAAGTTACAGTACGTTGTAACTGAGTTACCTTTAATCAATCCTATCTGTAATTAGCTGGTGTGTCTACTCATGTACTGTGAGTTGTGGATGTTATTGTGTAGCTGAACGTCATGTCTCGTTTATACATTAACGATGAATAAGTTACAGTACGTTGTAACTGAGTTACCTTTAATCAATCCTATCTGTAATTAGCTGGTGTGTCTACTCATGTACTGTGAGTTGTGGATGTTATTGTGTAGCTGAACGTCATGTCTCGTTTATACATTAACGATGAATAAGTTACAGTACGTTGTAAGTGAGTTACCTTTAATCAATCCTATCTGTAATTAGCTGATGTGTCTACTCATGTACTGTGAGTTGTGGATGTTATTGTGTAGCTGAACGTCATGTCTCGTTTATACATTAACGATGAATAAGTTACAGTACGTTGTAACTGAGTTACCTTTAATCAATCCTATCTGTAATTAGCTGGTGTGTCTACTCATGTACTGTGAGTTGTGGATGTTATTGTGTAGCTGAACGTCATGTCTCGTTTATACATTAACGATAAATGAGTTACAGTACGTTGTAACTGAGTTACCTTTAATCAGTTCTATCTGTAATTAGCTGATGTGTCTACACATGTACTGTAAGTTGTGGATGTTATTGTGTAGCTGAACGTCATGTCTCCTTTATACATTAACGATGAATGAGTTACAGTACGTTGTAACTGAGTTACCTTTAATCAGTCCTATCTGTAATTAGCTGGTGTGTCTACTCATGTACTGTGAGTTGTGGATGTAATTGTGTAGCTGAACGTCATGTACCCTTGTATACATTGACAATGAATGAGTTACTGTAAGTTGTAACCGAGTTACCTTTAATCAATCCTACCTATAATTAGCTGATGTGTCTACACATGTACTGTGAGTTGTGGATGTTATTGTGTAGCTGAACGTCATGTCTCCTTTATACATTAACGATGAATGAGTTACAGTACGTTGTAACCGAGTTACCTTTAATCAGTCCTATCTGTAATTAGCTGATGTGTCTACTCATGTACTGTGAGTTGTGGATGTTATTGTGTAGCTGAACGTCATGTACCCTTGTATACATTGACAATGAATGAGTTACTGTAAGTTGTAACCAAGTTACATTTAATCAATCCTACCTATAATTAGCTGATGTGTCTACTCATGTACTGTGAGTTGTGGATGTTATTGTGTAGCTGAACGTCATATACCCTTGTATACATTGACAATGAATGAGTAACTGTAAGTTGTAACCGAGTGACCTTTAATCAGTCCTATCTGTAATTAGCTGATGTGTCTACTCATGTACTGTGAGTTGTGGATGTAATTGTGTAGCTGAACGTCATGTCGCCTTGTATACATTGACAATGAATGAGTTACTGTACGTTGTAAGTGAATTACCTTTAATCAATCCTACCTATAATTAGTTGATGTGTCTACTCATGTACTGTGAGTTGTGGATGGTTATTGTGTAGCTGAACGTCATGTACCCTTGTATACATTGGCAATGAATGAGTTACCGTAAGTTGTAACCGAATTAACTTTAATCAATCCCACCTATAATTAGCTGGTGTGTCTACTCATGTACTGTTGCGTTGTGGATGTTATTGTGTAGCTGAACGTCATGTCGCCTTGTATACATTGACAATGAATGAGTTACAGTACGTTGTAACTGAGTTACCTTTAATCAATCCTACATGTAATTAGCTGATGTGTCTACTCATGTACTGTGAGTTGTGGATGTTATTGTGTAGCTGATCGTCATATCGCCTTGTATACATTGACAATGAATAAGTTACTGTAAGTTGTAACCGAGTTACCTTTAATTTGTCCTACCTGTAATTAACTGGTGTGTCTACTTATGTACTGTGAGTTGTGGATGTTATTGTGTAGCTGATCGTCATGTCGCCTTGTATACATTGACAATGAATGAGTTACTGAAAGTTGTAACCGAGATACCTTTAATCAGTCCTATCTGTAATTAGCTGGTGTGTCTACTCATGTACTGTGAGTTGTGGATGTTATTGTGTAGCTGAACGTCATGTCGCCTTGTATACATTGACAATGAATGAGTTACCGTAAGTTGTAAGTGAATTACCTTTAATCAGTCCTATCTGTAATTAGCTGGTGTGTCTACTCATGAACTGTGAGTTGTGGATGTTATTGTGTAGCTGAACGTCATGTCGCCTTGTATACATTGACAATGAATGAGTAACTGTAAATTGTAAGTGAATTACCTTTAATCAGTCCTATCTGTAATTAGCTGGTGTGTCTACTCATGAACTGTGAGTTGTGGATGTAATTGTGTAGCTGAACGATATGTCGTATACATTGACAATGAATGAGTTACTGTACGTTGTAAGTGAATTACCTTTAATCAATCCTACCTATAATTAGTTGATGTGTCTACTCATGTACTGTGAGTTGTGGATGTTATTGTGTAGCTGAACGTCATGTACCCTTGTATACATTGACGATGAATGAGTTACTGTAAGTTGTAACAGAGTTACCTTTAATCAGTTCTATCTGTAATTAGCTGGTGTGTCTACTCATGTACTGTGAGTTGTGGATGTTATTGTGTAGCTGAACGTCATGTCGCCTTGTATACATTGACAATGAATGAGTTACCGTAAGTTGTAACCGAATTACCTTTAATCAATCCTACCTATAATTAGCTGGTGTGTCTACTCATGTACTGTGAGTTGTGGATGTTTTTGTGTATCTGAACGTCATGTCGCCTTGTATACATTGACAATGAACGAGTTACTGTAAGTTGTAACTGAATTACCTTTAATCAATCCTACCTATAATTAGCTGGTGTGTCTACTCATGTACTGTGAGTTGTGGATGTTATTGTGTACCTGAACGTCATGTCGCCTTGTATACATTGACAATGAATGAGTTACTGTAAGTTGTAACCGAGTTAACTTTATTCAGTTCTATCTGTAATTAGCTGATGTGTCTACTCATGTACTGTTAGTTGCGGATGTTATTGTGTAGCTGAACGTCATGTCGCCTTATATACATTGACAATGAATGAGTTACTGTAAGTTGTAACCGAGTTACCTTTAATCAGTTCTATCTGTAATTAGCTGGTGTGTCTACTCATGTACTGTGAGTTGTGGATGTTATTGTGTAGCTGAACGTCATGTACCCTTGTATACATTGTCTATGAATGAGTTACTGTAAGTTGTAACCGAGTTACCTTTAATCAATCCTACCTATATTTAGCTGATGTGTCTACTCATGTACTGTGAGTTGTGGATGTTATTGTGTAGCTGAACGTCATGTACCCTTATATACATTGGCAATTAATGAGTTACTGTAAGTTGTAACCAAGTTACCTTTAATCAATCCTACCTATAATTAGCTGATGTGTCTACTCATGTACTGTGAGTTGTGGATGTTATTGTGTAGCTGAACGTCATATACCCATGTATACATTGACAATGAATGAGTAACTGTAAGTTGTAACCGAGTTACCTTTAATCAGTTCTACCTATAATTAGCTGATGTGTCTACTCATGTACCGTGAGTTGTGGATGTTATTGTGTAGCTGAACGTCATGTACCCTTGTATACATTGACTATGAATGAGTTACTGTAAGTTGTAACCGAGTTACCTTTAATCAATCCTACCTATAATTAGCTGATGTGTCTACTCATGTACTGTGAGTTGTGGATGTTATTGTGTAGCTGAACGTCATGTACCCTTGTATACATTGACAATGAATGAGTTACTGTAAGTTGTAACCAAGTTACCTTTAATCAGTTCTATCTGTAATTAGCTGGTGTGTCTACTCATGTACTGTGAGTTGTGGATGTTATTGTGTAGCTGAACGTCATGTCTCGTTTATACATTAACGATGAATAAGTTACAGTACGTTGTAACTGAGTTACCTTTAATCAATCCTATCTGTAATTAGCTGGTGTGTCTACTCATGTACTGTGAGTTGTGGATGTTATTGTGTAGCTGAACGTCATGTCTCGTTTATACATTAACGATGAATAAGTTACAGTACGTTGTAAGTGAGTTACCTTTAATCAATCCTACCTGTAATTAGCTGGTATGTCTACTCATGTACTGTGAGTTGTGGATGTTATTGTGTATGTGAGAGTCATGCCCCTTGTATACATTAACGATGAATGAGTTACAGTACGTCGTAACTGAGTTACTCTTTAATCAATCCTACCTGTAATTAGCTGGTATGTCTACTCATGTACTGTGAGTTGTGGATGTTATTGTGTATGTGAGAGTCATGCCCCTTGTATACATTAACGATGAATGAGTTACAGTACGTTGTAACTGAGTTACCTTTAATCAATCCTACCTGTAATTAGCTGGTGTGTCTACACATGTACTGTAAGTTGTGGATGTTATTGTGTAGCTGAACGTCATGTCTCCTTTATACATTAACGATGAATGAGTTACAGTACGTTGAGTTACCTTTAATCAATCCTACCTGTAGTTAGCTAGTATGTCTACTCCTGTACTGTGAGTTGTGGATGTAATTGTTGCAATACGTACCTTGATTCCATTGGGAATGAATAGTTACGTAATTGACATCGGTTATCCTTGAGATTATATTGTACACTAAAAAATTAGTTAGTGTCTAACACATGAAACTAGTATATTTGTGATTATGTGACCTGTAACTCAGTTGGCTTTTATAACATTTAACGTCAATGAATCGGGATTACAGTAACGTTAGACAAAAGTTACTTTAAAGTCCTCTGATAAATTAGTTGATTTTAATATTAACTATATACTGTTGTGATATATTATTAGGAAGTACAGAACCTTTATAAATTAAATGAATGCTTATCTAAAAATTTATAATTCCTTTCATTATAAAACAATCCTACCACAAGTATTAGCTTTTGTCTAACCATAGCACAGGTGACTTGTGATGGTTAATGTTACGCAGAAGCAAATACTACCTTGGTATACACACTGAAGAGTAATCCTGAATTGTACACGAGACCTTCAGGCATCATGTAACTTAGCTGTATTGTTTCGACGACATCACTCGGGGATGTGATGAAATTGTATATACACGTCATGTCGACCCTTTCTCATTGACCTCTGCCTGGATAGTTACTGTTACTTCTAGAATAAGCAGTTATATCAAGCCTATCCTAAGACTTGTTGATTCCCTACCATGTAGGACCTGGAGTAATGGAAGTGAACGCCTAGATCCAGTATAATTCATGATCAGCTAGTGTTTAACCTTATTTTTGTTCCCACCTGTAATTTCTAGTTGCCTTTCTACATATGTATTTATCTTCTAATTCATTGGTATCTGCGTACTGTGCTTATTTAACATACATGAATGATTAATAATTGCACTACTGAGTTTTATCCATAAATCAAAGTCCACAGTAATATGATAGACTTATACTCATTTAATTAGTTGGGGTTTTGTGTCTGATCAGATTCCAATCGATTTTGTATCATATAAATGCAAATAAGTTTCTGAATTTAAGAGTTACCTTTTAATTTGTGTCTAATTTTATAACTGGATAGTTACTACAATAGTGACTGGAATTTATTACAATCAAATTGTAATGATGGTGCAGTAGTACGCCTGTATATTAAAGAATATTAGAACGGTTGTAATCAATAATTCTTTGAAATCGGTCCTTATTTTAGTAACATACTCGTGTGTTACTTACTGGTACTGTCGACGTCGAGAGGGTTTTTAATTTATTATAGCTGAAACGTCATGTCGCCTTGTATACATTGACAATGAATGAGTTACCGTAAGTTGTAAGTGAATTACCTTTAATCAGTCCTATCTGTAATTAGCTGGTGTGTCTACTCATGAACTGTGAGTTGTGGATGTTATTGTGTAGCTGAACGTCATGTCGCCTTGTATACATTGACAATGAATGAGTAACTGTAAATTGTAAGTGAATTACCTTTAATCAGTCCTATCTGTAATTAGCTGGTGTGTCTACTCATGAACTGTGAGTTGTGGATGTAATTGTGTAGCTGAACGATATGTCGTATACATTGACAATGAATGAGTTACTGTACGTTGTAAGTGAATTACCTTTAATCAATCCTACCTATAATTAGTTGATGTGTCTACTCATGTACTGTGAGTTGTGGATGTTATTGTGTAGCTGAACGTCATGTACCCTTGTATACATTGACGATGAATGAGTTACTGTAAGTTGTAACCGAGTTACCTTTAATCAGTTCTATCTGTAATTAGCTGGTGTGTCTACTCATGTACTGTGAGTTGTGGATGTTATTGTGTAGCTGAACGTCATGTCGCCTTGTATACATTGACAATGAATGAGTTACCGTAAGTTGTAACCGAATTACCTTTAATCAATCCTACCTATAATTAGCTGGTGTGTCTACTCATGTACTGTGAGTTGTGGATGTCATTGTGTAGCTGAACGGCATGTACCCTTGTATACATTGACAATGAATGAGTTACTGTAAGTTGTAAGTGAATTACCTTTAATCAATCCTACCTATAATTAGCTGATGTGTCTACTCATGTACTGTGAGTTGTGGATGTCATTGTGTAGCTGAACGGCATGTACCCTTGTATACATTGACAATGAATGAGTTACTGTAAGTTGTAAGGTGATTACCTTTAATCAGTTCTATCTGTAATTAGCTGATGTGTCTACTCATGTACTGTGAGTTGCGGATGTTATTGTGTAGCTGAACGTCATGTCGCCTTGTATACATTGACAATGAATGAGTTACTGTAAGTTGTAACGTGATTACCTTTAATCAGTCCTATCTGTAATTAGCTGGTGTGTCTACTCATGTACTGTGAGTTGTGGATGTTATTGTGTAGCTGAACGTCATGTACCCTTGTGTACATAAGCGATGAATGAGTTACTGTAAGTTGTAAGTGAATTACCTTTAATCAATCCTACCTATAATTAGCTGATGTGTCTACTCATGTACTGTGAGTTGTGGATGTTATTGTGTAGCTGAACGTAATGTACCCTTGTATACATTAACGATGAATTAGTTACAGTACGTTGTAACTGAGTTACCTTTAATCAGTCCTATCTGTAATTAGCTGATGTGTCTACTCATGTACTGTGAGTTGTGGATGTTATTGTGTAGCTGAACGTAATGTACCCTTGTGTACATTAACGATGAATAAGTTACAGTACGTTGTAACTGAGTTACCTTTAATCAGTCCTATCTGTAATTAGCTGATGTGTCTACTCATGTACTGTGAGTTGTGGATGTTATTGTGTAGCTGAACGTCATGTACTCTTGTATACATTGACAATGAATGAGTTACTGTACGTTGTAAGTGAATTACCTTTAATCAATCCTACCTATAATTAGCTGATGTGTCTACTCATGTAATGTGAGTTGTGGATGTTATTGTGTAGCTGAACGTCATGTACCCTTGTATACATTAACGATGAATGAGTTACTGTAAGTTGTAAGTGAATTACCTTTAATCAGTTCTATCTGTAATTAGCTGGTGTGTCTACTCATGTACTGTGAGTTGTGGATGTTATTGTGTAGCTGAACGTCATGTCGCCTTGTATACATTGACAATGAATGAGTTACCGTAAGTTGTAACCGAATTACCTTTAATCAATCCTACTTATAATTAGCTGGTGTGTCTACTCATGTACTGTGCGTTGTGGATGTTATTGTGTAGCTGAACGTCATGTCTCCTTTATACATTAACGATGAATGAGTTACAGTACGTTGTAACTGAGTTACCTTTAATCAGTCCTACCTGTAATTAGCTGATGTGTCTACTCATGTACTGTGAGTTGTGGATGTTATTGTCTAGCTGAACGTCATGTCTCATTGTATACATTGACGATTGAATGAGTTACTGTACGTTGTAACTGAGTTACCTTTAATCAGTCCTCTCTGTAATTAGCTGGTGTGTCTACTTATGTACTGTGAGTTGTGGATGTTGTTGTGTAGCTGATTGTCATGTCGCCTTGTATACATTGATAATGAATAAGTTACTGAAATTTGTAAGTGAATTACCTTTAATCAGTCCTATCTGTAATTAGCTGGTGTGTCTACTCATGTACTGTGAGTTGTGGATGTTATTGTGTAGCTGAACGTCATGTACCCTTGTACACATTGACAATGAATGAGTTACTGTAAGTTGTAACCGAATTACCTTTAATCAGTCCTATCTGTAATTAGCTGGTGTGTCTACACATGTACTGTGAGTTGTGGATGTTATTGTGTAGCTGAACGTCATGTACCCTTGTATACATTGACAATGAATGAGTTACTGTAAATTGTAAGTGAATTACCTTTAATCAGTCCTATCTGTAATTAGCTGGTGTGTCTACTCATGTACTGTGAGTTGTGGATGTTATTGTGTAGCTGAACGTCATGTACCCTTGTACACATTGACAATGAATGAGTTACTCTAAGTTGTAACCGAATTTCTTTAATCAGTCCTACCTGTAATTAGCTGGTGTGGGTACTCATGAACTGTGAGTTGTGGATGGTTATTGTGTAGCTGAACGTCATGTCGCCTTGAATACATTGACAATGAATGAGTTACTGTAAGTTGTAACCGAGTTACTTTTAATCAGTCCTACCTGTAATTAGCTGGGGAGTCTACTCATGTACTCTTAGTTGCGGATGGCTATTGTGTAGTTGACTTTTCTTTAATGGTAAATGACGTAATAATACATTATTTTGAGATCATTGATATGCTTTCAATTAAATTATTATTTATGACTAATGTGTTGAAATCGTGCATAAAAAATATGAGGGATAACAAATTAATGTCATTGTAAAATCTTATTGATTTGCAAACGTAATAAATTAATTGTCGATAAAAACTATACGTGAATTCTCATGACTGAAAAGATTATAAAAATATTTAAAATTAAATATTATGATCTTTTAATTCATTGAATGACACTGATAGTGTAAAAGACTTTACGTAATTTATGAAATTACTTATAAAATAAAAACTAACTTCAGTTATTTAAGAAATATTTGTACGTAAGCCTAGTCGTGCCATTACACAAATGACTGAAAAAGTGTTGATTGCAGCAACCAATGAGACTCAGTTGATGAAAAAGAGATACAGCACGGAGCGAAGCTCAACCTTGGGGTTGTCTCATTGACCTTTTTATGTACATCTAGAAGACAAAACGTGCAATATTCGTTTATACGACAATTTAATAAATGTAGTGAATTCATTAAACAAAATTAATACAATAATAGACTACATTTCATAGGTTAGGCTAAAACACAGAATAATATAGCTTACCCCTCAAATGTTGAACACACATATCACTGTTGTCAACTCACTTCTCCTGGTAAATCGTATGAATCACTGTTGCCGCCTTCTTTCCCTCCATCATACCAATAAAAACTCATATTTCAACCAACAAACACTTATGACAATAATTGTATACCGTCCAATAACACGCTTAAAACTACAGACTTTTATCAACTCATACTTGACTCATCACATAAACTATGACCAGTGTCAATCAACTCATACCCTAAGAGCACATCTCACCCACACGATTGACGTTACTTACCTGATTTACTCCGTATAAACCCATTCCTGTTTTCAAACACCTTTTTGCCCAATACGATACTCTAATAAGATGGAGATGCCAAACTAAATGGCAGAAATTAAAAGTGAAATGAAACAAATTATCTAGGCCTATAAGAGCTAGTGAATTTCATAATCACTGTAATTAAGCTTTAATATATATTTTAATAATATAATTTGTGTGAATATAAGCACATATTAAATTTTAATCTTCATTGAACCAAGGGGCCAAATAAATTGAGTTTTGATTAGGAGTTTAGTCAAACACTTTGTTACAGAATCAAACTAGTGTTTGGAAAGTTGTCATCTTGTAGAAAAAAGCAATGTTTGAAATGGCCAAGTAACAACGTTACGGTGGTGATACATCGTTAGATATGATGATAACACGGTCGCCGGTTGTTCTTGGTCGACAATATCTCCTAACCATTGTGGTAACAGCTCGACTCCATGTCACCAACAACCTTATCAAGTATATAGGCTGTCATCTACTACGGAACAATGCCCCTGTTATGTTTGCAATAGGCTGTTATGTTCGTCCACTTGGTCAATCATGTTCCGCTCTGTCATAATGTACAGTTTATACCATTCCACATACACTATATTTTTAGAAAGGAGTATACACTGAAATATAATATGAACAGTGTTTATAACAATATTGAATGGAATGGCTGATATTCTTGTATATTTATTTACAATGGCATATACAGGTTGTTACAAAATTATTGTGCTGGCTTTGCATTTTCAGATTCTAAGTATGATTCTAAGCTAAAAATGAAGAGTAATATTTTTTCAATTTTCACTTTGTTTAGCAGCTAGATGCCATTTTGTTTTTTTCCATAAAACACTTTATATCTTTGTTTTTATCTTTAAGATTGTTACAAAAATCGCTAAATATGTTCATTTTAGGAGGTAAAATTTAATTTTAAAAAAATTTAAAACTAACTTTATTATTTTCAAAATGGTGGCCATTTTATTTTCATTTTAAGAAATATCTTAAAAACACTGGTTTTATAAAAATGTTGTAATCAACAAAAAAGTTTATAAATAACTTCTCCATTTCAATAATACCTCATTTGTAAAAATAGCTTAAGAAATAACTGTTTTATGAATTAACTTTAAATCACATGCAAACTAAATGGCTACTAATTTGACGGTATTTGAACTGCATGTGAATTAATGTTAGTTCATAAAATTGTTATTTCTTAACCGATTTTTACAAATGAGGTATCATTGGAAAGAGCAAAGTTATTTAAAAACTGTTTTTGTCTTATACAATTTTTATTAAACCAGCGGTTTTTAGATGTTTAAAATGAAAGCAAAATGGCCATAAACATAATTTTGAAAATAATCAAGATAACTTTTTAGAAAATAATCAAGATAACTTTTTAGAAAATAATCAAGATAATTTAAAAATTGTTTAAATCAAATACTTCCTTCTAACATGAACCCATTTACCGAGTTTTGTAACAATCGTAAAGATAACAACAAATATATAAATTGTTTTATGAAAAAAACAAAATAGCATCTAGCTGCTAAACAAAGCGGAAATTGAAAAAATATTATTCTCCATTTTTAGCTTAGAATAACACATAGAATCTGAAAATGCATCGCCAGCCCCCACCTTTTTGTAACAACCTGTATATACAAATATTGCAAAACCAAGAAAGTTTGGTTCTTATAAGAAAAATGTAAAATTGTATAATTGTGTATAATCAACTATTTGCAGGTTTTGTACGATAACACTTAACAATGAAGATACTTTTGATCCGTTTGGAAATGTTCACTGTTACCTAAAATAGCCAATTCATTAAAACAATGGCCAAAGAGTTGGTTAATGATCACTTCTTTGATTCGTTCCTTTACCTTGAGCAGACTTTTCTCAATTATAACATCAACAGTTTTCGAGAAAATGTTACCAATTCCTGTCTTTATTGGGTTGTTTAAAATCATATTATTTTATCCTTACGATCCCCATCGAGTAGCCATGTTCATCCCCAATTATGTCTTACAGCTATTCGAACGTGTTAAGCAAACTACGATTTTATAATTGATCTCTGAGAGTTGTTACTATAATACATATGGTTTATAATAACTACGTAACACTCGCTACGCTTATGATTGGAACTCGGCCTGCGGCCTCGTGAAGAAGCAAGGCTTACTGCTTGTTAACTTGGCATGTATCACAAAGAATTTTTGTTTTGGGAGAAGTGGAGCCCATATCCATAGTCTTTTCTAAAATACGATGCTAACTTATATTAGTAATCAAGAGAACCTTTACTTTGCTACCCCACTTTAGCGTGCTGGTTAAACATTACTCATTTTTGGGTTTTTGGTTATGTTTTGTTCTTGGAGGACAGAACTAATAAACGTCACCTCTTCCAAAATGTAATTGTATATTCAGATTTGGGAGATAAATACATATAGTTTGATACCCCACTTGGCCGTTTTATAAAAGATAGGATTTCCTACCTTTTATTTGGTTTTCGGAGAATTATTTTTGGTTTTGTTGGCATATACGCTAAAATATTTGCCCTTTTCAAAATTTGGAGGTATTTTTGAATTCAGAAGAAAAATACCTTTAATTTGACAATCCACTTGGGTAAATTACGTCAGTATTAAAAACTATACACTTTTACAAACGGTGGTTTATGGGCTCCCAATACCAAATTTTGGAGTTTTTCTAATAATTAATATAATGTGCGATTTTGTTGCACGAGCATATATGTGCGGTTTTTAAAATTTTGCTGAATTACTTGATAAAAAAACTACTTTTGTGACATATTCCCATAATAAATGCGAATATTGGAACCATTTTAGGGTAAAAAATGGAAGTTGGAGTCACTTTTGTGAATATTCCTGGATGTTTCAGACCGAGAGCTTCAATTCAAATGTATACTTTATGGCGGTTGGTCGACGGGAAGTCCCTCATCATTTAGTGTCTGTGAGTGAGTGAGTGAGTTAGTATACATTACATCGAGCTTTACAGTATGTAAATAAATGTAAACTTACATATTATATTTATTGATTAATAATTTTGAAACAAATTAAATGAAACTGATAATTTTAGAACCCATCTCCCACTCACTGAGATTGTATCTGGCAAGAGTTTGAAACCTTTGTTGATCCCCATCTACATGAAGGGTAGTTTCCACATTCATTTGTTGACAGTCCCTCCCACATTCGATTTTGATTCGTAGTTTTTTCTAAATTTTGTACATTCCCCTCATTTTTTAAAACAGATTTTTACCATTAGCAGTCATCTCTCCATTAATTTAATAACGCTAAATTCCTTTTAAAACCTTAACTTTATTTACCCCCTTATACGTACCTCTTTGGTACCATGTAGATACTTGGATTAAAAAAACTATTTAGTAAAGTTAATTCCCTAATAACAGTAAAAAAATGATTTAAATATTAAATATGGTATACCTAGGCCACTATAAAACGACCTTTTGAACGTACTGGAGCGAATGAGACAGATAACTACTCTTTTTACCACTGTGTAGTTCCGTTTAAACATTGTCATAACAACCAGAGTGGTAGGCCGTGTGCTGACAGAATTAAGCAAGCCCCGCCTAATTTTACGTCATTAGCAGCAGTAACCATTGGTTGGTTTTATTAAAACCAACGAATAGTGATTAGAACGATTAAATTCAATCATTATTTATTTTTCAAGTACCAATTAATAGTAACAATAACACAATGAAAAATAATGTAAGTAATAAATAGCAACTAAACAAACTTGTAAATTTCATTACATTTGTATTTTTTTCACCTTAACACTGTTGCGAAAGTTGAACACTTGAATGCGGAAGTTAGTCACGCCCGGGAAGTAAAGCAACTCAGCGGTGGAACTCCTACATGCGTCAAATATAACACGCTGGTCTCTTACTATTCGGCCCAATTGTAGTAATGTATCAACAATCCCTCATAACCACAACAATAATTAACTGCTCTTAATTGCCTATTAACAAATCTGCAAACGAAAATGTGTAATCCACAAACAAGTCCAAAATAATAAAAAACACTCTAAATACAATAAGTAGCTAACTATTTAAGACTGCTAATTGTATTTTCTGTAACATATATAACACTGTTTTGGGAAAACATGTTGATTTGCTGTGTCGATCTCACTGAATTCTACTGCTATAAATCGAAACCAGAATGGTAAATGGAGTGGAACGGTGTTTCCCTAACATTAAAATTAGGGAAATTCGATGCTATATATTTAATTTTAACTATTTATTTACAAAAATAAAAGTGTACATTGAAAGTAATACGAGTTATTTTATGCATTTCCAATATGTAAATAGTTTTATATGACAGAAATATATTATTAAACTCTTGAGATTGATTTTACTACTATGCCTAGTTTTCTAAAGTAAATCTTTTGTTTAATGTAAGCAATTCTGTGAGGATACCATTGCCTTTCGAACACCACATTTTATTGGCTCATTTCGACAGAATAATGCCTTAGCAAGGACGTTCCGTTATAAATCAAAAGTACAAGAGTATATCTTTTAGGACAATGCCTTAACGAAAGAATTACATTGTGCCTGTTGACATCTTTGGAAGCAGCAATTTAACCTCCGGCCTCTTTTGTTCGGATTTACCATTGAAAGGAAAGTTTTACCGACTCTAATCTTTACGTTGGGGTTTTAAGTTTGTATAGCAAGTATAATTTTATTTAATATTTCCTTTTACTTGGCTCCTCCTCAACTCAGTGATAGTGCGTAGTTGCGAATCTCAAGGCCACATGTTGCGTGATTTAAAATATTGTATTGGTCAAGTACGATATATTTGATCGAGTAAGAATGAATTTAAGCAATTTTGAATTCTAGCTCAAACTGCACATGGAGTTTGAGTCGTATTTAGAGGGCGCACTTTAACAACCTTTTAAGACGTCGGGATGTGACTACTCATATGAAAACTAAGAAAAAGTACGAATAAACATATGTCTTAAAACACTTATTTGTCTGTCTCTCTGACTAAATGTGTTTTGTTACATAATTTATCGTAACTTAATAACCTCTTAAGATTTTACCTTCAAACTCGGCACATGTACGAGGAATGATAATGCCTAATTCATTATAGAGTATCAAGTTCCTACTTTGTACCATTTTAAAATGCATGCAAAATGTTTGCAAAGCTTAATATCTTAAAAAGTATAAATATAAAAATATATATATATAAAAAAAAAACACAATTGCAACATTTGATTTCCTATAAGATTGTATCAAGATTATTAAGATTGAATCGTTAATAACTGATGAGTTGTATTTTTTTGTAATATAGTATAAAATTAAAAATATAAAATCAAATATTTGCTAATTAGATAACATTGCCACAGTATTATCATGTACTGTATTACAAAAATGACAACTTATCAGTCATTATCAGTTACCATCTATCACGAAATCAAGTTTTTAAACTTTTGTGTATCTTGTGTTTTATTTGAATGTATACTTTTTAAGATATTAAGTTTTGAAAACTGAAAATAGCCGCTATTTTTAAATTGCCTTATTACTCCTCACACATGGTTTGAAGATAATATCTTGAGGTATAATGAAGGTATGCTAAATTACGTAAAAAACAAATTCCAACAGACAGGAAATCTAAGTATTTTAGGAATTTAGTTTATAGGAACGTTTTTCTTATTTTTGTCTACGAAACCATATCTCGAAGTTTTGAAGTTTTTTTTAATGAACACCCCCTACATATGCACTATGTAAATAGACGTGTTTTACAATCGGACAATACTGTGTTGCGCACGATGTTCGTGGTTTCCACGAAGCGCATTTACTACAGATAACATTTTAAAGGCATCGACTATTTGCTAGCCAATCTATTAAATATAAATTTTGTTATAAATACCAAAGTAAGTACTTATACATCAATACCACTGTACGTGTAGAGGTGGGTGGGTGGTTCAATACCACTGTACGTGTATGAATGGGCGGGTGGGTCAATACCACTGTACGTGTGTGGACGGGCGTGTGGCTCAATGCCATTGTGCGTGTATGGGGACGGGGTTACCGTTGGATCAATACCACTGTACCTGTATGGGTGGGCGGGTGGGTCAATACCACTACGTGTATGGGTGGGCGTGTGGGTCAATACCAATACGTGTATGGGTGGGCGGGTTGTATATGTATATATATAAATACGCATTATTAACTACAGAAAGCCTGATAGTATTTTTACTACTGCAAACGTCCCTAAGGCAATAAGTTTTCGGAACCGAATTACTTCAGAAAATGTAGAACTTGATATTGCTGTCAGAAGACAAAATGGTCCGTGTTCAAATCGTAGTACAACACGTGATAAGTAAGAATAGAACGCGTGACTTCACAAACTAAGGTCCTCCACCCATCAATAAGTTAACCTGCAGCACCTTCAGTGGGTTGCAGACAAAAGAGGAACATAATCGAAGACCTTCTTCCTATATTAAGGTGGTTTCATTCACTACCCTTCAACTAAAGTTCCACTCACATATCCGGCCATAACTAGCTTTAATTCCATTGAATTATCAAAATATTTGTAGCTTTAAGTAATTAAATTAAAAGAGTAATAATCCTTTCTCAATTGTTTATAGATTATAAAATTGAAGATTGTAAAAGTTTTTTCAAAATCGTTAAAAATAAAAACACAATTTCTTAAATTTAAATAAATCTTTATAATATATTTTTTAAATATAAACTGTAGTAAACACAATATTAAATAAATAATCCAATACTATTATTGGTAAACAGTTTTGTGTTTTAATATATTATAACTTCATTTTACTATTAAACTAAATTGGATAGTTTGTGATGTATCTGTACAAATCGTCCCCACTTTATAACTAACTGTAGATTTGTGAAAACCAAGTGAGAAGTTGAAAATATTATATAGTTTCGAACTGAACCATTTCAAAACGTGCATTCACATTTTTATACAATCTAGAAATAAATTTTATATCTGAAATAATTATTTTTTTAAATTTTCTTCAAGCATTTGATGAAAATACTTGATAAATTTGAGAAAATGTGAATCATTTTAATGAAAAAAGTTTTTAATGTATAGAAATAATTGAAAACCATTTTAATGTATAGAAAAATTGTATATCATTTTAATGTATAGAAATTATTGAAAATTTGTTTAGAGCTCTCTATAAATGGAATAAGAGTGGGAACTGCCACAAAATGACTTTTCAAGGTTTTATGCCAATGACGCTAATTCAAAGAAAACTTAACTCTGAATTGCTTATGTCATGTTCTGATTCATCGGTATACAATTTCATTATACTAAACGCATCAAGAAGAATCAGTTTTGTTGCATTCTTATTTTAACCCCTTACTAGTTTCTTTAAAGAAGTAAAGAATATATTATAGGAACCTTCAAGTCCCACCGGGATGCCTTTGTAGTTTGATTGCCTTTGAAATATTCAAGTCGATCGTGGTGGAGTATAAAGAGCATTGAGAGAAAGATTCGTCTCTTAAGTGCTTCATACATCCAGCGTGTTGAGGTAACTGCTGGACCGACTGGAATTATTGTTTAGTATCTCGGGTACTGCATACCTCCCGCGTGCTGGGGTTACTGCTGGGCCAACTGGAATTATTGTTTAGTATCTCGGGTATTGCATACCTCCCGTGTGCTGGGGTAACTGATGGGCCGACTGGAATTATTGTTTAGTATCTCGGGTACTGAATACCTCCCACGTGCTGGGGTAACTGCTGGGCTAACTGGCATTATTGGTTAGTATCTCGGGTACTGCATACCTCCCGCGTGCTGGGGTAACTGCTGGGTCGATTGGAATTATTGTTTAGTATCTCGGGTACTGCATACCTCCCGTGTGCTGGGGTAACTGATGGGCCGACTGGAATTATTGTTTAGTATCTCGGGTACTGCATACCTCCCGTGTGCTGGGGTAACTGATGGGCCGACTGGAATTATTGTTTAGTATCTCGGGTACTGCATACCTCCCGCGTGTTGAGGTAACTGCTGGGCCGACTGGAATTATTGTTTAGTATCTCGGGTACTAAATACCTCCCGCGTGCTGGGGTAACTGCTGGGCTAACTGGCATTATTGGTTAGTATCTCGGGTATTGCATACATCCAGCGTGCTAAGGTAACTGTTGGGCTAACTGGCATTATTGTTTAGTATCTCGGGTACTGCATACCTCCCGAGTGCTGGGGTAACTGCTGGACTGGCGGCCACTTATGGTTAGTTTCTCGGGTACAGCATACACCCCGCGTGCTGGGGTAACTGCTGGTCTGGTGGCCACTTATGGTTAGTATCTCGGGTACTGCATACCTCCCGCGTGCTGGGGTAACTGCTGGTCTGGCGGCCACTTATGTTTAGTATCTCGGGTACTGCATACCTCCTGGGTGCTGGGGTAACTGCAGGGCCGACTGGAATTATTGTTTAGTATCTCGGGTACTGCATACCTCCCGTGTGCTGGGGTAACTGATGGGCCGACTGGAATTATTGTTTAGTATCTCGGGTACTGCATACCTCCCGCGTGTTGAGGTAACTGCTGGGCCGACTGGAATTATTGTTTGGTATCTCGGGTACTGAATACCTCCCACGTGCTGGGGTAACTGCTGGGCTAACTGGCATTATTGGTTAGTATCTCGGGTATTGCATACCTCCCGCGTGCTGGGGTAACTGCTGGGCCGACTGGAATTATTGTTTAGTATCTCGGGTACTGCATACCTCCCGCGTGCTGGGGTAACTGCTGGTCTGGCGGCCACTTATGTTTAGTATCTCGGGTACTGCATACCTCCCGCGTGCTGGGGTAACTGCTGGGCCGACTGGAATTATTGTTTAGTATCTTGGGTACTGCATACCTCCCGCGTTCTGGGGTAACTGCTGGGCCGACTGAAATTATTGTTTAGTATCTCGGGTACTGAATACCTCCCGCGTGCTGGGGTAACTGCTGGGCTAACTAGCATTATTGGTTAGTGTCTCGGGTACTGCATACCTCCCGCGTGCTGGGGTAACTGCTGGTCTGGCGGCCACTTATGTTTAGTATCTCGGGTACTGAATACCTCCCGCGTGCTGGGGTAACTGCTGGGCTAACTAGCATTATTGGTTAGTATCTCGGGTACTGCATACATCCAGCGTGCTAAGGTAACTGTTGGGCTAACTGGCATTATTGTTTAGTATCTCGGGTACTGCATACCTCACGCGTGCTGGGGTAACTGCTGGACTGGCGGCCACTTATGGTTAGTTTCTCGGGTACTGCATACACCCCGCGTGCTGGGGTAACTGCTGGTCTGGCGGCCACTTATGGTTAGTTTCTCGGGTACTGCATACACCCCGCGTGCTGGGGTATCTGCTAGTCTGGCGGCCACTAAAGGTTAGTTTCTCGGGTACTGCATAAACCCCGCGTGCTGGGTTATCTGCTAGTCTGGCGGCCACTAAAGGTTAGTTTCTCGGATACTGCATACACCCCGCGTGCTGGGGTATCTGCTAGTCTGGCGGCCACTAATGGTTAGTTTCTCGGGTACTGCATACACCTCGCGTGCTGGGATAACTGCTGGACTGGCGGCCACTAATGGTTAGTTTCTCGGGTACTGCATACACCTCGCGTGCTGGGGTAACTAGTGGACTGGCGGCCACTAATGGTTAGTTTCTCGGGTGATGCATACACTCCACGTGCTGGGGTAACTGCTGGGCTGATTTCCACTGTTGGTTAGTTTCTCGGGTACTGCATACACCCCACGAGCTGGGGTATCTACTGGACTGGCTGCCACTAATGGTTAGTTTCTCGGGTATTGCGTACACCCCGCGTGCTGGGGTAACTGCTGGCCTGGCGGCCACTAATGGTTAGTTTCTCGGGTACTGCATACACCTCGCGTGCTGGGGTAACTGCTGGACTGGCGGCCACTAATTGTTAGTTTCTCGGGTGATGCATACACCTCACGTGCTGAGGTAGGTGCTGGGCTGACTGCCACTAATTGTTAGTTTCTCGGGTGCTACATAGAAACAGCGTGCTGAGATAATTGCTGGGCTGACTGCCACTATTGGTTCGCCCCTCGTGTGCTGCATACCTCTCGTGTGCTGAGGTAACCGCTGGGTTAACTGCCACTATTGGTTAGTCTCTCTGGTGCATCATACCTACCACGTGTTGAGATAACTGCTGAGCTGACTGCTACTAATGTTTAGTTTTTCGTGTGCTGCATACACCTCACGTGCTGAGATAACTGCTGGGCTGACTGCCATTATTGGTTAGTCTCTCGGGTGCTGCATACCAACCGCGTGCTGAGATAACTGCTGGGAAAACTGCCACTATTGGTTAGTCTCTCGGGTGTTGCATAACAACCACGTGCTGAGATAACTGCTGGGCAAACTGCCACTATTATTTAGTCTCTCGGGTGCT
Source organism: Stictocephala bisonia (assembly GCA_035578905.1). Classification (NCBI taxonomy): domain Eukaryota; kingdom Metazoa; phylum Arthropoda; class Insecta; order Hemiptera; family Membracidae; genus Stictocephala; species Stictocephala bisonia. Next base: position 1,373,115 of record JAQJVL010000064.1, on the reverse strand, counting down.
GCATAACAACCGCGTGCTGAGATAACTGCTGGGCAAACTGCCACTATTATTTAGTCTCTCGGGTGCTGCATAACAACCGCGTGCTGAGATAACTGCTGGGCAAACTGCCACTATTATTAAGTCTCTCGGGTGCTGCGACGTACCGCGTTCTGAAGTAACTGCCACTATTGGTTCAAAGAGCTATTTCTATTTAGATCTAGCAAAGTATTAGTTTTATTGAAGTTTTTAGGTAAATAACCTATAAAAAATGGTCGGAGTATTTTAATTGATTACAAGTAATATATTCAAAATTATTCCCACGAAAACATCCCAGTCAGTAGGACACCTTAGACATTCCATACAAGTACTCTCTCATTTATAATTAAAAAAAATTAATGTTAACTTAATTAACAAAGTATTTTAACATTAATCTAGTTGGCATTTATTAGAAAAGAATTATAAGTTCATTCCCAAGAAAAAACTGAAGGAGTAGTGAACTTGTTATGGAATTTAAAAAAAAGTGGAAACCGTACAACGAGTTAAATTAGCCTTGCTCTATAGAATATAGCAATTAAGTAAAACTTTATTTATGTGTTCAAACATAATTAAATACATGAAAATATCATAATACGGCTGACTACATTTGACTTTCAATATAATAACTATCAGGATAAACATTGAATATAAGTGTTGGGGCACATAATGAATATATAGTCTTTGAAAAATAAAGTTACATTTGCAATAAGTACTACATAATATTATTAATGTAATATCATAAATAACGTTCTTCTGACATTTGAATTTAGAAAATATGTAATCTGGAAGGTAATATCATATAAATAATATTCAAGACTTCATACCTCCAAGGCATATAGATGAAGCCTTTGAGTTCACTATTCGATAAGCTCCTCCTGCCTTGCACTTGATGGAAAAGGACCATGTATTTCGCATGATATTGATGCACGTTAATATATTCCATAAGTTAAGTAAAAAGTTAGTTTAATAATTACAAACCCTAGATTTACATTGCATTCATGATCAGCAGTGCAAATTATCATAGTCCTCTTGGCAGTTTTATGGTTAGCACTCCTGACTTCAATGCAAGGGATCTTGGGTAACATTACGGTAGGTCCAACTAAATTTAGCTTGATGGGTTTTGGACCCAAGGCTAGTTTAAGAGATAAGATTAGGTTAGTTTAGTTTCGGTTAGGTTAGTTAGGGTTAAGTTAGTTTAGGTTGGTTTAGTTTCGTTTCGGTTAGTTAGCATAGGCTAGGTTAATTTAGTTTCGTTTCGGTTGAGTTAGTTTAGGTTAGTTTAGATTAGGTTAGGTTAGTTTAGGTTAGGTTAAGTAAGATAAGGTTAGGTTGTCTTTTTTAGACCGTCTTCCACATAACAATGTTAGAATATTCAATACAAAGTGCCACTAGCTTTGAAATAAAAAAACAATCAAGTACAGACCTACACTAATTTCGTATTTATTTAATTTAAACTAATTTTAAATTCAATTTACATTAGTTTTCTAAAACAAATTGTATAAACTATCATTTTTACTAACTTAATTTTTGCACAATGGCCACTGGAAAGCTCACACTTCCTTGATAGAATATCTTTGTACACCATCAGAATGTAGGTCTGCAGATGCCCTGCTGATCCCTCCGCTGACCGGGTGGACACTCTCTAGGAGGAGCGTCTATGAAAGCTCTACTCTGAAGTTCATCATCCTTATCTGTCTGAGAAGGAGAAAGTGAAAGCTGAAGACATTGTAGAAGTCGGCAGAGTAGGTCTTGAGAAGTCAGCATTGAAAGTTTTCTGTTGATGAGAGACACAAGTTGGTCGTAGAGGTCGTTGTTAGGTACTTGAGCTGTTGTCAAAACAAGGATACACATCAGGACACATAACGCCTTAAACATGGTACATCAACTAGCACGGAGTGACATCGTCGCTGAAAAAACTACGCAATCAGATGAAATGCCTCAGTCCATGACTAAATGGAACCGAGACTTATTCGAAGGTACGTCCGTCAGACACGTTCAAGTACATGAAGTCGTACGCGTACTTCCGTTGAGGCATATGTGTAAATATCTTTACGTTTATTCTTCACTCATAATTTGTTTTCAACTATAGTAAAACAATAATATTTATGAACCTGAATCAATAACTTTTTATAATCACATATTTCTTCTAAATTATCTTTAACAAACTGAAATTAAAAACTAATGGCTTGTAGGGGCAAAATCGCATAAATAAATAAAATAAAAATGTTCTGTTAAATATTTAATATATAATATTTGATTATTAATAGTTTTGTAAAAATCATCATCATATATAGACATTAATAAGGTATTACTCTATTGTTGTGTTAAAACTTCTTTGCACACTATATTTTTCTGTAAGATTTGTCGTTGTTTTGATCGACTGTATTTTCAAAAAACAATTTATTTCCCCATGGGGATTTTACTGTACTAAATGCAACATAAAGTTGTCCATGTGTAAATACTGGTTTGTTGAGGCACATACCAGCTTCTTACAAAAAGGTTTGGCCTTGTGCTTTATTAATTAGAGTATAAAACATTAACAGCTGGAATATTTAATGTGTCTTATTGACAGATGGCCTCAATAAAAATCAAAACAAAAGTTAGAAGCCTACTTCACATAAGATTAACATGGGAACTTTGAAGGCCAATGGGGTGGAGCCCTAAAGGAGAATTGCAGGACTTTTATTTTTTCCGCCATCTGCAATATCAGAGCTTTAAAATGAGTCACTGTCGAAGGCTGTAGGTGAAGTGAAGCGCTTGGAATTTTGACGCAACCTATTTGCCTTACGAAATTAAATATATAGATAGATATGAACCAAATTGTCATTTTTATTTTATACCAATAACGATAAGTTACGATACAGAAATACAATAAATCAGCAGTATTGTCAAAAGTTTTAATATTTATGAAAAATGAATTAGTAAAACTCGCGGCTGTCTCACCCTACCATTATTCATTTCTCTCCCATCTATTCCAAACACAGACATGATACTCACTCCTGACTCACCCTACCTTTACTCGTTTCTCTCCCGTCTATTCCAAACACAGATATGATACTCACTTCTGACTCACCCTATCTTTACTCGTTTCTCTCCCGTCTACTCCAAACACAGACATGATACTCACTGCTGACTCACCCTACCTTTACTCGTTTCTCTCCCGTCTACTCCAAACACAGACATGATACTCACTGCTGACTCACCCTACCTTTACTCGTTTCTCTCCCGTCTATTCCAAAAACAGATATGATACTCACTTCTGACTCACCCTATCTTTACTCGTTTCTCTTCCGTCTACTTCAAACACAGACATGATACTCACTGCTGACTCACCCTACCTTTACTTGTTTCTCTCCCGTCTATTCCAAACACAGACATGATACTCACTACTGACTCACCCTACCTTTACTCGTTTCTCTCCCGTCTACTCGAAACACAGACATGATACTCACTGCTGACTCACCCTACCTTTACTTGTTTCTCTCCCGTCTATTCCAAACACAGACATGATACTCACTACTGACTCACCCTACCTTTACTCGTTTCTCTCCCGTCTACTCGAAACACAGACATGATACTCACTGCTGACTCACCCTACCATTATTCATTTCTCTCCCGTCTATTCCAAACACAGACATGATACTCACTGCTGACTCACCCTACCTTTACTCGTTTCCCTCCCACCTATCCTAAATACAGACTTGATACTCGCGAATGCGTCGCCCAACGTTACTCGTTTCTTCCTAACTTTCCAACCATGAAGACACAACCCTCCCTTTAGCTCAACATGTAGCATTTATTATCTACCAAATAAAACCCAAGATACCATACTATGCCAATTATTGAAGTATATATTAAGGACAGAATGGCAATTTAAATTTGGCATTCATCTTCTTTTGGCCATCACAGAAAAGCTACAGTATTATTTTGTTTGGAAAGACCATATATAAGTTAGGACTGAGGAGTTCATCAAAGTGGCATTGCGTGTCAAAGATCAAGCCATGTAATGGGGATTAACGCCGGTTTATCACGCTTTCACTTTTAAAACCGACTAATTAAACCTCTTCTGTCGAGAGTACAGTTGAAAAGCCAACAATTGGAATATGCGAGAATCACCGTTCGTTATGCATATGTAGAGGTTATACATACTTCAGTGCATTATAAGGATATGAATTGTAGAAATAATGTAAATAACTCTATTTAAAATTGAGGTGATCGTTTTGGTCAAAATGTCAAATAATGGAATGAGAAAATGTCATTATTTCTTATTCAAGAGGTTAAGTTAGGAGTGCAAGGCCCTCTCTACCAATTATATTATTCATGATAAGATATTATTTCAAATACAAATACAATGCACAAGAAAATAAAAATAGAAAATACAACGACAAACTATACCACCGAGAGTCAAAATTTGAAACTTATATTTAATCTTAAACCCAAAAATAAAATGAATATCTACAAAAATAATGTTACTAACAACATTTTATTTTTCCAAAAGTTCAACACAATCACTCAATACCACCACCTTCACCGCCACCAGCTACGCTCCCACGAGGCCCGCTGTAGAAAACACCTCATCTCTGCCCCCAACCGAGTGCGCCTATCAAAGGATCTGATATTATCATCAGAGTATTCCAGAATCTTCACGCGGAGACGATGAAATATTTATTGAAAGTAATAGAGCGGTAAACTGGAATAGATAACATCGATTCTCTATCGGTTCTGCGCACACTCTTTGAGACAAGTAACCAAATTGCTCTGACAGGTTTGGTCTTGAAGAATATTATAAACAAAATCAGGATATGGAATTGGTGGAGAGTGTTTAACTTCGAAATTGATAATTAGTTAAAAAATAGAGTGACCTAATCCCTTCGTCTTAGGCTGAAAATAAGTGTGATGCAGTAGTTTAGGACATGCTGAATCACTGCAGCACTGTCAGCAGAAAAAAACACATTATACATTACAGTAACTTGATCAGAACAGTTCAATTTTTTATTTATAACGAATCGTAAGTTTTTTACTTTGTCATAAAACGATAATTCTATATTGTAAGTAAGTATAGAAGAGCCCAAAAATATTGCTTGGGTTTTAGCCTGATTGAGTTTCAAGCAATACTTTACAGCCCAATTTGTGATAGACTGGATATCACAGTTATTGTTAGTTACTGCAAAAGGCAATTCTTTCAGAGGGAAGTTAGTATAGATTTTTAAATTATCATCGTATAAATGAAATTTGCAGAAAGTGATAACAGTAGTGATATCGTTATTGTAAAATAAGAGTAAGAGTGGTCCAAGCACGGAACCTTGGGGAACACCTCTAGTCACCAATTCCCAGTCAGATCCTCTGTTGTCTGCCTTTACACAATACTGACGGCTTTGTGTTATAATTATTAATCTTAAATAATAAAACTCTACTGCGCCTGATTACATTCGGACTATCCTGATTTCATCGTGTTGTTTGGTACCACCAACATGTGTTCACAAACAATCCGTCATCAAGGCTATTGTTAGTAGACACATCCGCTAGTAGATTAAATTAAATTACAATAGAACGAAAAATATTTTAGCACAATAATCAACTCCTTGGATTGCTTCTATATCGAGAGTCTAGAAATTACTGTAAAATTAAAAATACCAAAATTCTCTTAAAACAGCGTTTAAATGTCTTTAAGAAACTAAGTGCAATATGCAATTCTGGTTTACAGCTTATACATTTAGGCTTTAAATCTTTGTGGACGGGTTCACTATAATTAAGACAATGTCTCACATCAACAGATACGTTATATATGCAACATATTTGTAAAACAGGGACAATTTTTGCAACGCAGCTCTCAGTGTGCATTACATTTTCCTTATGTTTTGAGTAGTTAATTGTTTTTTTAGCACAGTCTGAAATGTTTCTGAAATACTAACAGCATGCGAGATATTTTTGTTCTAATCAAAGACAACCATAACGTTGGCAATTTTTTGTTGCATTCTTTTCTGGAAAAAATTTTATTTGAATTTGAATATTATGAGAACTTTAAAGTATTTAAATGACTACTTGATAAGAGTGTTGTGATACGCTGCTTTCCTTATAATAAACTACAAGCATTAAAAGCATGCGTAAACATAAAGTAACTATGTGCTTTCTTAAAGTAGCGATATAAATAATGAATCTAAACAAAATTCTTTTAAACTTTCATTTGCTAACCTACATAACTGTAAATCCAAATCCTGAAATGTATATACTGAGTGAAGAAGATACATTTACCTGTTAGCTTTATGACATTTACAAGAGACATTTGCAAAGATGACGTCTATTTAATGTATATACTGAGTGAAGAAGATACATTTACCTGTTAGCTTTATGACATTTACAAGAGACATTTGCAAAGTTGACGTCTATTTAATGTATATACTGAGTGAAGAAGATACATTTACCTGTTAGCTTTATGAGATTTACAAGAGACATTTGCAAAGTTGACGTCTATTTAATGTATATACTGAGTGAAGAAGATACATTTACCTGTTAGCTTTATGACATTTACAAGAGACATTTGCAAAGATGACGTCTATTTAATGACTTAGTTATTAATGATTTGTTTTACTTTTTTAGTTGATAAGAAATAAATTTTCTCATATACAGTCCTGTATTCAAAGAGAGAAATTAAGAATGTGATTGTGCCATCAGACCAATTCCTTCAAGAGACATCTGTGGAGTAATCTTGTTCAGATTATAGTTCAAAATAAACAGACTAAATTAATAAGGATTTAACTGTTTCATTGGCCTGAAAATAAATACTTTTCTCCCTTAAGATATACATTATATAGTATACATATCATTTAATTGACTTGCCCAACTCCTAACATTTATTTATGAGATTAGTGACGGGTTGCTCATCAACCACAAAAATAACCCAGATTCATACTTCCTCCATACATCACCCTTAGCAGAATGTAAAGCTGAACACGCTACCCTAAAGAGAACTGTCCTCTGGCCAGTCGTCCCCAATCGGCAATAACAGAACTCCCTTATCTGAGATCTACGCTCTCATTTCCCCCTCTTATGGCTATATCCAGACCAAAAATGACAATAAGGAACTGAGTGGTGCCTTTGTTGAAAACAACCTATTTAGGCTGAGTGATATTCTAGCCCCGAACAAACCTCAGAACTACTATGAGTGCTACATATAAATGATACGACTCATTTGTATGTAGGGGTTAGTGGCTTAGTATACCTAAAAATACACTTCAGAAAAATAAAGATGAATATAATGGAAGTATTGCCGTCATACAAACACAGAGAACACAATAAAATAAATGTTTTTGGAATGTGAAATCCAACAAAAAAATTCTAACCTAAAGTACAGGCCAATCGACCGTGACTCGTAACAAGAACAATTAGAAAATCGAATACAACCTGTTGTTTTCAATATAAAACATGTACATTTTTTAATTTTAATTCTTACATAGCATTTATTAGTTGCAACGTTAAAATTGGTATTCTCAAGAACACCTCAGTCTATTTTAAATAAATAAATTAATTATAAGTAAAATTAAATTCAAAACATTTAGTTGTCATCATTTATTTATTGATTAATAATTATTTTTTAAGATACGTTGTTTAGTTTATAAAAAAATCTACATTTATCCTCTCATACTTATTACATTAATTTATAATCACCTACATTTGTGATAAGCACTTTTAAAATCTAAATAAAAAAAGGTATTAAGTTTGGCTGGGTCTTTAAGAGTCTGCAGAGGCTGTTGGCCATGTTGGTTTTAATCCTGTAAGAACAATGTTATTTGCAAATCTATATTTTTCGTTGTTTATTTACCAAAAGTTATGTATAAGGTGTCATTTTACACTTTGTCATATTGCGTATTGGGTTTGTTTTTGATATTTTGAATGCATACGCCTAGTTTTGAAAATAGGTAAAAATAAAAACTTTAAACTAAAAATTTTTTACAATTTTTTCTATAAAACTAATTAGAAATTCATAATGAAATTCAACGTGCAATTTAATTATTGATCAAATGCAATTTATTTGGAAAACATCCGTTTAGAAATAACTATTTAGTTTGGATACGCGTGATCGTATGTCCGGTTTGAAAATAACATTGTTTTTTACGGATTAAAACCAACATGGCCGACAGCCTCTGCAGACTCTTAAGATTGTAAGGAAGAAATACTATCTTATAAATGCATATTGAAATTGTTATTGCTAGAAATAACATTCCATGATAATTAATATTGTTTTGTATTATTGAGGATGCTTTAATTGTATCAGAAATATAAAAAATTAGATCATTAATAGTCATGAAAAACAACAGTAAGTTATCAGAAAAGGGGGAGTGGTTAATAACTTTTACAAGGATCAGCAATTAGATATCTATCTCTCCTCTGCTGACTTCCCTTTCTGGCATAGAGTAATAACAGCAAGTGGAACATAATAGGCTGAATCAAAAGAGGTTAGGAAACATTGGAAAATCCACAATTTTGTCTATTGACATAAGTTAATGCAGAAAAAACCCTGTTATGCTTCGTGCGAAATTACGTGTTTTCGAAAATAGTCAAAACTGAAAATCCATAAAGATAGCCACAGAATAATTAAGTAGGCAAGATGTTTGTAATCTCTTACTTAATTAACGATCCATTAAGTATATAATTACTTACTGTCAACTGTATTAAAAACTAACTGAATAAGGATTGAGTAAAAGGTCCTTTTATTCTCAAAGTAAAATTGTTAAAGTTATAATTATGCTATACTGAATTGCAGAAGAAGTTATAACTTTATTTTATTAACATGTTAAATTTTATTAAAACTGGTTTAAACTTTTAGGTGATAGATATTTATTCAAAGTACAAACCAACAGTTCAAAGAATGATCAGCTGGTGGAGAACTGGCGGACAATAATTTTTATTAATTGTTTGCCTCTCATGTGTTTGATTTATATCATCTTATCCTGTTTTCCTTAAGTTTTGAAGTTATACTTCTTTGCGCCCGTTAGACACTTTGGGATGGGATGTTGGTCGAGAAACCGCGTCACGCTGAAAAGTAAGAACAAATTTTTAAGAACTATCGATTAATCGATTGTTAATCGAAGAAATTTAATCGAAGAAATTACTGATAATGATAATATAGATGTATAATATAATAATGAAGTCACGTATAATATATTGAAGATAAATATATTGAATAATATTGAAAAATGTCTTATATTTCATTTATATATCCTGTCTGTTTGTGTGCGTGAGTGGGTGTATGAGAATGGCCATAGAAGTATAACTTCCACCGTGTGGTCCGACGCACACCCAATTTTTTTCCTTAAATGATTGACATTGTACGTTAAAATACAACAACTAATTTACCATTTCTGTTTCTTTAACCAATCGAATGATGTTTTATGATACATTTGATTATGCTAAAATATATTTTATATCATTTATTTATTTATTCATAAGACGCCGAACTTCAAGATATGGGTGAATATGGATTTCGAATGAGTGTGATGAGTGTAAATAAGCGAATGTAGTCATTGTTACAAACTAAGGCCGACTATTCCTTAGAAAGTGTCATTAATTAATAGCCCAATGACAAATGAACGGCTGGTGGATATCAAGTGTTATCTAATTTTACCTTATATCAAAAGTATAATACGGATTTTTTTTAAATAGTAAATTCTGATTGTTAAAGTCCTTTGTTTAAGTATTTAACGCAAAGAATAATTTTATCTTGATATTTACATATATATCCAATGTATGAGGTTTTTTTTTTAAGTTTCGTTAGTTTTGAGTTTGAGTTTGTTTGGGTTTTATATGAGCTATTTAACTATGTATATAATTTTTGTTAGTACATAAGTTCCTTTTGTTAGATTAGCTCTAGAAGTGATTTGGTTGTTCAAATAGACTTCTTGAAGTTTCTTTGCAACCTATTTTAAGCCACATATAACAAAAGTTAGACTTACATTTCATAGTGCAGTAACACCAAAACAACAAATGATTTAATTGTGGATTCGTGTTGGTAGACCTGTGTACACGGTACAATGGCGAACACAACAGATTACAGCAATCTGTCAACCACAGGGCACCTGATTCTCATATGAGCAAATTTATCGATAGCCAATGCTTTCACTGCTATCGGATTGCCGTGACGTATGGCCGGTGCCTTGTTGCTGCATGATTGACCAGCGTTCAGCAGAGAGAAATCGACAACCTCTTTCTTATATTTTTTTAATGCGAAAAGAAGGCTGTTTTAAAATATCAAATTAACCTGTATATTTTCCATTCAGGGAGAATCAAGAGTGAAGCTCCTCCCACTGCTGGTGTGACGTAGGCGCTAGGACGATTCATATGTTGATGTTGTAATGAACTGTCTTTTCTGGCTGAGCCAATGAATCAGTGTGTTGTAAATCAAAGCTGAAGTGGACACCCTCTTTTTATTGGCCGACGTCCTTGTGACAGCGACAGTCTAGGCGGAGCCTCAGTCTCAACTTTCGGTGAACAGAATATATTATTTTTCCAGTTTTTCTCATACATGCTACATAGCCTGAATGTACAGGGTATCGAGCTTTCAGAATGCTCTATTTTACAAGATAGTCCGTCAGGCATAAAACAAGGAAATAATGCAATGTAACAATGTGTCTTATCTCAATCCATTTTCATTCCGTGTATTTTATTTTTACAAAAATCTAAATATCTAAAAAAAAGGCTTGAGATACGATACTGAAATTTGGCATCAAAGATTATCTTAAAATATTCGTTTTATTTCAAAATGATTATATGCCTAAGATTATCCGATACAAAATGGCCACTGTCTAATCAATTCAAATTTAAATAATCAAATAAAAAAACCTTGAATTTTACAAAAAAATCTTAAGGTAGACGTTTTGAGGAATACTTTACGGCAAATCAAACAATACACTGTGTTTTTAAACTATCTATTGACAAAGAACAAAGGCTAATGTTATGTTGTTACCGAAAATATACCTATCCAAAATAATCTTCATTTTAATATTTCGATAAAAAACATAGTAAAAGGATTTTACGAGAAAACACACCACTTACCTCAATGAACTTATAAATATTGTAATCGATTTTACTAAAAGTCGAATGGTGAATGATAGTTGAATTTGTTTTAATATAAGTACTCAGAATTACTAATTAATTACTTGAATAAAATTAAGATAATTACGAAAATTTATTAATTAAAACCTTTAAAATTATAAATAATAACGCAGTAAAATGTTATTTAAGAGGAAAAACTTGTATTTAGCAATATAATTTAATATTTTATTTTTAATTTAACACGTGGAGCTTACTAATATGCAATAATTGTTTAAACCGACTAAATAGCAAGCAATGGAACAATGCAATAAAAATAACTATGAAATTATATAACATTGCTTAGGGAATGTCAAGAAAATGGAATGGCGAGTTTCGGTGAAACGTATTTAGGTTTTACGAAATTACATCGTGTAGAAGGCATGGACCGACTAGCATTAACAAGCGGAGCGGCGTTCGGTATAACCCTTTTATTCGATATCTAATAAGCCTTGTGAAGAAACAAACGACAAAAAAAATGTAATACCGAATTAGGAAAGTACTTTTATAGTTCTTCATTACATTAACATACTATTTATGAAGTGGAAACATTTTCAGGTTTGGACTATTTTGGATAATAATTAATATTATTGTATAGTACGGGATGACACGATTAACTAATTGTAAGTTAAATATTACGCGTGAACGTCAGCTTCCTTTAAAACACGACAAAGTTTTTTAGTATTACCAAGCAGACATTTTCTGAGCATTCTAAATGAGCTAGTACTCAAGTGTTTCTCTAGTGTCTGAGGCCAGCCAGCACTCAAACGGTCCAGTAGTGACCAAGACCAGCACTCTAGTGGTCCAGATTGAGCGAAGCCAGCAATCTAGCTGTCCATTAGTGACCGATGTCAGAATTCAAGCTTTCTTCCAGCGACAAAGGTCAGCAATCAAGCGGTCCAGCAATGACTAAGACAAGCACTGAAGTAGTCCAGGAGTGACCGAGACCAGCACTTAAATGGTCCAGAAGTAAGTGAGCCTGTAATCTAGCGATCCATTGTTATTGCTGACATAATAATTTATCAACCAAGGCCAACAATTCTATTTACAAAGGTCAGCACTCAAGTGTTTTAGGATTGGTAGAGGCCAGGACTCAAGTATTCTAGGAGTGACCGAGGTTCCACTAGTTACAAAGGCCAGCACTCGTGTTCCGGGAGTGACCGAGGCTAAGCATCCAAGCGGTCCAATAGTGGCCAAGACCAGCACTCAAGTGTATTAGGAATTATCAAGGCCATTACTCAAGCGTTCCACTAGTGACGGACCAGCACTCGTGTTCCAGAAGTGACCGAGGCTAGTAGCACAGAATATAGACAGAATATATCTGTCTATATTCTGTGCTAGTAGTCAAGCGTTTCTATAGTGTCCGATGCCATAACTCGTGTTCCAACAGTGACCGAGGCCAGCATTCAAGTGTTCTGGAGAGACTTAAGTCAGGATTCAAGTGTTCCACAAGTGAATCATTTACACAATAATTATTTAAGATTTGTGAGTAAATGTTTTTTCAAGATTTGTTTATATAATGGAAAATTTTTAAAATTAGTAATAAACAATAAAGTGTAGTACTTAGAGAGAATATTTTAAGTTATTTTTCTCAACACTTTCCTCCTTACTTCTAAGATTTCATGCGAAAGATATTTTTATTAGTTCATAAGGCCTTGACCTTGGACAATGTAACACCAGGTAGGGGTTGTGAGAGGTGTACCACCCAGATGAGGGGTGCGCGTCGAGCGCGGCTCGGTGTTAGTAACCTCCATGCGACCGTCCAGACCTCACGTGCTGGAGTGTGCGCCCCTTGGACGCGCATACTGAACATAAGTTTACTCTTGTAAGTTTCTCAGTTTGAATTTCATTGACTAATTTTTTACATTTTAAATTATATAATGTAATTCCAGTTATTACACGAAAAGCTTTAGGTAAAAAAACTGTTACTTTCTATAGATTGAAAGATAATTGCTTATGAGACAGAAATATAAGACTACATAGAATATAATAACGAAATAAATGTATCAGAGTACATTTTGAGAAAGAATTATAACGGTATGAATTGCATTTTGTTAACTTATTTATACGTTGTTGATGTCTACTACGTTATAAAGAACATTTTTTAACTAATACGGTAGTTAATTATTAATAATGTAATAAGTAAAAGTTTCCTATGAAATAGTGCCAAGAATTGTTTTCGTGTGGATCAATCAACTATAGAGTAGAGAGTGTGATCATAATTTTTTTATAAATAATACAATTAAAAAAACGTTCGTTTGAAAATTTAATTTTATATATGCTGTAGGGATAAAAAATGTCAAACACAAAACTTAAATGTTAGTAAATATTCTCAAACTTAGAAAATGTTGAAGAACTATTTTGTTGGTTTAAAACGTCAGCAAATCGAGGCCTAATTAGCTACTATTCGCACAGCCATCTTAATTTATTAAAATAAAATAGCGTTAATTTAGTTCACATTTTAGTAAACTATCACTAAGATGTTTTAATACAGAAAACATCTTGGTATAGTAATAATTTAATAGTTTGCTATTGGCCTGTCTTTACTGTATACTTAATTTCGTAAGGCAAATCGGTTGCGTCAAAATTTCAAGCGTTCGCCTACGGCCTTCGGCAATGACTCATTTTAAAACTCTGATATTGTAGATGGCGGGAAAAATAACAGTTTTGTGATCCGCCTTAAGGACTCCACCCCATTAGCCCTCAAAGTTCACATGTTAATCTTATGGGAAGACGGTTTATTTTTATACTGTGTATTTTATACTGTGGAATTATGCATTAAATATTCCAGCAGTTATTGCTTTATACTCAAATTAACTAACAAAGCACAAGGCCAAATCTTTAAAAGAAGCTGGTATTCAACTGAACAAACCAGTGTTTACACACGGGTAACTTTATGTTTGAGTTTTACAAACCTATTAATAATTCAATATTATACATTAATTATTGAACAGCAACATTTGTATTTTATTTTTTTAGGGGTTTTTGCCCTTACAAGCCACTAGTTATTGTTTGATTGTATTGAATAGTGTTTGATATCAGTTACTGTTAACAGCCCGTCATACATCATCATACTTAAGAATATATACTGTGGTAATAATTGAACAATGGTAATATGGTAGTACACGGTGCTAGGAGTAATTGCCGGCGTGGTGGCTCAGTGGCTAAGGCTTCGGACTGCGGAGGGCAAGGTCCAAGGTTCGAATCCCCACTGAGCCAACGGTCGGTACTTCACTCGTTGAATAAAGTTGACGCACAGGCTGTAGGCCCATGTCAACTGGCGAGTGAAGTTAAAAAAAAAAAAAAAAATATGGTAGCATATGTAATATTGACTTGCAGCAGGTCGAATTTGTAAAATATCGCTTAATAATATCAACGATAATTAAAAAAAAGAAATTAAAAGTTTATATCTACAGATTCTTAATTTTATAGTTTATAATTTGTCCGTAAATTAATATTATAATTATCTTTTTGAAAATCATAGAAATGTTTTGTCAACTCAAGATATGAACTGTCATAAACAACATGCCCTACATTTCTTTGTTTTTTTTCAAAAATAAAACATTTAGATTGAGTTACTAAGTACTTAATGAATTTAGAATTAAGAATCTGTAGATATACACTTAAAAGTTTTTTAATAAACAATAGTGGGTGACATAAAAAATGTCACTGGTGAAGAAAGACAACAAAATCAAAAAGCAAAACATTGTACATTTAAATACTGCTGGAAACCAGGCATAACAATGGGTTTTAAGCATCATAATAAAATAAAAAAACACGAACAAATTTAAAGTACATCCATATTTGTTTAGGCCCTACCCAGTATTTATGTTATGGATGCATTTCCATTTTTTTTTTCTAGGCTTTATTATAACTGGATTTTTACCGTTCGTAGGTATTACTACAGTAAATTGGGTTAGTTATCGGGGGTTGTCCTGGCCATGCAAGTGAGTGTTTATAATGTATAAATGCATTTTAAAATCTCTTATTTCAATATGAGTGAGTGAATTTTCATTTACTAAACATTTCATAAATTTGGTATATTACAAAAAATAGAAATACATAAATTGAGCCTGTTATATCGATCTGTCAAATAAATTTGCTTCAACCTCATTGCTGGAATCACAGCGAACAGCAGAGCAGCTACAAGAATGTAATACCGTACATAACAACATATACATATCCTGCTGAGAGTCATAATTATCTATCGACAAGTCATCCAAATATTGGTAATGTAATACCGTACATAACAACATATACATATCCTGCTGAGAGTCATAATTATCTATCGACAAGTCATCCAAATATTGGTAATGTAATACCGTACATAACAACATATACATATCCTGCTGAGAGTCATAATTATCTATCGACAAGTCATCCAAATATTGGTAATGTAATACCGTACATAACAACATATACATATCCTGCTGAGAGTCATAATTATCTATCGACAAGTCATCCAAATATTGTTAATGTAATACCATACATAACAACATATACATACCTTACTGCGAGTCATAATTATCTATCGACAAGTCATCAAAATATTGTTAATGTAATACCGTACATAACAACATATACATATCCTGCTGCGAGTCATAATTATCTATCGACAAGTCATCCAGAAATTGTTAATGTAATACCGTGCATAACAACATATACATACCTTACTGCGAGTCATAATTATCTATCGACAAGTCATCCAGAAATTGTTAATGTAATACCGTGCATAACAACATATACATACCTTACTGCGA
Source organism: Stictocephala bisonia (assembly GCA_035578905.1). Taxonomy (NCBI): domain Eukaryota; kingdom Metazoa; phylum Arthropoda; class Insecta; order Hemiptera; family Membracidae; genus Stictocephala; species Stictocephala bisonia. Next base: position 1,357,255 of record JAQJVL010000064.1, on the reverse strand, counting down.
GTCATAATTATCTATCGACAAGTCATCCAGAAATTGTTAATGTAATACCGTACATAACAACATATACATACCTTACTGCGAGTCATAATTATCTATCGACAAGTCATCCAGAAATTGTTAATGTAATACCGTACATAACAACATATACATATCCTGCTGCGAGTCATAATTATCTATCGACAAGTCATCCAGAAATTGTTAATGTAATACCGTGCATAACAACATATACATACCTTACTGCGAGTCATAATTATCTATCGACAGGTCATCCAGAAATTGTAAATGTAATACCGTGCATAACAACATATACATACCTTACTGCGAGTCATAATTATCTATCGACAAGTCATCCAGAAATTGTTAATGTAATACCATACATAACAACATATACATACCTTACTGCGAGTCATAATTATCTATCGACAAGTCATCCAGAAATTGTTAATGTAATACCGTGCATAACAACATATACATACCTTACTGCGAGTCATAATTATCTATCGACAAGTCATCCAGAAATTGTTAATGTAATACCGTGCATAACAACATATACATACCTTACTGCGAGTCATAATTATCTATCGACAAGTCATCCAGAAATTGTTAATGTAATACCGTGCATAACAACATATACATACCTTACTGCGAGTCATAATTATCTATCGACAAGTCATCCAGAAATTGTTAATGTAATACCGTGCATAACAACATATACATACCTTACTGCGAGTCATAATTATCTATCGACAAGTCATCCAGAAATTGTTAATGTAATACCGTGCATAACAACATATACATACCTTACTGCGAGTCATAATTATCTATCGACAAGTCATCCAGAAATTGTTAATGTAATACCGTGCATAACAACATATACATACCTTACTGCGAGTCATAATTATCTATCGACAAGTCATCCAGAAATTGTTAATGTAATACCGTGCATAACAACATATACATACCTTACTGCGAGTCATAATTATCTATCGACAAGTCATCCAGAAATTGTTAATGTAATACCGTGCATAACAACATATACATACCTTACTGCGAGTCATAATTATCCATCGACAAGTCATCCAGAAATTGTTAATGTAATACCATACATAACAACATATACATATCCTGCTGCGAGTCATAATTATCTATCGACAAGTCATCCAGAAATTGTTAATGTAATACCGTGCATAACAACATATACATACCTTACTGCGGGTCATAATTATCTATCGACAAGTCATCCAGAAATTGTTAATGTAATACCGTGCATAACAACATATACATACCTTACTGCGAGTCATAATTATCTATCGACAAGTCATCCAGAAATTGTTAATGTAATACCATACATAACAACATATACATACCTTACTGCGAGTCATAATTATCTATCGACAAGTCATCAAAATATTGTTAATGTAATACCGTACATAACAACATATACATATCCTGCTGCGAGTCATAATTATCTATCGACAAGTTAACCAGATATTGTTCATTTATATCTGTAGATATAGTTCAACAAATCTATTACCATATTTCCACGTTTTAACATTATTCTAATGTTAATTTACACCAAACTTAAGTTATAACATGCAACTCTGATGTAGTAACTCTTAAAACAAGATTTTGAGCGAAACTGTTACGTCAAAAATATTGTTTATCTGTACAATTATTCATTATTCATTTCTAAGACGCCGATCGGAGAGATATGGGCGAATATGAGGGGTGAGTGAGTGTGATGAACGAGTGTAGTCATTGTTACCTTTAATTATAATGTTAATTATAAAAGAATAATGTAATAAAATTCGTATGTATCACCACCAGCTCCAGCCAATGGTCTACAATAAACTACATTTTAGTGCGTTAACCGTACTATTACTATTAAGTTACTTTATTGTTTCAATGCATGTTTGTACGCTTAAGAGGTAATTTAAACGTATTTTTTTTCGAATCGTGATGATTTTGAGGAGAAAGAACAACGTCAATATTTAGTGATATGATATATCGGTCCAAAATATCGATATCTCCGATATTATCGAAATAAATATTGATACTAACATATCGATATATCGAAATATATTTATCTATATTTCCGATATATCGTTGCCATCCCTACCCTGGTAGTAAACAGCGACTTCCTCCCAGGTGCCATGTCTTCGCGTGATAGGTCGAAGGCCACATAATTTACATGTAAAGCTTCTTAACGAACTTTACAAAGCTTGTAAAATTTTATTCCCGCATTTTATTGGAGGTTGACACGCAACCACGAGCTTAAGCGTTAACGCAAGTGTGGAATAATTGTGCGCGAACACATGAATCAGACATGGTGCAGTTTGGGTCGGTGCAAGTCGGTCGGTCGCTAATGACAGGATATTTGTGGTAAGAAAAATGTTTATGTTTCCTTATCCACTTTACCGATTTTACAGTTTAATTAATTTTTACGTGACATTTTCCTTGGGATACTAAGTTAGTCAGGTAATTGCAGAAAAACGCGCAGCAACATTAATAAAAACTGAAAATTGAAAGCTATTTTTCAGTACTACTTTATTGTAACATTCAGCGCAAATACGTTGTTGTTAGGAAACTTAGTCCTAAAATTTGTTTAATACCGATACGGTTAATATAAACAAATTAGGAATATGCCTATTAACTTTGTAATCAGGCTGCTAACAACTGAAGGAATTGTTTTTTAATATTAATTTAAAGTAAAAACTATATAATGTCTTAAAATGTTGAAAGTTGTTAAACTCAATACTTCTCTTGTGCTATTTATTCTTTGGTAAATTTTAATTGTGTTACCAAATCAGTCTAGATACAAATTTATTTGATCACTTGTAATTTTACAAAATATTTGATATTAACAAAAATTACTAAAAATCAAAATTATTATTAAAATTTCGATATTGTGTTTCGATTTACCTATATGAACCTGCAGCTATTGAAAACTCTTCCGTGATGAACCTCAATGATATATTTTGTCTCTAAAAACTTATTTATCATGCGTTTATGTACACAGTTATAACATATATTTAGCTATTACAATCTGATAGTTCTTTCAGGAAAGGAATCAGTAATCGTAATATAAATTGATGATTAAAATTTTAAAAATCAATTTACTTAAACAAGATTTTCTTTGCTTCTAGGAGTTGTAAAATTAATTACTTACAAGTAGTAATGTTGTAAGCCTTATGAAATGTATATTTATGATAGGTTAACTTTCATATGTGTAAGTAATTGAAGTGACAATTAATTTAAACTTACTTTAAATTGATTAATTTTAATTTATTTATTTCAATTTAAAACCACTGATTTTACTTACGCATGTGAAATTAAAGTTTCGTAACTTTTCATTACAGTACATCGTAACTTTACATTACATTACATCGTAAATGTACATTACGTTACATCGTAATTTTACATACGTTACATCGTAACTTTACATTACGTTACATTGTAACTTTACATTACATCGTAACTTCACATTTCATAAGATTTACAATGTACTAAGTAATTAATTTTATGATGTCTAGAGCTAAGAAAACGTTGTTTCAGGTAATTAGTAAACATTAAATTCTAGAAAATTGAAAAGTCTGAAATTGATAAAATTATTAGAAAATATTCTTGTCAACCATGTATCAAAATATAAATGCAATACATTAACAGATTTTTTAGTTATAAAAATGTAAAGTTGTTGCATAGTGAAAACTAGTTAAAATTAGGGGAATAAAATTCGACTTGTTAAAATTCGAACTTGAATAAAACTTATTACCACTTATAATGCATTTTCAAAATGTATATTTCATAATTTGCAATTAAACGAATAAAACAATGGCTTGATTTCATACGTCTTAGAGTTTCTTAATAAATTAACCTTCAAACTTGGGCACACATAATTTCTGCGTTGACAGTAAGTGTGCTGTTTTCGGAAAAATGTAGTGATTGATTTAAATAACTTATAACCACTTTAAGATATTTTTTACTATCTTCTTTTAACTTGTCAAGCTTACAAATAATCTGAATGTTTTTTTGGTAATATACTATAAAAAATAAAGTAATTCTTGTTTGACATTACCGTAGATTAAAATTGTAATATGTGATTAAATTGATCGGCCTACTATTTATATAGAATAAACACATTTGAAAAAATGCTTTTAATCACGCAAACAATTATAAGCTAAAGCTAAATCTAATATTTATTATTTAAACATTGTTGCTTACAGTTTCCATCGAGTAACATAGATTAATCCATTGAGTGAAAAGTAGGGGAGAGTAAATAGATGCTACGTTAAGGCATGTTGCAAAATTCCACAGTTATACCATGTGGAGAGAAGCAGTCGTACATTATTTACTAGTACGCTAGGAATCCATAAATCTATGGTCGATGTATTATGCGAAGAATGTAACAGTTACGTTCCACAATCCACACATTTATGGGGACTATAGAATGTCGTATTGCTATCGGTAACAGCTGATTTAATTCATGTCATATCTATAATCCATTTTAGCGCTTACTGTATGTATTTAGGACATTCATAGTCCTTTGTTTTATTATACACTCAAGTATATTATGGCATAAGTATTATTGTTGCGTGTTATACTCATACCTGGTAATTGGTTATAAATTTTCTCATACCTTTAACCATATATTACCATTTATGACGGTTATGTACTGTCATAAAATGGCCTACTGAGTTGGAATGGAGCGCCGTACCTACAGTAATGCCAAAAGCGAAATTATTATACTATTTAAGGAATAAGTAAAAATTAATGATAAAAATCTTGTTCCAGATTTTGCTCAAGCAGTAATGACGTAGAATGTCGTGGCCAGATCTGGAGAGATTAGCCTTCATACTTCTGGTGTTTACTGCAATGTTAACGCAACACCGTAAGTCAAGTCCGCATTCAATATTAGAACTGATTATATCAAGTACAATAATTATACAATCAGATAAAATTTCAATAAAATAAATTGAATTGAGAGAAAAATAATACGACGTTTGTAACTATGCACCTTTTTGCCACTTTTGAAAATATGATTTCTTGTTGAAAAGTGGTGTAGTAGGTGTTTATATTTCTGAATAATAAATTAGGTTATGTTTGGTTAGGTAAGTAAAAAGTGTATTTTTCATCCCGAAAAAATAACTTTATTGAAAAACCAATTATGTATTCCTGTTCAGCATTTAAAAAAAACATACTCAACACGGAGGTTGAATTCAACCGTGGAAAACTAGTTTCCAACAGAAAATCGAAAAATTAGTTTTTTCTGACAGTGAAAAAAACAACTTTTCCAAAAAACATCGTTATTTTTCAACAATTCTTTCGTTTATAATGTTTTTTATGCTGAACACGAATATATCATTGGTTTTTCAATAAAGTATTTTTTTGGGGGGTGGGAAAATACACTTTTTACTTACCTAACCAAACATAACCTAACTTATCCTAATTTTATATTATTTACTAAAGAAAAATTCGTTTTGTGTTAAATTCGAGTGCCTGCCCTCCGGGACAGCCTGCTGGCCGTCTCTCCGGCGGGAATATAGGTGAATTGGACTTGCGTAAAGGCCGTGGAAGTAGCTTATTCGTTAAATCTCGAGAAATAATTGTTATAGACCAAAACGGTTTTCAGATTTGTAGTATTTAGTGCATATAACACATCGAATTAAGAAAGATGATTGAAATATAATTTAAACTTATGGAAATAAGTAAAAAATACTAATATTGTGGCATTGGTTTTCTGAATTTTTTGATAAAATTCGTGATTTCCGAACAGTGAAAAGTGAAATATAGTCAATTCTTGACCCATTTCGGGCAAATTTCTCAAATATGGTGGTAGGAGACTGCATAATAACCAGGAATTTAGACATACTGCAATACTATAATTAACGTTTTAAAGGTAAACTAATATAAAAATAATTAAAACAAGTACTTGAGTCTGTTTTTTGCCAAATACGATTAAATTAACTTTTTTTAAAGTTTACGTTACAGGTAAAAATTATTTCTATGATTTTTTATCATGTTAAGCACAAAACATGAGTAAATGCAACTTAAATTTAAAAAAAAAAATCAAGTCATGATATTAATAAATGAATAGACAAATAATTCTGAAAAGAATTATTTGTCTAAGAGATCCCATGTACATAGGTTATTTGTCTAATTGTTTGATATTTGTTGCAACTGTTATGATTTTCAGCAGATATAACAGAGTAATTACCCCCCCCCCCCCCCCAGGGGAGGTCGCATCCAATGGTGCGCTAAATGTGTGTCGCGTAGTTATTTCTCCAGTTTGCCATGCGATGACAGGGCAAGCACCTTGTCAGTCTCTCCTATGTTATCCATTAATCCTCAAGGATTAAAATAGTATAAATATGTATAGTACATCAACTTATAGCTGCCAGGCGTTCCCTACGTTCATAAGAAAGCGATCTCTGTATCATTTTCTCTGTGGTACTCCTGATTTGTCTTCCTGGTCCATTCTTTGAAACACTGTATCTGTACAGTTGGCCAATAAAGTCAAGTGGATATAAAGCCTGTAGAAGGTTATTATCAGAATTGTCCAGACTGATTTTATCTCTACAAAGCAACTGTTTGCCTGCTTGTATAGAGTGTCTGTACAGCACTCGCTATCGGTACAAGAAAGAGCACAGCTTCAGTGCGAGATAGCGCACGCTCCCAAAGAAAATGCCATGTCGTATCCAAGACAAGAAGTGACAGTTACGAAGGCTGACATTTCAATATGACAAGTGAACTTCTTAAGTCATGAATTTAGTGACAGGAGAACTAGGACTAAAGAGTGTTCTGTTATCGGTAAAACGGGATCCCTCAAAATTTGGCGACTAAGATCTATGGGAGTGGCAGTGGAAACAAGATTTTACTTGGAAAGCTGCTTGATAATGCCTTACCCCTTCAATTTGGTCGCCGACTGTAAGTGATACGCAAGAATATCACAAGTGTTCTCCTTTACTCCAGAGATAAAATTAAGTACCCCACGGTGGGGTGCCATGAGTACTCTACAAGTTGGAGTACTCTAAGTGTTGTCGTACAATTAAGTGGTGCCATATTGAAACTAATGGCATGTATTGCTTTCTGCAGAGCTACGGTATCTTAAAATGTACGTTAAAACATCGATATATTCACAGTTTTGAATCCTATCGATACAAGAATACATTCAATGAACGTACCTGTACACAATGCCAATGTACTACAGGCGTACAACCACAGACAAAATCCTGTGGTAGAACTCAGGTCAGTTGACAAATGCCGCCCTCCTTCCAAGCAACTTGGCACTGTGCCAAGTGCCATATGGTGTCGAAATTAGGGATGGCGACAATATATCGATACATTGGAAATATCGATAAATAATTTTCGATACATCAATATATTAGTATCGGTATTTTCTTTCGGTAATATCGGCCATATCGATATTTTGGCCCGATATATCATACCACTAAATATTGACGTTTTTCTCTCTCCTCAAAATCATCACGATTCGAAAAAAAAACCATTTAAACTGCCTCTTAAGCGTGCAAACATGCATTAATATAATAAAGTAACTTTATTTCGTAAGCTCAACGCATTAAAATGAAGTTTATAGTAGACCAGTGGGTGGACCAGGTGGCGATACGAAAGTTATTACATTAATATTTTATAGTTGACATTATAATTAAAGGTATAATTATTTGTATTTTGAATTTTTTTCTTTCAACCCCACAGACTAAAACTTTTTTCGTATAGATAAATTTATTTAATTTTGACATTCAGTAAGATATTCTTAATAATGACAGCAAAACGTGAGTGAATTTTTTGTCATTCCATAAGCGTAAGTGCCTAATTTTATAAATATAAATCATTTACAATTCGATATATCGGTTACACGATGTATCGATATTTTTATTTCGATATTATCGTTAGATCGATATTTGGTTTGCGATATATCGGTAATTTGACATATCGATATGTTTAAAATATTTGTCATCCCTAGTCACGAGACCACTTCTAAGTCCTGAACATCAATGTATACATCGATGGGCATGAATATTTCAAGTGATATTGCAAATCTAAACTAATATGTTTTATTTTATTTTTATTTTTTATTTTTATTTATTCGTAAGACGCCGATCGTCAAGATATGGGCGAATATGGATTTCGAATGAGTGTGATGAGTGTAGATGAGCGAATGTAGTCATTGTTACAAACTAAGGCCGACTATTCCTTAGAAAGTGTCATTAATTAATAGCCCAATGACAAATGAACAGCCGGTGATTATCAGCTGATCCTTCTCAAAATGTATTGACTCTGATTGGGATCGAACTGACAACCTTTAGCACATGAAGCTGGGATTGAACCAACTACGCTACCGACCAATTTGTATGTTTCAGGTTCTCGTTGTCTCAAGATGATTCAAGTTAAGGTGCCAGCTTTCAAGTTGAAGGGAGAGTCTGCAGTGCTAGAATGTATCTATGTGTTGGAAGGACTGGAGCGGCTGTACACTGTCAAGTGGTATCGCGAGAACGAAGAGTTCTACAGATTCGTCCCAAAGTATAAACCATCCCAGATATCTTACAAAGTCGAGGGAATCCGAATAGACGTAAGTTTTCCTCTTACGTAAATTAGATAAAAATGTACTTAAAACAATATTTTGATGCTGTAGTTTATCGTTCATGAGGTAAGAACAAACAATTCATTACCGTGAATTTAAGTATGTTTTTTGTCCCCTTTTTGCAGATTATTTATCGTCCTACCACATTTAAGGATATAATGAATGTATATGTAATCCATCATTGTTTTTTATCATGACTTTACATCTGAATTATGACATGTTTAAGTCTATGAGTAACGTGTTTCTTATACTCCTTATCAGTAAACCCTCGATTTAACGGACTATGTGGTGCAGGCTATAGTCTACTAAAACCGACTGTCCGTTTAATCCGGATGAATTCACTTGAAGCGTTATGAGATTGCCACACCTTAATCAAAAGTAATGTGTTGCTGCTAGCTCATTGCTAACTCAACAATTAATAAAATCATACAAATAAATATTACATAAAAGTGATTAACCTTTACATCATATAAATATGTTTTTTTAAATGCCCTTCAGTGCGTGGCATATAGCATTTTAAATACATACTGTAATACAGCAGTAAGCTGTCCGTTAAATCCGAAGTCCGTTAAATCGAGGTCAGTTAAATCGAGGTCCGTTAAATCGAGGGTTTACTGTATTTCGAGTAATTTTGTATTTAGATTCTGCTATGTTACATTGGCAATCCAGGTATAAAATTTAATTACTAGTTTTTTAATGTACGAAGGACTTTTTTACCCTCAAAATCTAACGAAAGTTTTTTTGTTTTTCGTCAGCACCAGCAGTCGAACGACACACGTGTCACCCTGAAAGCCGTCAGCCTGCGGACCAGCGCTCTCTACCGCTGCGAAGTGTCTGCTGAGGCACCGTCCTTCGCGTCAGCACAGGGCTCTGGTCGCCTCGAAGTTGTTGGTAATGCAATAAAAAACTATTTGTATTATTTAAAATGGCGTGTATCACAGATACCTAGATAGCTCATCCCAGATGCTAAAGAGTGTTAACCATTTTTCTAGTGTGTGATCTGATCGTTCTAAAGCGCGTCGAGCGTCTGTGTACTGAGCGGCGTTGCCAGATTGAACTCATTCACGCTCAGTCCACCTAGTTAGAAGAGAGGGGGCAGTTTAATGCGGCAATATCGCATTCTAAAATCACGGTCGTATAGTGCTTGTTGCCTATAAACATCTTAAACAGCACGTACGCTTTTTCCGTATTCTGTGAGCTATCTGGGTAGAGTTAGTTATCTGTGGTGTGCATGATGATTAGCGTTCCGCATTAAGGCATCGCTCGAATACTTAAGTTGTTCCTACGTAATTTAATATAATTGTTTGTAAGTTTAATTATTAATTGTAAATTATGCTTGTCTGTACTTATTGGAGGTGAAACGAAGTGAAGCGTAACAAAAATGTCCATAAACACAGCCATTTCTTTAATAGTACTTTACCTATTGTTTTTGTTGACTGAATTTTTTAACGCTCAGTACATCCAATGATAGTCTTGTGAAAAAAACTTTTTAAGGGTGTTTTTACTTCTAAGGGCTGATTTAAAAAAAATCGTTCTTGGTGCACATGTTATAAATAGAGCTTTTGAAAATGATCCAATGTTTTACAGAATATCTTCAATTTAATGAATTTAGTTAATTTTGAACTATTTGCGTAGAGAACAATTTTTTGTTTTGCACATATCCAGCTCTATTTGTAAGTCAAAGGGAAGTAGTACCAGCATAAGGTTTTCAAACAGTAGCCATTATGATTAGGGATGGCAAATATTTCAATAAAGTGATATATTCTAAACTAAATATTGATCTACCGATAATATCGAAAGAAATATAACGATATATCGGGTTATGGAATTGTAAATAATTTATCTGTTGAAAATTATTCTCTAACTCTTATATCATGATCAAAAATACACTCATGTTTTGCTGTCACTATTTAGAATAGACTACTGAATGTGAAAATTAAATACATTTATCTATACGAAACAAGTTGTGGGCTGTGTGGTGTTGAATGAAATATATATCAAATAAGAATAATTATACTTTTAATTATTATGGTAATTATAAATAATAATATAGTATCGTTGTTATTTTTGTTTTTCATATTTTAAAATGCCATTTTTCTTTTTATAAACACTATAAATTGAACAAATGAACACTAACTCTACATCCAACACCTGTCAGGTAAACCATTTAAACATAAACGTTTGGAAATCAATTTTCCACTTAGTTTGTATCCTTTTTCCGTAGTAAATGAAGTTACTTTATTATTAAAAGGCAATTTTAATGTGTTTTTTCGAATCGTGATAATTTTGAGGAAAGAGAGAATAACGTCAATATTTTTTGATATGACATATTGGACCAAAATATCGAGATGACCGACATTATCGAAAGAAATTATCGATACATCGAAACATGTTTATCGATATTTCCTATTCATCGATATATCGTTGTCATCCCTAATCATGATGGATGTAAGGGCTCTGCAGCCCTGTGCGTAAACTTTATTCAAAGAAAGAATTAACTGATTGTTAGCTCAGTTTAGGATTCAAACCTATAATGTTTCGTGCAGGAATTTTGGGGAAGAACGTTTTATTAGAAATGTATCCAAAATTGTGTGCGTATTTTGAAATTTGTGGGAATATTGAAGAAGCGACGTTCTATTTACAAAGGAAAAATAAAATTGAATTAAAAACGTCCATCTCACCTTTACTTTGGCTATTTTGAATCATGTAACAACCCCACGCTTCTGGATTCTTCATATTTAGGTTTATAGTTGAAAAAAATTATATAGAAAGCATCTTTCTAAAATACAGTAGCTCAAACATAAAATGGATGTCAACCTATATCATCATTGTCAATATTATTTACACCCTCTTAGCTTGATACTAATAAAGCTGCCACATGTTAGCATGGGTGAAACCTGTAATACCAATTTAATATGTACTAACTACAAAGGAATTATCTAAATTAAACCTAATTTAGTACTTTCTGCCTGCACATACCTCCAAGTCAATAATATCTCTTCAATCCAAAATGTGGTACTGTTTATTATTTTTTAGTTAACTTTAGACCACTATCAATAAAGACGAAAATAAGCAATTTTAAACGTGACCCCTAAGAAATTTAAATAAACAGGTGATTATCAGCAATGAATATGATATAGATAACATTTTAATGTAAATATCTTGTCAGTTTGTTTTCATAACTTACAGCTTTCTTACATTCTTACATATGAGACGCCGACACAACTTTGTTGGTATTTTAAGGCGAATATGAATGATTAAATGAGTGTAGGATGAGTGTGGATGAGTGTAGTCTGGTTACTATCTGAGTTCAACTGTTCCTCAGAAAGGGCAATTTATTAATAGCCCAACAGCCAGGGCAACTAAGGGACCTACAGCTTTACGTGGAATCCGAACCACGTAGTACTTGTCTGATTTTCAGCTAATTAACAAGCCTGATACTCAGTTATCTCCCCCACACAACATCCGCACAATGATTACCACCCAACATGGACACCCTAGACTTCTCTAGTAGAGTCCACGCCGATAGCAACCATCAAGCGGACGCCATGTCGGTATTAAGAGGACCGAGCATCCAACCTATCGCCTACAATCTCCCAAACACTTAGTCCCCATGTAGCTGGGTTACAGCACTGCGTCACCAGTGCCGACAACCTTGTAATCTTAAATAAAGTATTTAAGATATAAGATTACAAGACGTAAAAGTAACTTTCAGGCTACGTTCTAAATTCCATTACACTTGAATTATAGATTAATTCCAGTACCTCGGTTCAAGTTATAGATTTTAAACTTAAGAATTATTATAAAAGATCCACTACACCAGATGATTGCATACATAGACATGTTACATACATAATTAATTATTTTATCTTTACCAGAAACTCATGTACAGTAAACTAATATAAAATTCCTGTTGTAATTATATTGACAAATCAACCCTCATTAAAATTAGATCTGCATTACTCCGTCGACATTGAATTAATTATAATCCACTTCATGATGGAACTGGAATAAAACAGTTAAGGACGTACATTTTAAACTTTATACTTCTATTCAGAAACCCTACTTCAGTTGGTTGTCATTTTTTACGTAAACCCAAATCCTTGGTAGAGTTGAGCCTTGTTGTGGCGTTGCCATGGCAACTTCTAGCACTCAGCCAATTTTCCTCCCAGTGAGATGGAGATATGGTACATTGGCAACCGTTACATTTGTTGACAGTCAGTTTACTTCTTACGTGCAATAATATATAATACATTTGTCTGTCGGAATATTGTTAATGATACATCTCTGTAACAACTTTCTTCCTAATAAATTTCCTTTGAAAGACGTTCTAATTCTAACTACTGTATATAAAGTAACATTATGGTAAGCCTACTTTAATTGATAATCTATCCACTATTATGTTTTTATTTATTTTGAAATTGCGTTCTATAATATTATAAATACTGTTAATTTTAAAATAAATTTACATTTTAGTGCGTTAACGTCACATAAAAAGTGCCATTAAGCTTCCTAATAACACTAAACTTCCACCCACTGGTCTACAATAAACTACATTTTAGTGCGTTAACGTCACATAAAAAATGCCATTAGGCTTCCTAATAACATTAAACTTCCACCCACTGGTCTACAATAAACTACATTTTAGTGCGTTAACGTCACATAAAAAATGCCATTAGGCTTCCTAATAACACTAAACTTCCACCCACTGGTCTACAATAAACTACATTTTAGTGCGTTAACGTCACATAAAAAAATGCCATTAGGCTTCCTAATAACATTAAACTTCCACCCACTGGTCTACAATAAACTACATTTTAGTGCGTTAACGTCACATAAAAAATGCCATTAGGCTTCCTAATAACATTAAACTTCCACCCACTGGTCTACAATAAACTACATTTTAGTGCGTTAACGTCACATAAAAAATGCCATTAGGCTTCCTAATAACACTAAACTTCCACCCACTGGTCTACAATAAACTACATTTTAGTGCGTTAACGTCACATAAAGTGCCATTAAGCTTCCTAATAACACTAAACTTCCACCCACTGGTCTACAATAAACTACATTTTAGTGCGTTAACGTCACATAAAAAATGCCATTAGGCTTCCTAATAACATTAAACTTCCACCCACTGGTCTACAATAAACTACATTTTAGTGCGTTAACGTCACATAAAAAATGCCATTAGGCTTCCTAATAACATTAAACTTCCACCCACTGGTCTACAATAAACTACATTTTAGTGCGTTAACGTCACATAAAAAATGCCATTAGGCTTCCTAATAACATTAAACTTCCACCCACTGGTCTACAATAAACTACATTTTAGTGCGTTAACGTCACATAAAAAATGCCATTAGGCTTCCTAATAACATTAAACTTCCACCCACTGGTCTACAATAAACTACATTTTAGTTCGTTACTGTCACGAAAAAACCTAAATAACGTTACTTTATAATTTAAATGCATGTTTTGTACGCTTAAAATTTAAAAAGGCAATTTAAATGTGTTTTTTTCGAATCATGATGATTTTGGGTAGAGAGAATAGCGTCAATATTTAGTGATATGATAAATCGGACCAAAATATCGATATAATCGAAAGAAAATATCTGATACTAACATCGATATATCGAAACATATTTATCGTTATTTCCGATATATCGTTGCCATCCTTACTTACACCGTCTGGAACCCAGTTCTCCAGTGGCTTACCTACCCCTCAATGTAAAAACTGTCTACTTCATACAATTTCCATTTTTGGTATGTTAAATATGTGCTTTAGTTGGATCCGAAAATATAATGTTGCCATTGAAACGTTGTTCACAGTTCCAGCATCCTTGTGTTCTGTACCATCTTATTGTTACAGTATTGCCAACCAACGGACCCCACATCACAGGCGAGCGGACCAGGTACCTTGCAGGAGACGAGATAGATGTAACCTGCACTTCAGGGAAGTCATATCCTCCCTCACAGCTGCGGTGGTTGGTCAATGATGTAGAGGTAAATATGAAGACCTTTTATTCAATAAGAAGGTTCAAGGCCTGATATTGTAACTTGATATTGAGAATTTTCTGATTAACTCTTAAAACGTAAAAATCAGTAGTAGTCTTCTTGGCTTTACTTTCTCCATTATGCGTTAGCATAGAGAAAGTATTGTGATCGTCCAAAAACAAATTTTTTACAAGTTGGTATAAAAATCTACTTTAGGGTCCACTGAACCCAACAAAATTATTTGTTTGTACAAAAAAATGTGTATGTCCGTATGTGTCTCTGTTTGTTTGTTTGTGCAGTTCGCTGGAGACCAAACGGATTGATACATTTTAAGAAATACGGTATGTAGGTGTATTTAGCCAATATATCCGGACCATTTTTTACTTTTTTTAAATTTTATTTAATTTTTTTATTTTATGGACAAAAACATACAAAAATGAAATTTTCTCAAAAACAGCTCTAAATATGTTGATTAAATTTTCATAATATATGTAAATTACAATGTACAATATTTTAGTACAAAACTGTAAGTCTCTAACTTGACTAGTTTTTTTAGCTATGGCAAAAATATATTTGGGAATTGTCAGGAGATGGGGATAAGATAGAAAGTAGATATTTATAGTTATTTTATTATTAGCATTTTGTACAATTTATATCAATTTTATTTTAGATTTAGTAGTATAACATAGGTGGAGGTCAGATTGAGAGAAGTGTGGTGAAGGTCAGAACTCGGGTCATGGTGCTGGTGGCATTGACGAGTTGAATATATACGAGGTTGGCGGAGGAAGTCGAGAGAGTCGAGGAGACGTTAGGTCTCTCGAGTGGTTTGGGAAGATCCTGGGTTTTGTGTAGGGTCCTAGTCAGGACTTAGGGATTTTCTTGGTGACTCTAGTAAGAGTCGTAATAAGGGGATTTATTTTTATTAATAGCCAGTTCGAGTTCGAGACGACACATATACAAGTAAGTCATAATAATTATAGACCCATTAATTTTTATACAGGTCCTTTGCCAGCAGCACCATTGCCCAGGTTCATTTATTTGTGTAAAATTTGTTGTTCATGTATTTTTCAGTTAGAGACTTGTTTAGAGTTGGAGAACCAATTTGAATAGCTATTTTTAGTATTATATCATTGTATGATTTGTGTGATTACTTGTTTTATTTTTCTTGTATTTTAAGACATCTTCTAATCTTTTTATTATTGTGATTTATTATTATTGTTCTTTTACTAAATAAATCAACCTTTGATATTTTAGCAGCCAAGCGAGTATTTTATTAACGCCCAAGTTAACGATCCCGGACGTGCGCAAATTAGCCCATTTTTTTGTAGGATCTAGAAAAGGGGGGTTTGTGACAGAATCAAACTGGTGATTTTCAAAGTTTGATTTTTTTTAGTGTTTAATATGAGGAAAAGTTTGTTCCGATTCTTTGGAACCATTTATTTTATTTTCGAGGACTTTCTTACTGTATATAATCTCGTAATTGTCCTTCCTTCTTCCTTACTTATACTACTTCTCCTGCTTCCATTTTTCTTTTTCTTTCTCAGTCCACGCTACATTCCTCTCCCTTCTCCTTTCCACTCTTTACTTCTTCCAGCTCTTCTCTTTCTTCACATTTATTATCGCTAACTGTAACGGTCAACGTATCAACAGGTGAAAGGGGAACAGTATCTGGTGCACCACCCTCCATCAGTCCACAACCACGGACTGGTGACCACATCCCTGGGGCTGCGCATACCGGCATCCCCCTCCCATCTTCATGGCGGAGACATGAAGCTACGCTGCGTGGCCAGCGTGTCGCCCGTCCTCTGGCAGGGAGACCGGGAGAGGACCGTCCACACTCCACTCATGGTTGACCGAGAAGCTATGCTTTTAGGTATTGATCTTCTACTTCCCTAAAACGAAGTATATCTATTGTTCAGCTCCAGCAGTGAGGGGCAATTCCTTTCTAACTCTTTCAGTTGAGCCAGTAATTCATATTGGCATAATACGCTTATCTATTGTATTCAAATATTTCTGGATTAACACCCCTCCCCCCACTTTACTTCCACTGACGCACTTTAACTTCCAATTATTTGAAGTGTAAATGTTAAATACTTTTATAAGACTGATTACTTTTCGTCTTAGTGAATTAAGCTCTCACTTTCACGTAAATCAGTATTAAACGATAAACCAACTTTATTTTTTTTCCTTCTTTATTTAATTGTTACACTTAAGTGTAATGACGTTTGAAAACTATACTGCATAAGATATATTCTTACGTTCACTTTATTTTTGTTTTAGTGCACAAAATCAACAAGCGGGTTATTATTACTCCAGGAATTATTTGCAAACTGTGCTTACAATACTTCGCGTACTATACTGTAGAACATTCGAAGTCATCCCATACACTTTATTTCACTTAAGAACCTTCCTATCCACCCTACACTTCAGGATGTCTTTAATCACGCCTACATTTACCCAGTTACAGCAACTAGTAAAAAAAAATTGCAACTGGTCCGAAAAAATTGCAAAGAAAAATAACTTACACAGGAACATTTGAAAGTCGTAATTTATTAGATATTTCAACAAACTAACACTAAAATAAACAATAATAAATACAGTTATAAGTATATTTTAATCCATATTTACACTTTTTAACTAATAGAATATATTTTACTCTTTTAAAATTTATTATGAAAAAACAAATTATTAAATAGACTTTATAATTGAAAATCATATTCTCATTCTATATACGTTTTTGTACTTATTATTGAGTTGCCAGTCGTACTGATTATGAATCATGAATGAAAGAAGCATTGAATAAACAAATATATATATTTAAACCACTTATAAAGTGGCCTACTGAAAGCATATATGTGCGAGGGATGGAGTGAGTATTGGAAATGAGAGAGAAAATTACAATTCGACGACTGTATCATTTCATTTACTGTTATCCTGGCAACTAGGAAGCACGTAGGCTGTGGACTGGCAGCCCAGTAACAAGCCCCACCACTAAAGCGTTACCAGCAATGACTTTGATTTGATCATCACTAATGAATCAAGGTTGGAGCGATTAAAGAAAATCATTATTAAGTATTCAAATAACAATTAATAATAACAATAACATGAGGAATGTTATTGTTATAACATGTAAACAATAAATATCAATTGAATAAACTTTTACAGTTAATTAAAGTTAATTTGTTTCAACTAAACACACTTGCAGAAGTTGAGCACTTGAAGGCAGAAACTAGTTACGCCCGTGAAGGAAGGTAGCTCAGCGGTGGAATGATTCTACTCCGCTGCTGGAACCCATATATGCGCTAAATATAACACGCAAGTCACTTACTAGTACTGTCCGGCCCAAAGTTGATATATAGAAACTTGTGTTAGTGTAAACCGCACCAAAATAGTCAGATGATAGCTGTTGCATGTGAAGCCGCCCTCCTCACTTCTCGCCCAGTAATGTTGTCAAATATAAATTCATTGAAAATATTAATGATTTGTCTAAGCATTTGCTGCAGTAAACAAATAACATCATTTATTATTGTAAACAAATGTGCATGTCTTGGTCATGTATATTTAGTGTTACAATTACAAATAAAACAGCCGTTTTACTTGATAAACTTAATAGCATTATATATTTAAATTAATATAATGGTGTAAAAATTTATAGGATTAACACATATCATAGTTAAGTGTACCACTAAATTGTAGGGGACTTTAATTAGTATAATGCAGTTGTTTGTAAACAAAATACCAATTAAATTGACAGCATTGAACATACACATACTTGTCATAGAGATACATGTGGTTGGGTGGTTCTCAGAAACGATATGGCAACACCACCTAAAATGTCATTGGACTATTTTGGTGCGGTTTCACACTAGTTAATTTCACAATGGAAATTGAACAACTTGTGGCAATCAGCTGATATAATTTAAAATGCACATTTAATAAGCTTATACTCAAGATCTAGTACATGAAGCTTAACATACGTGACCTACGGCCATTGGCCGGTTCTATTTTAATAGTGTTTGTATTCTATATTTAATAACAATTAAATCCTAATACTGCATAGTGCATATATGTGACAAAATGCATGGACCAACGTGGCCATATTTACCAATTACCTAATTTTAACTGCATTACGGATGATTTTTTCCAATTAACAATTACTGAGTTAACATTTATGTAAACTGTAGAAGGCATTAATAATGTCTCCTCTTTGTTCGCAATTGAGGTGGACAATCGACCAAGTGAATTGCGTGTGGAAGGAGTCCGTTCACTGGGAACGTATTATATTACAAATTACAGTAATTGCCTGTAATGACATTCCGTGGCGTGTCATGTGTCAGCGTGATTTATTATTGACTTTCATATCGTAACTAAGTGAGTAGTGTAGTTAGTGCAATTCCTCGACTATCTGGTAAGACACGTATGGGAACAAACTTCCTGACTTGCTAAGCCTTTCCTTACTACCCAAAGTAATTAATTACACCCACCCAGATGTACGGTGGTAGAGGACACGAACAATGACGAACTGGGCCAGTTTCGGTGGAATAGATAGTAGTTGGGACACTTTGTCCACAGCGTGCTAAATTTCAAGGTGACTCAGATTGTCTTTTCTTTGATGGACAAACAAGACCACATTACGGAGTGGTAATTGTTGTCGCTGGGATGTCCTTACGTGGAAGGACAAACTGAACCACTTTCTAAGTTCCTCAGTTTTGCCAATGACTGTACTGTAATAACACTAAATCTGGAATTGGTTTTGGAAGCTAAAAATCTTCTAATCAATTTACTAACATTATAATTTCGTTTATCCTGTAATGTTTTTAAATTTAAAAAAGTGACCTTTTCACAGCTGTAAGAACAAGTTGCTTTTATTCAGTATCCGTGTGTAGCTGAACTTCAGCAAGGCATGACAGGTGATAAGTTACTGACAATAAGAACTGTGGAAATATCAGTTCAGCTCAAACATGTATAGTAGGTATTTATATTAAAAAAAAACTTGAAATCAATACACTAAACTATTTCATTTATTTTTTTTTTTAACAAGCTTTGTACATTTTGTAACAATCTGACATAACAAAGGGAAAGGGAGAACATTTGTGCCAGTTACCTGGTACCATTTATTTTACTAGTAACTAGAATATATATTTTCCGGTTACAACCGCGTCAAGGTGCTATGTACATTATTTACAAAGTAACCAGACGTTTCGCCCATACTGTGATATGGCATCTGCAGTGGTATCTATGAGACTGAAGAAGCGAATGACCTTCCTGCTTTTATAACTGGTGGTGATGGAGTGGGGACTGGTTTGGATGGTAAGGGGAGGCAAAACCCACGTGACCTACGGCCATTGGCCGGTTCTATTTTAATAGTGTTTGTATTCTATATTTAATAACAATTAAATCCTAATACTGCATAGTGCATATATGTGACAACAAAATAAGGCAATATCGTGTTTCAAGATTTAAAATAAATAAAAATTTCTTTAAAAATACAGGGTGGAAAAACATTATGAATCGCTTTCACAACAATGTGATTTTTTCCATAGATAATTTGGTAATTTATTTATTTTTTTTATTATTGTGTTCCATAGAGTATAATTTTTGATCAGAATAATTTACTTAAAATCGTTAAATAGCGGAGAAATAATATTGTTCAAATTAGTTACTTTGAAATTCAAACCTTTCGAAGTCCGTTTGCGGCAATTAATTTAACTTGAATAGGCCTTTAATTTAATAAAAAACTCAACCTCGGCTTACATTGAAGATTTTTGTTCAATTCTTCGTGGGCCGTCCCCTTGAAAAGATGAAATGTCGCTAATGGTGTCAAAAAGTAGATTGAAAGTACAAGATTCCACTTTCCCCAATGATGTCATACGACAGTTGTAAAAGCGTTTCCATATTTTTCCACGCTGTATATTTGTTCTTTCTTAAGAAATGCAAGTAACAATTTTAAACAACAATGTTATTATTATCTTGTTACAGTATGTAATGTATGATCTAGAGTGTTCCACCTTACAATTAATATCCAGTTCCTTTCGTTTCAGTCCGGAGCAGTTCACCTGGGATTTCGTCCTTCCATCCTGTATCACTGCTGCTGCTCCTTCTCTATCTGATGACACTTTGCTCCTAGTTGCAGCAATGGTGATCCTGCAGTCACCGGAAATGAAGTCGATTGTAATTAATATATTTTATGGATTGCATTTTGCCAAAAGTGTCACTTACAACACAAAATATGTTTAGAGAGCAATGTTAAACAATTGTCCATTACAATACCTATCATAACGTCCTTTCACGCTGAGTAAGAAATAAAAATACACTCGTATAAAGCTAACGACTGAAGAAAGTCCAGTTATTAAAAACAACGGCATCGCAAACTATACTTCATTCCTATGAACAAAATTTGAACCCCCGATTGAGTGAAACAAATATTTTTACTTTACAACATGGCACACTGAAAAATGATTTGAAAAAATATCATTTCATTTTTACAAATGATATCGCAATAAATGTTCCACGACACGGTTTACATTTTTTATTAACACGTTGAATGTAGTCAAAACCTTTAGCTTACCTCAAATTCTATGAAAATATTAGAGGAAAGTAAAAAAATATTTAACCAAACCTAACCTAACCTGAACTAACCTAACCTAACGTAACATAACCTAACCTAACCTAACCTAACCTGACCTAACATAAACTAACGTAACCTAACAAACGCTTAAGCACAAATCAGCGTGCGTGTAGTAGAGAAATCAGCTAGTTATGGCATATAGCTTTCGCAATCACATAAGAGTAAGGCACTGCTGATAATAATCGAAGCCTTTCTTTCCTTCCAAATACCTGAACACCTAAGTGATTATGTAAATTATTGATATAAAAATAGTTTGATTTTGGGGGTAGCTAAAGGATTTTGACTGATTTGCACATTTTAAACACGGTAGGTTTTGTATTAAATAATTAATCATCAAATGACATTTGTATGACATATAAGAAAATTCATGGTACCTAGAAATATAAATTTGTTCTAATACGCATTCGTACAATACGAGGTATCGTGATTCGTAATTAGCACAGGCTATAATACTACAAGAACAATAAAAAAAATAGTAAAATGTATTATATGATTGCGTAATTTATTTCTTGTCAATACCAAACATAAACATAGGATCATTGTTATATTGTGTTTTGAGTTAAGGCTAGAAATTTCGCGACATTTCTCCGTTTATAATTGTTGGTGTGTTATATGTTATTCAAGCGTTTGCAAAAATAAATCAAGGTTTTTAAACACAATATTTTTATAACGATATATGGGAGACTAATGCGTATACACAATTAATAATTAGAAAAATTAAGGGGGAAATTTTGAATTTAGTTACTGAATAAAAACAAAATTCAGTATTAGATTCAGGTTCGATTAAATTATATGAATAAGTTAGCAAAATAAAGCTAAATTAAAAACTACTCTATTTAATAGAGGAGAGGAGGGTACGAATAAAATTGGCGTTGATGAGAAGAAATGCTAGTTAAATGAAAGAGTTGAATTTTATAAATAGTCATAGTTCCATGATACATTTTTAAGTAGAAATTAGATTTAAAAGGGTAATCAGTTGACGTTACATTGTGGCATTGTGTTCTGTTTTATAAATTGTTTAGAAATACATCTCTAATTTAGGTAATATGTTAGGGTTATAATACTTTTTTTACTCGTGCGTATTTCGTTGTTTACTTAAACATATTAATTTTTCACAATAAAAATACCAGATATTCAGGTCGTTTTCCTTCAGCACACCAACCAATAATAAAACTCAGCTCCTTATTTGTAGCCATAATTACTAACCTAATAGGGGTTTTTAATTATAAGTGATTTCTTTACATAAATAAATGATAACATTGAAACTTGAGTTTTATCAATGATTTACTTCAATACTCTTATTTATAAGTCTATTAAAATTGATCATGTATAATTTACTTGTAATAAGTATTTTAAAGTGAAATAATCCCATACCTACAGACTACATATACAGGGTGGAAAAAATATGGAAACGCTTTCACAACTTTTGTATGACTTTACTTGTAAAAGTGAAATCTTGTACATGATCATGGTTACAAAGAACATACTTTTTGACGCCATTAGTGACATTTAATATTTCAGGGGAACGTCCCACGAGGAGTTGAACGAAAAATTTAACGTAAGCCTAGGTCGAGTTTGATATAAAATGAAAGGTCTATTGAAGAGAAATTAATTGCCGCAAACCGCACTTCGAAAGGTTTACCTTTCCAGAGTAGCGGCCATTTGAATCTCAAAGTAGTTAATTTAAACAATATTATTTCTTCATCATTTAACGGGTTTAAGTACATTATTCTGATTAAAAATCTTACTTCATGGAACACAATTATTAAAAAAATTAAATTATCAAATTATCTATGGAAAAATAACGTTGTTGTAAAAGCGCTTCTATATTTTTGTCCACCCTGTATTAAGGTTAGTAGAAGGAACAACTAATTATTTCAGGATGATTCTACTTTTGTTGCCTACATACTTTTATTCCTTTATATTTCATTTTATAAATGACGATTTTAATGTAACATGAATATTATAAATGTAGTATTAGAAAATATCAAAAGTGTGATAGTAGATATGTAAACATATACAGATGACTAGTTAACTGCTTGGAATCAATGTAAAACAGCGTAACAATTATTGTATTTTTAGATTAAAATTATTTATGTTTACTTATTTGTGTGTTTTTTTTTGCAAGTCCTACTTTTTGCTTTTATGTTCGCCAGCTTCTCAAAAAGAGAAAAAAAAGAACCAGTAAAATGGTCAGAATGTGTAAGTGTTGTCCACAATCATTAGTCCAGAAATGAAGCTTGGACGTAAGGACGTCCAATATAGTTTATAAATTTTTTGTGATATATTTTTGTGACCGATCCAAAACAAATTACCCATTTTTAAAGTTGTTTACCTGCAAGCCATTTTTCGAGGCTATAGGTTATGGTGTCTCATTTACAAACTATCTTTTGCCTGGGAGACAATCCACCATGAAACATCGTGCACCGAAATGAGTGTCCAGGGTAGGTGCCAAGCAAGGGCCGCCCATGGAGGGATCCATGGCACAAGTTGCACCATCAGCAAAAATTGGGGAATTTTACAAATGGTTGTAGGATAGGTTTACAAGTTCAATATTAGGATTTAAAAATAATTTCCTCTACACGAAAGTTCAAACTGTGCAAAAATGAACCGCTGTATCTTGAAACTCGTCACTCAAATTTTTAAAAGCTTTCATCTCGATTCTGCCACGGTCAGCGGGTGGAAGGACCACAGACAAATCCAACACGGCTGAGGGAATATGACAAGAATCTAGGCCTTAAGAGACTCATTCTTTCCATATCACCTTGCAAAAACGGAATCCCCTAGAACAGACTCTCGCGTGATTTGTCATTTTGTTTGCATTCTTCACTCGTCAACACCAATAGTCAGAAAAGCAGTCCGCGTGTGTGTTTCTCTTTAAATTATTGCAGTAAATAATAAAATATATATGAATAATATTGCCAATAATTAAGAGCTAGTTAGTTTCAAGTTATACGCTGATTTGAGTGGTTAACAAAATGTTTGGCTTTATTATTTTCTTAATAAATACAATATTTTTCTAAATATAATGAACATTTTAATTTGTTCTACCCTATGTGAATATAAATACAGTATTAAAATCTCTTGACTATATTTTGCAATTTTATTTTCCAGTTTCAGTATGGTTTAATTTGCGTATCATTTTTATATCTCAAAAACTAATTGGTTGCATTGAGCCAAAATGTTGCTAATGTGTTGATTTTATAAAGGCCCACATAAAGACCTGATTTATTTATTAATTTTTCCTGTCTAACCTCTTTAATTTTAAATTTCACATTGAAAATTTGGTTAAAACTTAACGTACATTTTTTTAAGCTTTTGTCTGCATTGTGCTTAAATTCAGTAAGTTACTAGAGTAACAACACCAAAATAAAAATATACGATCCATTATGTCCTTACACAGAAAATGATCATTGAATTAAACAGTATTTCTTAGGAACCTAAATATTTTCTTCGTTGGTTATTATACTTAAAAATATAAAAAAGGTATCTTGTCACATCGTTATAGAGTCTTAAAATTGATACATTGATATAAAATCAATTGTACTTACTTAAATTAGTCGAATGATGTTAACATTTCTTCCAAATATTAATATGACGTCATACCTATGACTTCATCTCCCATCCATAAATGAGTTACATTGTCAGTACTGAGCCAGAAAATATATAATAAATTATGGAACAATAAAACATAAAACATCAACATTTTTTTCTCCTTGGGCATTTTATATAAAAACATTTTATATAAGGAACAAAACTGTTTTCACGTTCAAAATACGAAAGCGGAACAAATCTAAATAGCTTTAACGAACCTTAAATAAGGCCTTTTTCCACCGTGAAATACAAACGTAAAATCCTTAATAAGTGGATGTTGAAAGCCTTCTAAGGTTATTCATTTACCGCACATTTTCCACTTGTACTTTCACGAAAACCTTTAATTTCCTTCATCTTTCAGGAGTTTGTTTACAGTTTTGGGTGTTGTGTCCTTTTCAAAGCGACACCGAATAAGAGAGGTTAAACACATGTTTATCTGTGAATTGTATATAGGAATATGATACAAAGCAAACTCTTTACACAATTATGATGCTCTAAAAATGGACCGCGGCGCATAAATTAATTGTTTATTGAATTCAATTAAAAAATATTTTTTGTAAAAAGACAAATTGTATATATGTATCAAAAACGTAATTTTCTTAGTTTAATACTACTGAACGTATTATAATCTAAAATTAATAGTGCTGTGTATAAGAAAATAAAATATATATGTATAGTACAGGGTGTTTATTTTAAAACGCAACCCAAAATTTGGAATAAAAACGAAAAACAAAACATATATCTATAACACATTTTATTATTATTAACATTTATAGTAATAAATGTTACTATACATATATCTATAACACATTTTATTATTATTAACATTTATAGTAATACTATTTACAGATTTTAATGACATTTTTTTTAACAAGATTGTTTTAAAATATTCCTCCACAATAAACACTGTGGTCTTTGCTCAAAACCATGTTTCTAACCTCAATGACATTGCACGAAACCCAAATAAAGTGAACAACAATGGAAAAATTTTAATCAGCTGGTAGCCAAGGAAGAAGAAGAACCAGAGCTACCAACCTATGCACTTGTAATTATCTTAAACCTTCATTTTTTTGTACCTGTAAATAGGGATGCGTTTTAAAAGAAACACCCTGTATAGTGTTTATACCGCCTGCTTGGATTAAATGTACTGCCTTGTTAAATAATCTTGAACAGAGTAAAAAGCCATTTCAACTAAAAATTGTATAAGAGAGTTTTTAAATTTGTTAGGATTTTCATCTAATTTTATGTAGTCCAGTAATTTATTGTATAATTTTGGCCCGATATTTTGTGGAAGTGAAGCTGCCAGTTTTAACCTGTAAGGGGTCAGTTGATGCTGATTACGATGTCTTGTATTGTTTGAGTGCGTGTTTGAATCTGATTGGAATATTAAAAATTTGAATTTATAAAATACTAAAATTTTCGTAAATAAAAAATATATAATGTAGTTAAATTTAAAATGATTAAATAAATGTTTACACTAAGTTAATCTATTTACGCCGGCTATTATTCGGATGGCTCTTTTTTGCAGTCGACAAAACTCGTAGAAGAGCAGTTTGTGACACAGAACCCCAAAGTACAATACCATTATTCAGTCTTGATTTGACGAGTGAGGTGTATATGTTAATTACACAATTACTTATTTTTCAAAATTTCCAAATCTACTCAACAAAAATAGTCGTGAAGATAGTTTTGAACATAGACTGTCAATATAGGGAATCCATGAAAAAAGCTGATCAGACGTTAGACCAAACTCTTTTGACTTAGAAATGAATGGAAGCTGAAAGTCTTTCAATAAAATGTTATGACTCACCCCTGTGTTGTTATGTTTGGAAAAATGTATACAGCTGGTTTTATTGGGATTACATGAAAATTAGTATTATTTAGGTACTGGAACAAACTAGTAAGTTGAACAACTATCATCTTCCAAATAAGTTAAAGATTTATTGGATTAAATTGCTATATTAATGGATTTCTAAGAGTCGAGCATGTCTTTGAAGGTACAGGAACTATCTCCTTATTGAATTAGTTATTGAGGAAAATACCATCACTACCAAGATATCTACATAATTAATTTCAAACTATGAACCATTTAATTTAATGAACAGTTAAGGAGTGTTCGTAAATAGACTACTGGACGGGCAGCAATGTATTGTTGTTGAGAAATATATCTTATTTGTGAAATTTGTTTCTTGTAAGAGTGTGTAAGATTTGTAAGTGTATTGTTTTTTCGTTATATAGTGATGTATTACTATTATAGGATACCATTAATAATACAGATGCATCAGTTAATTATTTTTTGTGTTATAATAAGTACAGAAATGAATGGAAAATACACATAGATTAATTTTATAATATTTAAACTAACAATACATTGTTCATGATTGTTGCCTTCGTGGCCTTATACAATGTTTACAGATTGTCGTTAAAATTGAGATATGCACCTCTGGTTGTTTATCAAGTAAAAAATAAAATCACATTTACATATATTAGTTAGTCGAGTCTTGGCTGTCGTCCGTGACATCTTTTCACCAGTGCTTGTTATAGTCCAGCCGTTCGAACTTTACCTCTGAGGTTTGCGGGCTTAACTGAAAAAACACGACAGAGGCAACGTCGCTTCCAAACCACCACAGCCCTTCTCTAAACTTTACATCCGGTGACTCTGGGAAGTACTTTTTTACTGTTTACAAATATCAAAAAAACCAAGTCAAGCGGACAATTTTAACTTATAAAAACTATCAGGCCCTAGTTGTGATTTATAAAGACCGGAAACAAATTAGCCGTGGGACAGGAAGGATCTAAGCGTTCAAGATATAAAATGATGGCATAGGTTGTGCTCCCCTCAGAGGTAAAGTTAGAACGACTAGACTGTAGTAGGAGCTACAAATAATAAAATACGAAATGACAATGCGTAACAAACTGCCATTTTAATGTGTATTTTTATCAAATAAATAAATGCTACTAGGCAACTGGTACAAACTGTCTTCCTTTTTCTTTGTTATGTCAGATTGTTTAAAAAATGAAAATCAAAATCAAAGGATATAAAAACACACATAAATAAAAACAGATATTCAATTAATTGCATTCCTAAGGAATGTACAAACGAAACCGTTATTTTATTTAAATAAAAGTATAGAAAAAATAATCTTTAACAATAGTTGTTCAATTAATCACATAGCCAGATTTTATGTAAACAACCTTCAACAACTTGAATTGTGGCTTCCGGTCTTCGGCTTCCAGCCCAAACATAGTGGGGTGGTAAGTAAAATAGTTGTAATTGTAATTTGCATCTTTACTGAAAATTTAATCAAAATCGTTAGAATAAAGCTTTAAAAATTGCATTTTAAAATTATTTTGCCCGTAAAAAAATTATAACTCGAAAAGTAGTCAAGTTAGAGAAATTTGATTTTTAATAAACTATTTTAAATTTTAATTAAAATCTTTCCTGAAATTTTAATCAAAATCGTTAAAGCAGTTTTTGAAACATTTCCATTTTTGCATGTTTTTTCCCATACTAATTATAATAAAACAATTATTATTATTATTATTAGTAATTGTTATATAATAAAAAAAAATTTTTAAATGGTCTGGAGATATTGGCTAAATACACCTACATACACAATTTCATAAACATTGATCCATCCATTTGGTCTCCAGCGAACTGTCCCTACGCGCAGACACACATACGGACAAACACAAAAACATTTGTTTCGGAAAAACCACTTGTTTGGGTTCAGGGAACATTAAAATGGATTTTTAGAGCAACTTATAACAATTTTTTTGGAAGATCACAATACTTTTTCTATGCTGACGCATATGGAGAAAGTGGCATAATTTTATCCTAATAATTTTAATCCTAATAATTTTAACGCTTAGTAAATTTTCAACAGAATTAGAGAAATCTCACACCACTCAACGTAACATTGTGTTCGTGTTCAAAAATAACGAATCTGCTGGTTTCCACTAATGAACACACATTAACAATTTTTCCAAGAGGACTTCCCGACTGAAGAAAACATATGCAAAAGATCAACGTGAGTCTAAAAATTTTAGAGTTTTTGGGTTAGTTTTACACAATGCCGCTTTGTCCCTATTCACTTTGAATTGTTGCACTAACATTAACACTAACACACTTCGAAAGGAAGGGGGTTCGTTGAGCAAGGCATATTTGGAAACATCCAACATTCAACGAGACTTGTTTTTACCACGACAAAACAATAATTAGTAATTACAATTTAAAAGTATGTTTTAAAATAAGTAAATAAAACTTCGACCGGAAGCGTCATGTGCATGCCGTGATGGTCTGATAACAGAATAGTTCTATTGTTATCAGGACATCAGGAGTACAACCATAAACCTCAACGGGACAACATTAGTATTATCAGTCGGCACTAGTGGTGCAGTGCTGTAACCCAGCTACTTGGTTACAAAGTGTTGTGGAGATTGTTTTACGCTCGGTCCTCTTCATACTGATGTGGCGTCCGTTCACTGGTTACTATCATCTTGGACACTGCTAAAGAAGTCTGGGGTGTCCATGTTGGATGGTAATCAAGGTTCAGATGTTGTGTAGGGAAGAGAACTAAACATCAGACTTGTGAGTTACCTGAAAATCGCACCAAAACTACGTGGCTTGGATTCCACGCATATTATATATACCAACAGTATAAAGCTATTGGTCCCTTAATAAGCTGTTGGGCTATCAATAAATGGCTCTTTCTAGTGAACAGTAGACCTTTGCTAGTAACACTCGTTCAACTACAATCATCACACTCATATTTGTCCATACATCTACGATAGGCGTCTTACTGATGAATATGAATGAATAATAACAATCCGACAATTCTGTTCTGTTTCTTTTTGCATGATCCTTAGGGTCGAAGTTTTATTTACGGTAATTATTTAAAAATAAAATTTTAAATTGTAATTACTGGTGATTGTCTCTCACTTTCTTATCAAAATATACGTACGAGATTTAATATTATTTTTAAATCTATAATTCTGGACCTTGATTTCTTGGTTTGACCCTTGGGATGGTACAATACACCTCAGATCTACCGGTTCTGACCAAACATCTTGAGGAAATTCTAAGTTCATTAGCGAATTCTTATAACGCAAGTTGAAAGTACAGTAACAGGAACGGGACCGTTAAATTCAGCACGCGTGGTACTTGCGGACTCATTCACGTAGCATTAGTAATAAAGTGTAAATATTATATGTACGGTGGTATTGACCCACCCGCCTTCCACACACATACAGTGGTACTGACCCACCAGCCCACCCATACACCTAAAGTGGTACTGACCCACCCGCTCACCCAAACACCTACAGTGGTACTGACCCACCCGCTCACCCATACACACATACAGTGGTGCTGACCGACCCGCCCACCCATACACAT